>JAXCMG010000038.1:2655193-2822527 GCA_034642415.1 Podarcis siculus
ACACAATAAAGACCCGGTTATAGATCCATCTACGTTTAAGTCCTTTTACAATATGTTCCATTTAATCCTGAGTCATTGGAAAAGGTATATCTACTAATTTCTGTGATCTAATTCATCATATTTAAATGTCTAAATTGTAATATCTTTTAAGTAAACATCACTTCTTTTTGTATTTCCGCTAACCATTCTGCTTTATCTTGTCATATGCAATTAAATTCCAGCTCGGTTTCACTGTCCCGAGTATCCTTAGCCATCATCTCCATTTTCACATTTGAGAGTTCAATTAACCATTGTGCTTCTATACAAATGGGCATCTATTCTGAACATACATTCTACGGATTTAATGTTCTTCCTATCTGAACGTTCAAATGTGGAAACGGAAGACAGATTAAAAACTACTCAGTATTGTGAAACCAAGCTGGAATTCGATAGTATATCACAAGATAAAGCACAGTAGTTAGAGAAAATGCAAAACATTTTGGATGTTTTCTTAAAGGATTTAAAAGCTATTAGAATTAAGAAATATCAACATGATTATGGGATTACAGAAATGTGAAAGCAAACCTTTGGTTGAGTCCTTTTAAAAAGCCCATTAGATTTCAAGAACCATGGAGTCTCCATTCAGATCCTCAGAGTAGCAATAGTTATTGGGATACCTCAAATGGGGAGGAATATAACCGAGATAGAGAATGCTTTTTGAGGCATTGCCCCAAATTAAGACAGTTGAGGTGTTGGAGGGTTCAACATACTCCCCAGTATTCCTGAAGGAAACTGATCTAATAGGCAAAATATCCCTTGAACTGAACATTGATGAGAACTCAGTTCTGAATAAAGGTTTGCCCATTTCTGCCTATTCCTAAACACAACTGTGAGGGACAGAATTGATAGAGAGAAGGTGCAATCCATCTTTCCTCTACATCTAGCGTAGAAATGGGAGGGGCAGTGTTTTCCACCCCTTCTCTGCCAGCCAAGCAGGCCAGTGAAAAACAAATTGTAATCTGGTAGCTTTTTGGGTGGTGGGTATATTTACAGTGCCAATTATTTATACAGAACACGGTTGGCAAACTAGCACAGCCTTTGGTCCTAGCCGGTGGCCTTCCCTACCCAAGCATGGCAATTAGGATAAAGGGGGAAACCCTCTCACTTCAGGGGCAGGTGGCAGGTATGTGGGGGGACTAAGTACATTTTTGCTTTGACCCCACTCATCTCTGGCATGCAGCTCCCAGAAGATTCTCCATGGAGAAATGTAGCTCTTGGGTGGGAAAGGGTTCTTGGATGATGTGATGCTATCAGTCTGCCTGGTGCTTAACAGAGCACAGAAGGCCAGGTAGGTCCCTGCTCTTTAAGAAGAGTGTGCCGTCCAAACTGCTGGAGGAGGCAGGGGTAAAACAGGGACACATTATGGAAGTTGCTTTAGTTATACACACCTGAGGGTTGGTGAAAAGCCGCCAAGTTGCGACAGAATGTCTAGACGTTGAGGTCAAACTAGTTGAACTGGACCTCCTGTAGCCTTGTGAAATATGTCCAGGGAATACAACAGTGAAGTTGGGCAACTTGGAAGAAAAAAGTTTAAAATACTGACCGGGGGCGGGGGCGGGTTCAAATGCAATTTCAAGAAGAGTGCCCATTCCGGATATACACTGAGCCTCAGGAGTTTAGAACAATGAAGCAATTAAAGCTGAATAGTCACACTTTTGTATTGTCCTCATGTTATGGTGAACTTGTACTGTAAAAAATTGAAGTAGAAAACTCGATTGTTTTAGAAGTGGACTGGCTGCCTTACTTATACAGCAATCTTGATGTACCTGCCTGTTGCTTTACAGAGGATCATAAGTTGGTTCATTCCCCCCCCTTAAAAAAGGCAGTCTACTTCTCTAAACTAATTTCATTGTTTTCCTCTTCACCCTTCTGCTCCAGGCTTGCACTGAAATGGTGATGCCCATGTGTTCAGATGGCATCAACGACATGTTTGAGCCCGAAAATTGGGACTTGAAAACCTACTCGGATGAATGCTTCAAAACCTGGGGGGTGAGACCTCGTCCTGACTGGATCTCCACTCTCTATGGGGGGAAGAACATCAGTGCTCACAGCAACATCATCTTCAGGTGAGGTGTTGGTGTGTCTGTCAATCATAAGTGGTGGGCATGGCTGGAATGTGAGCTTTGTCACTAGCTGATGGCGTTTGGTGCTGTCCCGGTGCCGCATAGAATTCCACCCGTGACTGTATTGTGACTCTCTGTCCACCAACAGAAGCTACTCTAATAACAGACAGCTTCTCTCGTCTACATTTTCCATTTTAGGCAAGGGAGTAGTACTTGAATAGACAGCAAATGATGCAAACCTGATGCCAAGCCAGTGGTGGGGATGATAACATAATTGCATATTGGAATTGCATGAGTAAGAGATTTATGTGGTCAGCCTTGCACTCAATTCGCATAGCTTGTTAAAAGTAGGAATGACTTTTGTGAGAATGGGTGTCTTAGACATGCATGCACAGAAGTAAACAACAGGTGTCAGCTTGAATTTTTGCTGGAATCTTACATTCATGGCCCACTTTTCAGCCAAGATTACTTTCCACAATGGCTTGTAAGTAGAATTGGTGCAAATATACAATATAATCAGGGGCATGTTGGTGTGATGGGGAGAGACACACACACGTGACCTTCGGGACCCCAACAGTTGCTTTACAGTTGACACCCTGATCCAGTTTCCAGGGTGATAACACAAAACGAGCCTTTCCATTGACCTGCAGAGATTGCTGGGATGGGATGCAAACCTTTTGTTAATTCGGATGTTCCTAACATGCAGATAGATGTTCATTTCTTTCTCCCCTTTTTCCTTCCAGCAATGGTGGGCTCGACCCCTGGTCTGGGGGCGGAGTAACACAGAATATCACGGACACTCTAGTTGCGATATTGATCCCAGAAGGTGCTCATCATTTGGACCTGCGCTCCAACAGCCCTTATGATCCAGACTCCGTGTTGCAAGCCCGTCTTTTGGAAGTTCACTACATGAGACTCTGGTTGCAGAACTATCGTCGTAATGGTTCGAAGTAACTGAAAGAGCTGGTTTTTGTGTTTTCCACTTTCTCCTGTCAACGCCGAGGGAGGATCTGCTGGCTGGATGGCTGGCTTCACACAAGTGTTTCCCCCCTCGTTGTTTCATGCCTGCTTTCCTCTTTCTCTCCTAACCAAAGCATCTTATTTGTATAGCAGATGTCTGGCTGTGCAAAGGATCTTTTGAGGTGGCAAACCTAAACCTTGCAGTGTATGGCTCCAGACTGGTGGCTCTTCCTTAATGTTCTTCTGGCGCTTCACAATTTGGACAGAGTTCAAATGGCATTGCCGGTGTTTAGGGCCCCGTCTACTCCACCAGGTCTTATGGAAGAAAGCTGCTTTAGAGAAATTTCCCACTGCTCCTGGTTGAGCACAGGAACCCAAACTTGGGAGTGTAGGGTATCTTTGGGGTGGGGGGGGGGAGAGGCTTTCCTTTCTTGTCCCACAAGCATCCCTTGTGTATGGGAAGCTGGCACATAAGTAACTTATAATATCCACTGGGTTTAAAGCTGTATAGTGTAAATTCACAGATGACAAATCAGTGGCTATAACGCATTATGGCTCAAAGTTCCTGATCATGGAATTTCTATCTGAATTCCTGTTGCTGGGAATCACAAGAATGGCAGGAGGTTGGTGCTTTCAAGAAGCCCCCAAGCAGGGCATGAAAGCATCTCACTGGCTGTGGTTAGAAAACAGGATGCTGATCTAGATGGATCCTTGGCCTGATGCAGCAATGCACTTGTGTTAAGCTAAACAGTTTATGACATAGGTGTAAACTTTTTCAGGGGCGCTGTTGGGCTCAAGGTCCCCGTCCCCCCCGTAATTCCCCCAGCAGACAGTGCCAGGCATATTGAAAGGCTCACCTGATAGACTCAGTTACAGTAGTAGCTGCTGCAGCACAGGACCGCCCCATATCTCTGTTTTGTACCACATTTGCCATGACTCTTTGGGGCTTTGTTCCTATCTGCCAGTAATTTTGTTTGTGTGTTTGTTTGCTAAGAATTTATACCCTGCCTTAAACAGGGTGGCTTAGGCTGGCTTCACCTTTTCATTGGACCATGAACTGCAAGGCCTCTGTCGGGCCCAACAGATTGCAAAGCTGTTAAGGAAAAAAAAGGCCAGATAAGCTATGAGCCTCCATAATATTAAACAAAAATAAAACCTTCAACATACTTTACAGGGACAATAACTGTTTTGTTGCAGTTGGGCGTGAATGTGTCTTAGTCGCCATGAAAAACAACAGGAAAGAGTCCGTGGGATATGAATGACTGTTTTTATTATGGTATCAGTTTTTGTAGGCAAAAGCTTATATATGTGTTTGCATGTGTTACTGAGTTTTAAATCGTAGCAGATTTTACAACAAACAACACTATAAACAATCATGGTTACTTATTTTAGTCTAACATGAGTCATATGCCATCTTGAGGTTGTTTTGAAGTTAAGATCTTGTGTTCCTGAGCTTAATGACCCTGTAATCAGATAGGTAAGAAGTTGAGTCGACTGTCTATCCACCCAGTCTGATTCTTCATGTATGCATCTGAGGAAGTAGGTGCTGGCCCATGAAAGCTTATGCCCTTTTTAAATAATTGCAGTCCATGGTATCAGGGGTGAAAAACGCAGTCTGTGGCACTTTGAAGACTAACACAACTACTCTATTTCTTTATATGCTATTTAGACCAAAAGAAACAACCTCAAACTGCTTAAAAGAGTAGGTATGAGAGAGGCTTTTTGTCCACTAATGTGAACCTGCCAGCTTGAGGCAATATGACAAAGCCTTATCCCTCATCTTAAACTGGCAGATGTTTTAAATGAAGGGATATTCTGGGGTCTAGAGTGGTAGCAACACTGATGTTTTCCTTTGAATTGCGTTCCGTTCACCATTCTCACCAATTTGCAATGCATAGATTTGTTGTTAGAAGCATAAAGCCCATTCTGATGCTCCCACTATGGACAAGCGCACCTGCAACATTCTGCAGTGGAGACCTGAATGCGGGGGGGGGGGGGGGAATCTACTACTTATTACTTAAAAAAACAACCCATCAGTTTTTGTATTGGTTTTCAATGTAGCAAGTAACAATAAAAAACAAGGAACAAATAATTATGCAATAAATAATAAAGAGAAGAACCCTATACACAGAGAGGGTTCTAAACACATGCATATGCGCAAAACATTAAAAAGGATATAGGGAATCTAGGTACAATGAGAAAAGAAAATATATTGGCCCACACAACAAAAGGAGGTACAGCACCTTAGGGCTGAGATAAACAGTTAGATCAGAAAGGCAAGTGGCAACCGGAATGATGTCTCATACATTCTGGTTGCATAGGATAAATAAAAAAGGGCCACCGCATAATCTCATATTTGTTGGATTTTATTGCTCTTCTGCCAAGCCGCCTTCACTGGGTGAGTCATTCTGGTTGCACCAAATTCCAAACTTCACTGCACCATCCTTCCAGAGGTAATGTAAAATTAAGTTTCCAGTGGCAAGCTTTTTGCATCTTGGCAGCTGCAGGAGGGATTAGAACCAAGTTTGGGAGGCCACAGCGAGAGCTGGACAAGATGGGCCATTGGCCTGATACACCTGGCTCTTCCCATTTATTTTAACATTAATTTGAAGGGAATTGTAAATGAATGAATGGAGGAAGCTCTTGCCAACAGCGCTGGTTTGTGCAGATCCAGAAATGTGACCCCCTAGAAACTTGTTATTCAAGGTGCTAACTGAAGAGGGTGCCGTTGTTTTTCAGATGCCATCCCATCTTCTGCATAATCGTCTCCCTCTGGTTTCCGTTGCTTCCTCTCTGTCACCCCGGCAGCCCCCAGTTTCCATTTGCAAAGGGGGAAAAAATATTTTAGTTCCATCTCCTGGCTGTGAAAAAAAATTAAGGGCTGTCCTGAAACATGGAGCTGCAGGATGGCAAATCCCTTCCGTTTGTCTTGTTTCCTTAATCTATGCAACCCCTTTGGGTGGTGGGTAAGCAGTTTAGGTATTTGCCATAGAAGGGGAGGTGGTGTGCCCTCCTTTCTTAACGACAAAACTAATGTGATTATCCAAGTGAATGTGCGAGTCGGGTATTGAAGGCGTAAAGGAAATCTGTTAGAATAGCTGAATGTATCGGCTTAATCCTTTTCTCTAATGTGCTGGACAATGCTATTGGGAGGCGGTCGCTCTTTCTATACAGGAGCAAATGCTTAGTCTGCAGAGGTTATGAGTAGCTGGCAGCTTTTTAAAATACTTTTTCTAATGCCTCTCTTTTTTTAAAGAAAAAGAAAAAAGAAAAACACAACCACCAAAGCTGCTGGAAATAGCTAAGAAGCACTCTGAAAAGCATAAAAAAACCCCCAACCCCTCACAAAAGCTAAATAGTGGAACTTGGAGCAAGATGAGCATTTGTTTTGCCTCCAGCTGCCCAAAATGTTTTGGAACTAGATAAAATTCATCATTATTATATTTCCGCTTTTCACTCGAGTCGCAAGGCGGCTTACATACTATAAATATGGTAGAACACCACAACATAACATTAACAAATCATCAGTAAAACAACCACCTTCAATAAAACACCAGTAACAAAACAACTTTAAAAATAGGCTAAACAGCACAACTACAAGAAAAGTCATATTGCAAAATTCACAAAGCATTACAGCTCTCGTAACCCACAAAACAATATTAGCAACATTAGCAAACTAACAACCGAAAACGAACTAAGCATTGCTGAATTTTCCTTCATTGTAGAAACAGATCCTTACCAGCCCATTCAATGCATAATCCTGAATGGGAAAGAGGGTTTGTCTTCAAGAACGTGTCATGTAAGGCAGCAGCAAATTACCTAAAATATTCTGAGTGTTGTACATACCTGCATATATCAAAGCAGTGGTTCCCAGATGTTTTGGAGTC
The DNA here is from genome assembly GCA_034642415.1 of Podarcis siculus. Classification (NCBI taxonomy): domain Eukaryota; kingdom Metazoa; phylum Chordata; class Lepidosauria; order Squamata; family Lacertidae; genus Podarcis; species Podarcis siculus. The sequence goes on from JAXCMG010000038.1 coordinate 2,662,143, forward strand.
ATTTCCCCAGTAGTTCCATAAATTCATCCACTGTGCCCCGCCCCCCCGGCCAAAAGCATTATTCAGAATAGCTGTCTGCAAGACCCACTAAGAAAGATAATAACACAATAAAATCCAAAGTGGGAACAATTAGTTTCATGTTTGTTCAAAATCCAGTTAAAACCATTTAGCTGAATTAATGCAACAAAGCTGCTGAACTTGATCCAGTGGTACCTTCTTTTCAAAGCCATTTGCACCTACAGTGTCCCCTGCTTGCTGCACTTCCCTCTAAGCACCCCAAGGTAATCCCCCCCAGGGGGCAGTACCACCCACTTCAGGATCCACCGATTTATGCCATCATTATGGCTAAGCCAGGTGAGGGTAGCCAATGGGTCTCAAACCCTCTGTGAGTTAGGGACTTCCCGTGCATGTGAAGACAGGCTCTGGTGTATTGAGCAGACGAGACCAGTAGTGGGTTCATTGGTCAAGAAGGCAGTTTCTGCACCTGCTGTTGAGAAGTGGGCAGATAGGGCTTGCCAACCTGGGAAGGGAGCCCATCTAGAAGGAATACGCTGATCCCAAACCTCTGTTGCCTTGTGAGATATCTAGAGAAGAAAAGGCCAAGGAGTAAACCCTACACAAATCCAGAGTCATGTCCCTAAAATGGTTAGATCGCGTCTTGTATGCCTCCTTCCAGCAGCAACTGCAGCCAAGCTGGTGCCAAATGTCCTGCTCTGCTTTGTGTTGGACCCACTCAGTGAGGCTGAGAGGGGGGCATCTTGTCGCCTGGGCAGCCCAGCGCCTCCATACACACTACCCAAGCTTGTGTCCTGGGGAGGTCATTTCAGTTTGATGTCACCCCTGGAGGCACACTCCCTTGTCTCTCGAGGCAGACGGAGGCCAACAGCAGCCACTTTTATTAAAGGAGAAGTCCCTGCCTGCACGTTCACAATCTCAGACATGACACAAAAGGAAAATCAAACAGGGAAGGGAAAGGAAAGTGAGTCTTCATCTACAGATGGATGGTGCCATATTGGTTGGTTGACCCCCTGTCCATGGGAAGCAGGGGCTGCAGTTGTCATCCTAGATTTCCTAGACTGTTCCTCCCTGCAGCTCTGCAATTGCGGGTACATGGCAGTTTGAGCAGAGTATTCTTATATTTCAGGGAAGCAGTACAACAGCACTGTGAGGCGATTCAGAATTTACTCCCTATTGCAGAGAGAGTGCTCTTAAGTGGTAGGAGACGGCCTTGTCTCAAGGACTTCCAGTGATTTCCTAACTGCAGCAAGACTAGAACACAAGCCTGGAACATTTTAGCCAATACCTGTAGCCCAGTTGTTGGGCAACCTTTTCTGGAATGAGGGCCAAATTCCCTCGGCCAAATGTCTTGAGGCTACATGCAAGCCCAGAAGTAAAAGGGGGCAGAGCAACAGACAGGACTCTTTTGCATTCACACACATCTCCTAATCTGCCACCCAAGAAAGTAAGATGAATATTCACAATGCAAGGATGCATTACAGCCAGGTGGAGCCGGCCCGCCCATGAGGCAGAATGAGACAGCTGCCTCAGGCGGTGCTCTCTAAGGGGCATCGCCCGTGTTCTGCTGCCCAACTTTGCCACTGGTCTCCCCAGCCTCTGGGGCAGAGAGGGGCTGGCAACAAACCTCTGTGGAATGCCTCCCCTTCTGCCAAGTTGGCATGAGGGGAGGTGTTCTACCACCCAACTTTGCTGCTGGGCAGGGAGATTCCCCACCCTGGCAGTGTGGCAGGGCTTTGCTCCAGCTTTTGTTCAGACGGCTGTGGCATTATCTGTGAGGGGGAGTGTGCTCCGCACCCCAAGGCCACGCGTTCAGGCAGCTGAGGCTGCCCATGGGCAGGAGTGTGCTTTGCAACCCAGCGATCATTCCTACACTGTGTCACCTCAGGCAGCAAAGGGCTAGCACAAGCCAGGTGGAGATACCCAGAATTTCCAGCTCTGCAACTATCAAGGGCTACTAGCCATAATGGCAATGTTCTGCCACCACACCTGCAGGCAGCGATGCTTCTGAATGCCAGTTGCTGGAAGCCACAGAAGGGGAAAGCGTCCTTTTGCTTGAATCCTGCTTCCCAAAGATATCTGGTTGCCCGCCATGAGAATGGGGTGCTGGCCTAGATGGCTTTTCTTGCATTCTAATGCAGACACACCTCTTCCAAAACCGAACAGGCATGACTGGCCTCCTTGGCCTTTGAGTCGGGCAAAACCATTTCCACAAGAAGCGGCAGCTCTCGGTCTCAGGCCCTCCCTTTAATTTCCTGAGCTCCGTGCTTGAGGCTTTTGTCGAAACAATGGCGCAAGACCTTTGTGAGACACCGCTTCCAAGGTCTCTCTCCCAAAGCGACGGGGCCTGCCACCTCCTCATGTCGAGAAGAGGCCAATAAGCAGGAAGGCAGCAGCAGGCAAACGCAATAACCGCAGGCCCTTGAGTTATAGCGGTAACCTGCCGAAATCCCAGGTCGCCGAGTAATTTACAGAGGCGGCCCGATGTCATCCGAGAACAATTCCCGCAGCCTAGGCCCCAAACGTCTACGGACTCCTGCTGCTCATATTATTAATACTATCAACAAACAGCAGGGCGTTTATACCGCAGAGAAAAGAAACCCAACTCAGGCAACTGAGCTAAAGGATCACCAGTGGCCCAGATTCAGTGGGAAACTTGAATTAGGGTTTAATAAGGGTGTGATGGGAAAATAGAGCTTTTCCTAACATTTTCTCCAATAGGGCTTTTTTGTGTGAGCTGCATCAGTGTGTGTGTGTGTGTGTTTGCAGGGTGGGGGGTTGACTATGGAGGAACAGGTGCTCAGCTGTAGCAACAGCGGAGGGAAGGAATTATAGGCAGGGGCACAGAAGGGGCAAAGTATATTTCTAGGTGGGTGAGTTGCTTCTTGCATGCAAAGATCTCTGAAGGAAAAATAACAGTACAGTGGTACTTCGGGATGCGAACGGGATCCGTTCCGGAGCCCCGTTCGCATCCTGAATAGAACATAAGACGCGACGGCATGCATAGGCCACGTTTTGTCGCTTCCGCGCATGCGCGTGACATCATTTTGAGCATCTGCGCATGCGCAAGTGGCAAAACCCGGACGTAACACGCTCCGTTACTTCCGGGTTGTCACGGAGCGCAACTCGAACGCGCTCAACATGAAGCACATTCAACCCGAGGTATGACTGTAAACATTAATGAGGGGGGGTGCAAGCTCCTTGTTTGTAGTTGTGAGGGGCGATTGTCCCTCCTGCCCCCACGCTGTTGCCACCCTTGTGCTCCAGACTGACCTCTTAGCATTCCAAAAAGTCTCAGGTCACTTCCATCATTGCATGTTCCCAACCAGTAGATCTATTATTATTAATATCTATGAATTATTAATCTGATAAATCTCTTATTGGTTAATGAGAAAATCACCACATCTCTCACTTGGCTTAGATTTGCAGAGGGGTGTCACATTTTGGGCCTGGTCCATGCAGGAAAGAAGTTGTGAAACTAATGAAATCTCTCTCCCCAACCCCCCCAGGCAAAAAATGAGCCAGTGTCTAAATTTGAATGGCCCCTTTTGAGCTGAAGGCCAAATGCCCCCCCCTTTCTCATTGGTCCTGGTCTTGTCCATGTATCATCCCAGTGATCTCCTCAATACCCACCTGTGGAGATGAGATGAGGTGGGAGCAAAGAGTTTCCTGGCACCCCAGAATCATTTTAAATTAATAACCAGCAAGCAATGCAAACCTTTTATGCTTTTTTTTACACTTATCACACACAGCGTGGGAATAAGCTGTCATGGCAATGTAACCGGGTCACTTGAAATAGAAAGGTGAAACCAAGTCCCTCATGGATGATATGGTCTTTTTTAAAAAAACAAAACAAGCCAACCTCTTCTCTGTTGCTTTCTCTGGTGTCCCCCTTCCTTGCACTTTTCCTGCTTGGAATTTTTGTAGTTTTACCTTTCCTTCCCCCAGCTACCAGGACACATCTTTCTTGTGGTGGGCTCTGCTGAGATCTGGTACTTCCTTGAAGTTATTTTCTGCAAATGCTACTGCGCACAATAAGTATTAAAGAATCCCCGCTCCCAAACGGCAGATGCAAAATAAGAAATCTTTGGAAGCAAGAGCTAAAGACCTAGCATTAATTAAGAATTCACCGTATAAAGTTATGGTATAATGGTATACATGTCCGCTCAGAAGTCATTTGCAGCAGGCTCTAGGACTGCAGTCTAGACTCTGCTTTTAGGGTTGGCATTAGAGAAAAGCCAGGGCTCTTGTGCCATTAGCAGCTGGGTTGCAGGCAGAAATCCAGCAGGTCAAGCTTTTATCCTTACAGAAATACCATTACAGGGAACGCTTCGCCTGTTGACTGTCTGCCAGGCATTATATCAAGTGAGATAAGGGACTATGGCTTTATTTTGGGGGGCTCTCTGCTTGCAAAGAGGGACGCGGATGGTGCTGTGGGTTAAACCACAGAGCCTAGAACTTGCCGATCAGAAGGTCGGCGGTTCGAATCCCCGTAACGGGGTGAGCTCCCATTGCTCAGTCCCTGCTCCTGCCAACCTAGCAGTTCGAAAGCACACCAGTGCAAGTAGATAGATAGGTACCGCTCTGGCGGGAAGGTAAACGGCGTTTCCGTGCGCTGCTCTAGTTCGCCAGAAGCAGCTTAGTCATGCTGGCCACATGACCCGGAAGCTGTATGCCGGCTCCCTTGGCCAATAAAGCCAGATGAGTGCCGCAACCCCAGAGTCGGTCATGACTGGACCTAATGGTCAGGGGTCCCTTTACCTTTACCTGCTTGCAAAAGAGGGCACAGATTTGCATGTGACAAGAAGCATGCACAAATTTTATGCATCTTCTTTTGCCAGTGGGTTGGAGGGCCCTATCCACTGGGCCCAAAAAAACACCTATTGGCGTCCCTGGGGAAAGGCAGGGGATTAAAACAAATATTAACAATGCTGCATCTGGTCCGTCCGTCCCCCGTTCCCCCCCCCCCGCACAAAAGAAATGGAAGGATAACTGGAGGCTTATCTTTTTCCTTTGCCTTCAGCTCCCAGCCAGATCGGCAGCAATGGAGCAACTGGGACTTGGCAAAAGGCTTCTCGGCTCTTCTCCCCCAGCACCAGGATAAATGTCCCAGTCATCTAAATGTTTTGACACTTCTCCTACTGCTCCCCCCCCCACAACCATTGCTTTAACTGTGGCCCGAGTTATCTTCTAGAGCCACGTTTCCCCAGAAACCGGCGCTTTTGTTGTGTGTCCTTCCAGCCCCTATCTCCGCTTCTCCTTTTTGCAGTGATCACAGCAGAAAGCTGGCAAATTGGCTCGAAAGAGAGAAAAAGCTCTCCGTTGCCATGCCTGCCTCTTGTTCTGCCTTAATTTTCCCTTGCCTTCTCCAAAATAGGGGCAAGGCTTAAATCCTGCTGACAGCCACCTGATCCAGAAAGCATGTTTAGTCAAAAGCAAGTCCTGCTGATTTCGGTGGGGCTTACTTCTAAGTAGGCAGACTGCATGCACACACTTACCTGGGAGTAGGAACCAGCAGTTTCTCATTTTTCCAATCTAATGCTCAGTTCTCCACATTCCCACATCATGTGGTTGTTGTTATCCTCTGTGATTTTGATATGCGATTTTTGTCTAATATATACATTTTCTTTTGCAAAGCAATTTTCCTGTAATGAATTTTGTATGTTAATTTCACAGACATAGGCATTTCTATGCATGCTTTATCCTATCCTAGTATGTGCGTTTTTGAGCATGTTACAGTGGTACCTCTGGTTACAGACGCTTCATTACAGACGCTTCAGGTTACAGACTCTGCTAACCCAGAAAAAGTACCTCGGGTTAAGAACTTCAGGATGAGAACAGAAATCGTACGGCAGCGGCAGCGGGAGGCCCCATTAGCTAAAGTGGTACCTCAGGTTAAGAACAGTTTCAGGTTAAGAACGGACCTCCAGAACAAAGTAAGTTCTTAACACGAGGTACCACTGTACTTGGTTGGAGAACTACATTGCAATATTTGGAAATGTGAAAAATTTCTAAGAAAGGCTGTGTTTAGATTTGCACATTGTTCTGTAAACTATGGCTCACGTAGGTTCACCTTTCAATGGGGACAGAATCTAATTTCTCACCCCACCCAGCCCTACTAGGGAGTAATCCGCACTGGATGCAGTAGTACTTGTTTCTGAGCAGTCACACATTTAGATACACTGTACACTCCACAATTTTGTATCACAGAGCACTCATTGAGCTGTGCAATCACAACAGCACAACTTGGCCTCCCCCACAACCCATCCACAGACAGTATTTTTCTCACTTTGATCATCTTGCAGATAATAAGATCATCCAAAATCCAAATTGGTGCCTAACTGCTAGATATTAAAGAGATTTTTTAAAAGGAGTCTGTTATCATTTAATGACGCATTTGTGCCAAACTTAAAGACAACTGTGGGGGGGAGGGGTTGGGTAGGGTAAAGGGATAAATAAAGATCATCTCCTGTAATGAATCCTATTCTGCAGTATCATCAAATCCATTGTGAGGATACATTTAAAATGCTGTTAGCAGAAATACAGATTTAATTTTATTTGGGTAATTATCATTTCGAGACACTCAGCAAAACCGTCCAATCAGAATAATGTCATGTCATGCAAACCATAATAAAGTTCAATTAAATATGGCTGCTTACTTAGTAAAAAACAAAGATGTATCAATTTTTCATCATCATAACCCAAGATTTTGGCCTGGATCTCGCTGAGATAATAAAAACCCTGATTCTGGACCCTTCTACGCCAGAGTGATGGTTGGGGTTGTTTCTTGCAAAAATAAATGCATTTCCTGCATGTAGAGAATAAGCGTGTCAAAAGCAAAGGCTTTCTAGCTTAGATTTTTCCCTGAGATGCTTTCTTCTTATGTGCATGGGGGATTCTTTTGTATGGACAGTGCTGGATTTTGTATAAACTAAACAAGCTATAGCTTAGGGCCCCACTCTCTTGGGGGCCACAAAAAAATATAAAGGAAAAAATACCTGGATGTACATTTCCAAAATATAAGACAAAAAACAAATAAAATAAAACCTACATCCAGCAACAGTGTTTTGTGTTGTGTAGGCTCCTATGATGTAAGTCATGGGCCCCACCTGCTAGCCTGCTCCCTCAAATATCACTGGTTTGCTCCTTTCTATATATAGGGTGCCTACATTCTGCATGGACTGGTTGCATGGCAACATGTGCAAATGGCTTGAGATACCTATTAGGTCCATAAATTACCATATAGCATATATTCAACACAAAAAACAGCAACAATTTGTTGTTGACAAAGGATAGCTGGACATATAAAGGACCCCATTACCTTCAGTAGCTTAGGGCCACATCAAACCTAAATCTGGTCCTGTGTATGGAGGCACATTCCATCAGGTGAACCCCCAGTTACAGTCGCCAGAAGAACACAAGATCCCTGCTGGATCAGACCAAAGGCTCATCTCATCTAGCATCCTCTTCTCACAGTGGCCAGACAGCTGTCCATGGCAAGCCCATGAGCAGGACCTGAGCCCAAGAACACTATGGCTTCCAGCAACGGGCATTCAGAGACATACTGACTCCAGCACAGAAGGTAGAACATAGACATGGCTAGCAGCCATTGGTTATATGATTGACTATCGCATCAAGTGATATAGTAAAAAAAAGGTAGGTATATCACCTCAGTAAGACTAAGCCTTTTTTAAAAACAACAACAACTGTGGAATGGGGCAGAGGAGGGCAACCAAGATGATCAAGGGTCTAGAAACCAAGGAATGGCTGAGGGAATTGGGTATGTTTAGCCTGGAGAAGTACTTTCTTGGGCTCCATGATCACTGCAGATGGTGACAGCAGTCACGAAATTAAAAGACACCTGCTTCTTGGGATAAAAGCGATGACAAATCTAGACAGCATCTTAAAAAGCAGAGACAACCTTACCAACAAAGGTCCGTATAGTAAAAGCTCTGGTTTTCCCAGTAGTGATGTATGGAAGTGAGAACTGGACCATAAAGAAGGCTGATCGCCGAAGAATGGATGCTTTCGAATTATGGTGCTGGAGGAGACTCTTGAGAGTCCCATGGACTGCAAGAAGATCCAATCTATCCATTCTGAAGGAAATCAGCCCTGAGTGCTCACTGGAAGGACAGATCCTGAAGCTGAGGCTCCAATGCTTTGGCCACCTCATGAGAAGAGAAGACTCCCTGGATAAGACCCTGATGTTGGGAAAGATGGAGGGCACAAGGAGAAGGGGACGACAGAGGACGAGATGGTTGGACAGTGTTCTCGAAGCTACCAACATGAGTTTGTCCAAACTGCAGGAGGCAGTGGAAGACAGAAGTGCCTGGCGTGCTCTGGTCCATGGGGTCACGAAGAGTCGGACATGACTAAACGACTAAACAACAACAGCCTGGAGAAGATTTGAGAGGTGATATGAAAGCCATCTTCAAATTTCTGAAGGGCTACCATGTGGAAGGTGGAGAATTTTTTTTTCCTCCTGCTTTGGAGGGCAGGACCTGAATGAATGGATTCAAGTTACAGGAAAGCAGATTCCACCTAAACATCAGGGAGAACTTTCTGATGTTAAGAGCTGATCAGCAGTGGAATGGACTCACTCAGAAGGTGGCGGACTCGCCTTCCTTGGAGGTTTTTAAGCAGATGTTGGATGGTTATGTGTCCGGGGTTCTTTAGCTGTCATTCCTGCATGGACAAGGTGACCCTGGGAGTCCCTTCCAACTCTACGATTCTATGCTTTGGTTTGTAAGGTAAAGGTAAAGGGACCCCTGACCATTAGGTCCAGTTGTGGCCGACTCTGGGGTTGCGGCGCTCATCTCGCTTTACAGGCCAAGGGAGCCGGCGTACAGCTTCCGGTTCATGTGGCCAGCATGACTAAGCCGCTTCTGGTGAAGCAAAGCAGTGCAAGGAAACGCCGTTTACCTTCCCGCCGGAGCGGTACCTATTTATCTACTTGCACTTTGACATGCTTTCGAACTGCTAAGTTGGCAGGAGCAGGGACTGAGTAACGGGAGCTCACTCCGTCGCGGGGATTCGAACCACCGACCCTCTGATCGGCAAGTCCTAGGCTCTGTGGTTTATTAAAATTAAGATGGCCATTTCAGCCATTGAAAGTATTTAGTGAAATAAAGGTGGCCATTTCAGACAAGGGGAAGTGTGGGAGAGCGAAGCTTCAGGCACGTTCCCAGCTCTGTGGCTCAGAAATAATTCGTTGGCAATGCGTTTTGGCCCTCCAGCCTTCCAGGAAAGGGAATAGGAGCCACCGCCATGTCCCCATTTTCACTGTCGGCAGGATCGAGAGATAAGAGCTGCACAGATCTACACGCACACATGAGTCTGACATTGTCACTCGTGCGATGGTCTCGGAGCTGAAGCGCCGCAACAACACCGATGTTCCCTTTTGTGTCTATGCACAGATGTTGTTGGTGAGATTTCCTGAATTCTGCTGAAAAATAAAGCCAGTTTTATCAGCATTTCCCAAGTGCCCAATAGACATGCAAATGTGTTGTGAATGTCAGTTCTGCCCCCATTTATTAGCTGTCCTGCATTAACTAGCTGGTCTTTTCTCAGTCTTCTTTTTCCCTCCCCGTTTCCTTTAAGCGCTCTATGTTTGATGTGAGATTTTCTCCTTCGCCCTTTCTTGGTTCCCATACTTTCGTTCCTCGTTCTCCCCCTCCCCCCTTTTTTGGTCAATGCATTTGTTTAAAGTTGTTTGTTTATTAACCCTTCCAAAGGTCTCCCGTGCCTTCAGTATGGTGGGAGCCGGGGCGGGGGGGGAGAAAGACCATAGTTGTTGGCGACAGTGGAGACCAAATCAGGTTCTTTTAAAAGAAAAAGAAAGAAATCCTCAACAAATAGTGATTGAGCGCGCAGCCCAATCAACGAAATACAAGCTGACAAGCCGAAAAGAGCCTTCTTCTGCAATGAAAGAACACCATCAATATGCTTTTGTTTCTTAAGAGAGACCACAGGAGAGCCTGTGTGGTGCAGTGGTTAGAGTGTTGGGCTTGGAGCCGGGAGAGACCAAGGTTCGAATCCCTACTTGGCCATGAAGCTCATGGGGGTGTGATCTTGGGCCATTTACTACCTCTGAGCCTAGCCTACCTCACAGGGTTGTTTTGGGGGTTGAATGAGGAAGGGGAAGAACCATGTTGGCCGAGTAGCAAAACTGCAGCCAAATAATGTGCAATACCGACTCTTTCCTTGAACTTAAAACAATGTCCAAACACTTGTTAAAATATTCGAAAGCTTTTGCTTGCAGAACATATAGCTAAAGAAGAATATAAGTTAAAGGGACCCCTGACCATTAGGTCCAGTCGTGGCAGACTCTGGGGTTGCGGCGCTCATCTTGCTTTATTGGCCAAGGGAGCTGCGTACAGCTTCCGGGTCATGTGGCCAGCATGACTAAGCCATTTCTGGCGAACCAGAGCAGCGCACGGAAACGCCGTTTAACTTCCCACTGGAGCGGTACCTATTTATCTACTTGCACTTTGACATGCTTTCAAACTGCTAGGTTGGCAGGAGCAGGGACCGAGCAACGGGAGCTCACCCTTCGCGGGGATTCAAACCGCCGACCTTCTAATTGGCAAGTCCTAGGCTCTGTGGTTTAACCCACAGCGCCACCCGTGTCCCTTGCAAAGAAGAATATATGCAAAGTATTTGAATTTGCATGTTTATCCAAGCATGGGCTTGTTTTTTCTAAGTTGAAGATTACAGCTTCTTCCTTAAACGTTCAAACAAAATTCTGTCTTTCTCTCCTTCCGGTATTTGCATTTGGCCTTCTGCACATGACCCAGCTAGGCCATGCAGATGCTTCTGAGACGTTCCACTTTCTCCTTCCAGCAGACTTCTCCTTCATGCTTCTTTGGGAGAACATCAACTTCTGCACTTCTTTCTGTCACATACGTTGACACAGAAACATTAGAAACATTAGAGAGAGAGAGAGAGAGAGAGAGAGTGTTATCTAACATGATCCCTTCTTCAGTGTTCATGGAGATGCAGCCATTACAGTCAAGTCACTCGCGCACAAAACAAAATGGAGAATGTAATAAGATACTTCCCATGTGGCCAAAGTTAACCAATCACACGAGAGTTACTGGGGAACATTCCAGAATTAAATACACAGCAATGCATTTAAGCACCCCCAATTTCAGAAAATTAAATCACCATACTTAACGAACTGTGCATGACACAGAAAAATGTAATAAATACCTAAATGTAATATTTATCGGTGAGACCCATTTATGAAGTGGCTTTAGCTGTCCCCATGCACATAGAAAATCAATATGGTGCCCTCCAGCTGTTGCTGGGACTACAAGTCCCATCTTGGCCATGATGGCTGGGATGATGGGAGTTGTAGTCTAGGAATGTCTGGAAGGCACCACGTTGTCTAAAATCTTTAGTTGCCAACTACTCTCCGGCGAGCCACTTTGAATGGAAAGTGAAAGTCCAAGTTCCTTTTTTCCCTCATGAAAGTGGCAAATATGTAAATTCAATTGCTCTTAATTCCCGCCTTTCGTTCTCTGCCTTCCAAAGACACTGGCTGCTAAAGCACCTCACTTCAGAGGGGGACACAGTAAGCTTTTTGCTGCATGCATCCTTTATAAATCCAGATCTTAAGTAGTTAATTGTCCCACTGTGGAGAGGATTTTTTTTTTAACTATCCCAGTTCTCATTGAACAAGATGTCCTTTTATTTTTCGGCTTTGGATGTGGGCCTGACTGCTCTTCTAAACAAAGAGAGAACCAACAAACCAAGCTAAAGTTTTAAAGAACCCAGCCATGTCTGTCTTTGAAGTTCTCTCTGTGTTGTTTGGAAAACTTTGGGATGGGTGGTGGTTTTTTGGGGGGGAGGGGAGTAAAAAACAGAGCAGCGGGGAAAGAACCAGGAATTAAGGGGAACTCGCTTTCCCAAAGAGCAGGAGACATTAATTAAATATCCTATTCATTTCTTTGGCACATAGTCGTCAAATTAAATATCCCATTCACTTCTTTGGCACACAATCATCAATCAGATTTCTTATTAGCATTCTGATGACCTGTCTGACCTTGCTACTGTCTGCATGACAGAACCCAAAATAAGACCACACAGTGGAGAGGCGAGGATTATTCAACAGTGTCTCTTGCATGGCAGCTGGAATGAGTTGTAGCGAGTCAATAGATGAAGTTGGCACTGTTTCTAGTTTAGCATGGATGCAGGGAGTTTGACCGTGGAGGGTCTGGCAGCGAATTTTAAGGGCACAGGAAATATTAAGGTTTCGAATTGAAAAAAGCGCAAAACCTCAGTAACGGCACAGTTAATCTCTGCACCTACAATAAACGTTGCTTCCCTACGATTCCCCTCTGTAAATTTTGAGGACAAATGCTTATCAGATATTCTCCGAATAGTCAAGTATTTGCAAGCGTTCACGGAGCATTTTTGATAATCTGCATTTGCACCTGATGAGGATTTTTTTATTTCAACAGTTGACAGCACCTGATGTTGTTGTTTAGTCGTTTAGTCGTGTCCGACTCTTCGTGACCCCATGGACCAAAGCACGCCAGGCACTCCTGTCTTCCACTGCCTCCCGCAGTTTGGTCAAACTCATGCTGGTAGCTTCGAGAACACTGTTCAACCATCTCGTCCTCTGTTGTCCCCTTCTCTTTCCCAACATCAGGGTCTTTTCCAGGCAGTCTTCTCTTCTCATGAGGTGGCCAAAGTATTGGAGCCTCAGCTTCAGGATCTGTCCTTCCAGTGAGCACTCAGGGCTGATTTCCTTCAGAATGGAGAGGTTTGATCTTCTTGCAGTCCATGGGACTCTCACGAGTCTCCTCCAGCGCCATAATTCAAAAGCATCAATTCTTCGGCGATCAGCCTTCTTTATGGTCCAGCTCTCACTTCCATACATCACTACTGGGAAAACCATAGCTTTAACCCTTCATGGATCACTGCCTTGCCATGGCGAAGGGGCTTGAATAACTCAGAGAAGCTATGAACTATGCCGAGCAGGGCACCCAAGATGGACAGGTCATAGTGGAGAGTTTTGACCAAACGTGATCCACCTGGAGCAGGAACCGGCAAGCCACTCCAGTATCCCTGCCAAGAAAACTCCATGGACAAAGACAACAGACAGCACCTGATAGGCGGCATCTAATAGTATTTAACATTTGACTATATTGGGCAGCTGACCTTGATATTTGAGAACATTGGAGACATGAACTATTGAATGCCTACCAAAATCATAGACATGCCCACAGTTCTAAAGCACTGCATAGCTCAAAGATTTCACTCCCAACTTGCATGGATATGTGTTCCATCATCCTGTGAGCATGTCTCATTGAGAACTGGGCCATATGCCTTGCGATCACACCTGCTTTCAACCGTGTGTTTTGATGCACGTGAGAAAGGGCTGTATACGCACCGGGAGAGGGAGATAAGATAAGATAAGATAAATTTATTGTCATTGTCCGTATATACACAGTATACACAACAACGAAAATCAAACACCCACCCAAAGACCGGGTTCACATACACATTTGCATGTATCTCCAACACTCTCATCCTATTCAGACACAATCTATAAAACATAACATAATCCAGAATATAACATAACCTATTAAAGGCATAACATAACCTAAAACCTATCTCATTCCTTCCTACTCCCTGCTTGCTATTTCTTGCAACTGGCCCTGAGATCATTATTTAGTGCAATCAGAGCTCTTGGATAGAAACTATTCAGAAGGCGTGTGGTTCGTGTTTTCATTGTCCTATATCTTCTGCCCGAAGGCAACAGTTCAAAGAAGTTGTGAGCAGGATGGGTGGGATCTCTCAGGATATTGTGTGACTTCTTCAAAGTGCAAGACGTGAAGATCTCATCCAGGGTTGGTAGTTGGAGCCCAATAACATTCTGGGCAATTTTAATTATTCTCTGTAAAGCTTTTTTATCCGTTTCAGAGCTGCTCCCATACCACGATAATATACTATAGGTTAAGACACTCTCGATGGTACTGTGATAATAGGACAGAAGTAGGTGCTGAGATAGATTCAGTCCCCTGAGCATTCTCAGGAAATACAACCTCCCCTGCACCTTCCTCACAACCATATTAATATTTGCAGTCCATGAGAGGTCCTCAGAGATATAAATGCCCAGGTATTTAAAACTACCAACCCTCTCCACCTCCTCGCCATTTATGTGCAATGGTAAAAATACACTTTTCTTTCTCCTAAAGTCAATTATGAGTTCTTTGGTTTTTTTTGGTGTTAAGCATAAGATTGTTTTCTTTACACCATTGAATTAACCCCTGTACTTCTTTCCTATAAGCAGTCTCATCGTTCTCACTAATGAGCCCCACCACTGTTGTATCATCCGCAAATTTGATGATTGTGTTGGACTTATACAGTGGGGTGCAATCAAATGTGTACAGGGAATAGAGAAAGGGACTTAGCACACATCCCTGAGGGGCTCCTGTGCTTAATACTAGAGTAGAAGAATAGTAAGGTCCCATTCTCACTGTCTGCGGCCTATCAGTCAGGAAATTCCTTACCCACAGACAGATCTTCTGATGTATACCCAAATTGGTCATTTTAAGAAATAACCTGTCTGGCAGAATTGTATTGAAGGCAGAACTGTAGTCCACAAACAACAGCCTTGCGTAGGTTCCCTGTCGTTCTAGATGACTCAGTACAGTATGGACAGCGATGGAAATAGCATCATCAGTAGATCTGTTTCTTCTGTATGCAAACTGGAACGGGTCTAGAGTGGATGGAAGACCAGCCTTAATATGATCTAGCACCAATCTCTCAAAACATTTCATAACGACAGATGTTAGGGCTATTGGTCTATAGTCATTGAGAGATACCACCACTGACTGCTTGGGGACTGGCACTATAATCGATGTCTTCAGGCAGGTAGGGACAGAACCCTGCAACAGGGATAGGTTAAAAATGTCCGTAAATACACCAGCTAATTCTGCAGCGCAGTCCCTAATAACCCGTCCCATGATTCCATCCGGTCCAGCTGCCTTCCTAATGTTAATGCTCCGAAAGGCACGTTGTACGTCAGAGGTCTGTAATAAAAATGGTTGTCTATCAGTAGTAGTTTCTGATGATGTGCTGGTAGCCAATGCTGTAGTGACGGTAGTTCCAGTTCCCACCTCAAAGCGACTAAAAAATTGATTCAGTTGATCAGCCAGGTGCGCACTGCTGCTAGCCAGTTCGTTTTTAATATTTTGCCCTGTAATTTGTCGCAGGCCTTGCCATACTCGACGAGGGTCGGAGCTCTCAAAATGTCTTTCGATCCTCCGGCAGTACATAGCTTTGGCGTTCCTAATGCCCTTTTTCAATTTGGCTCTGGCTTCTCTATACTGTTGCGCATCACCAGAGTGAAAAGCAGCATTTCTTGCCTTTAACAGAAGATACACATCCCTGTTTAGCCAGGGCTTGTTGTTAGGGAACACCCGTATTTGTTTGGTGGTAGTGACAACATCAATACAGCTTTTAACGTAGAACAGTACTGTTGAAGCGTATGTGTCCACATTATTCTCCACAAAAAGCGACCACTCGGTGCTCCGAAAGCAATCTTGAAGTTGCTCAGATGCACCTACTGGCCACACTCGTATCTCTCTAGTTGATGGTCTAATTCTGCGTACGAGAGGTCTATATGATGGTATCATAAGTAAAGATATGTGGTCTGACTGCCCCAAATTGGGCAAGGGCTTGGTCTTGTATCCATGCATGATGTTACTATATACTCGGTCCAGGGTATTTCCCCCCCTAGTGGGACAATCAACATACTGGTGGAACTTAGGGAGCACAGTCCTTAAATCGGCTCGGTTAAAATCACCAGCAACCACAAATGCTCCATCCGGGTGGGCCCGCTGCTGTTTGCTAATAGCAGTTAGCAGGTGGCCCATAGCTGTAGTAGTGTTTGCATCGGGAGGTATATACACCGCTGTTATTATAACAACATTAAACTCACGTGGCAAATAAAAAGGGCGGCACTTCACCACTAGGTACTCCAAGTCAGGAGAGCAATGCGTGTCCATTTGTTTAATGTCCGAGCTCCAGTTGTTATTTATATAAACGCAAATTCCTCCTCCTCTGCTCTTCCCGGATTCGGCGGTTCTAGCCGCTCTAATTACTGAGCGTCCTTCTAGCTGCAGAAGTCCCTGTGGAAAGGAGGGATCCAGCCACGTCTCTAAAAGGACCATAACACAGCAGTCCCGGATACTTTTCTGCCGAGAGGTCAGCCCCAAAGTCACTTGAGTATGGATGAACCTGTCTGCTTCCGTTTTTATCATTTTCTCTGATTTCCCCAATCTTAAACTCAGTTCTTCACATATCCACATCATTCTGTGCTTTGTTGGGGAAAAAATGTTATTGTGAAAATTCACTAGCATTTGAGTGCGAATTTCTCATACCATACACACATTCGTATGCAATCTTGCTTCATATACAGTGGTACCTCAGGGTTAAGTACTTAATTCGTTCTGGAGGTCCGTTCTTAACCTGAAACTGTTCTTAACCTGAAGCACCACTTTAGCTAATGGGGCCTCCCGCTGCCACTGCGTCCCCAGAGCACGATTTCTGTTCTCATCCTGAAGTAAAGTTCTTAACCCGAGGTACTATTTCTGGGTTAGTGGAGTCTGTAACCTGAAGCGTATGTAATCTGAGGTACCACTGTACACATTTTTGCAGAGCGTTGCTTCCTAATACAGTGGTACCTCGGTTTATAAACTTAATCCGTTCCTGAAGTCCCTTCTTAAACCGAGGCATGCTTTCCATAATGAGGCCTCCCGCTGCCGGTGCCCTTCCACCGTTCGTAGACCCAGGTAAAGTTCGCAAACCGGAACACTACCGGTTTTGTCAAGTTCGTAAACCGAATAGTTCGCAAACAGGACTGTTCGTAAACTGAGGTACCACTGTATAATAATTTTTTGTACTTTGTTTTTCAGCAATATGTGTATTTCTGCTTCTTCTTCTTTTTTTGGTACACCTTACTTGGTTGAAGAACTGACTGCAAAATTCAGAGATGTACAAATTTTGAAAGATGGATATGTTTTGGGTTGTTTATTGCCTTGGAAAGTGTGGATGAAGTTGACGCATACCCCTTCCTGGATGGGCGCCTGTTGTGGCACCTTGTGTTCACCCGGGCAGTGAGAACGGAGCGCACATGGCCATTAGGGTGCGATGGTGCAACAACAATTTCCCCCCTGGTGCCGTTGGGCCTGCTTTCACCTGAATACAGTGCCCCCACCTCACAGTACACCAATGACACAAATTTCTATAAATTACCCCAGATTATCTAGTGGGAGACTTGTGTGAGGGAAAGTTAATGATTTGGAGTCTCAGGCAGGATTTGATCAAATAAACAAGAAATATTTCATTAAACAAAGGAAGTTTATGACACAAAGTGGGTAAAACGTAGGATACTTCAGATTATAATGTTATTTCACTTCAGTTCTTTCTCAGTTGTTGCCGCTTAATACTTTGGTTCTTAAACAAGGTGGTACTTCCTGTCAGTAACACACCCCTTTGACAACCCTACTCCTGAGGTACTCCAAGTAACAGACCAAAGGGATCTCCACGCCCCTCTTAACTAGTTTGGGAGTCTTCTCTTTTTTGTAGAAGAAGCTCTCCCCTCCTGACTGGAATGAGACCTAAGTAGACCGTATCCTCACAGCTTCTACTTCTCCTGGCTCAACCTCAGCCTCCCAGTTAATTCCTGGCCTATTACTCTTATAGGACACCACACACTGTCCTTCACACTAGCTTGTGATATATTCCTAGTAAAATTAATGTTAAATTGCTGTTTTAGGGGTTATTTTAAAACATCTGGAACAGATTGATCCATTTTGTATTACTTTCTATGGGAAAACACGCCTTGGTTTTGGAACAGACTTCTGGAACGGATTAAGTTTGAGAACCAAGGTACCACTGTACCTTGATTCAGAGGACGAGAATTTGCTGCTCCACCTTGAGGCAGCAAAATGTCTTGGGCCAGTCTGGTGGTTCGGCCATTCTGGAATATCCAGGAACTGTCTTTCATAGAGTTGGGGTTTCTTAAAAAAAGTTAAAAATCTAAATTCATATTGGACTGCCTCCTGCCTTTAAAAAAACATGTTTTTTGGTTAGGCATATTGTCTGCTTCAGAATATAGCAAGGACTTGGTATTGCTAACATTCCTAGAGTGAACCAACTTCTGCAGACGGTGGCTGAAGAACTTCTGCAAACTAATGAAGAGCACAACATGAGCAGCCGCAACCTCCCATTTTCCTGCACTTGCTTCCTATTTTATTGTGGGAAGGGAAAGTTGCAGATATTGCCCCCTCCTCCACCACCTTGGAAGAACTTTCAGGCAGGGGGAGGAAGAACATGTGACTATCACATCTCATGTGATCCATCACCCCCTGTTTGGAAAGTGGAAGCCATATGCATTATATAGGATACCCTTCACTGTATTATTTCCTGTTTGCATTGCAGCTCTTTAGGAGCAAAATGGGTCAGGAAAGGAGGGAGGGCACATTCTGATGCAAATAAAGCCCGACTGGGACAGTGGTTGGGGGTGGGGGGAGAGAAGAGTGAAAATGATAGCCGTGATCTAATTATCTGCAGACCCAAATAGCCAAATTCACTGAAAGAGGCCCATAATAAAGGCTGCCCTCCAACCACAAAACACAGACTTGAAAACAAAAAAGGAACATAGCAACAGTATAAGACGTATACACACACATCTCACAAATTCTTCCCATTCACAAAGGGCCATTTTATGAGCATTTTTCTTGCTCTCAGTTCAAGGGAAAAAAGAAAGGAGGGGAGGAAAGATTAGAGCTCTCTGTTTCAGTCTCACTAACGGTTTTCCACCAAAAGGGCGATCTCTAGCTTTTCTGATCTACAAGACTTCTGCAGTCCATAGGCCAGCTCTTGCAGAAAATGGCTGAAGAAGAAAAAAAAAAAAACTGTCTGAAAGCTCATCCGGAGTTTTTTTTATCACAAATCCCAAGCGGCTTGACAGTTTCACTAGCCAGAAGTACTTGGCTGCTGATGGGGAGCTTGGGATGAGCAAATCTGTCAATTCCAGTTCCTCGTTTTTCCATTCTTTAAATTTCAGTTTTCTCCATTTCCACAACAGTTTGTTATACGTAATGGATGATATTCCACCCACCACAATTTGCACTGTGTTTCCCTTGTATTAAATAACATATTTTGTATCATGTAGAATGACATAGCAATAACTTCATTCTGTAAAATTCCACTGCAGTGGGCAGTGAGATAAGCAATGTAGGTTTTTGGAAGTGGCACCGCAGCAGAACAGAAACAGCTCTGCATGTGATGAATACAGGTTAGTATAGAAATCAATGCCTACTTACATCTCTTAACACCTTTCACTCCGCACCGCACTCTCAGCCCCATCCATGCTCCTTTCAGAGATGGAGAAATTGCAACCTGCAAGGTACATATATACCTATGTGGTGGTCATGCCCTGCTGTATCACAGTTTTAGAGCATGGTATTTGCAGAAATAAAGGGACACGGGTGGCGCTGTGGGTTAAACCACAGAGCCTAGGACTTGCCGATCAGAAGGTCGGTGGTTCGAATCCCCGTGACGGGGTGAGCTCCCATTGCTCAGTCCCTGCTCCTGCCAACCTAGCAGTTTGAAAGCACGTCAAAGTGCAAGTAGATAAATAGGTACCACTCCGGTGGGAAGGTAAATGGCGTTTCTGTGCACTGCTCTGGTACGCCAGAAGCAGCTTAGTCATGCTGGCCACATGACCCGGAAGCTGTACTCCCTCGGCCAATAAAGCGAGATGAGTGCCGCAACCCCAGAGTCGGTCACAACTGGACCTAATGGTCAGGGGTCCCTTTACCTTTACTTTATTTGCAGAAATGGCAAACGTCAAACTGCATATGCTGCACCAGCATTCTCTTTCAATAATTTTGGAGGAACAAAATAACAATGCAATATCTAAGGAACTTTAAGCTTTTGTACTGACAGCTGCTTGCTGGGTAATAACTAAAGACTGGAAAACTGCAGGACTTTTGACATTGACCTTTTTGGTTTGGCAAGCTGTGGCAAATGGTCTTACCAACTTAAATTCACTAAAGGCAAAGCTAAAATATTTTATTTTTATGGAGCATAGAGTTTATTTCATATATAGAATGGCTGGGGAACCCCAGTCAGTTGGGCAGGGTATAAATAAATAAAAAAAGTATTATATAAATCAAGGACATATGCAGCAACATTTATCAAAGCATTTCATCAGATGATGGGAAAGAGACTAAGTACAAATTGTAATATTGGAATGAAGTGTGCATATAATTATTATTAATTATTTCAGAAAATCTCCAAGTTATCCATGGATCTTATGTACACTGTTACCTATATGTAAAGGGGCAGGAGTGGTGGAACTTAAATGCACCACCTTCTGCTAGTAATTACACACTGCAACTTTTTATTTAGCTTTTTTTGCTGTGGTTTTGGCTACATAAATGCACCTGAGTTTGGTATTAAAAGATAGATGGTGATTGTATTCAGGGTTTGGACTCCTGGTGTCCCTTAAAACTCAACACTTCTGTGATTCTATAGCTCTGTTAATGTGCACCACACTTTACAAAGCATAGAATTAGGGTTGGGGCAATGATGTTTTGCCCAACTCGGAAGACTATTACTTTCCCTCCCTGTTTTTTTCATATCGTCCTGCATATCTGGACTGGAGGTTCTTAAGCAGAGGTTGGATGGTCATCTGCCAGGGATTCTTTAGCTGCGATTCCTGCATTGTAGTGGGTTGGACTAGATGGCCATTGGTCATTCAGTCCAACTTTAAATCCGACAACAGTACTGGCCTCGGTCCAGTATACCTGAAGGAGCATCTCCATCCCCATCATTCTACCCAGACACTGAGGTTCAGGGCCGAGGGCCTTCTGGCGGTTCCCTCACTGCGAGAAGTGAGGTTACAGGGAACCAGGCAGAGGGCCTTCTTGGTAGTGGTGCCTGCCCTGTGTAACGCCCTCCCACCAGATGTCAAAGAGAACAACAACTACCAGACTTTTAGAAGACACCCGAAGGCAGCCCTGTTTAGGGAAGCTTTTAATGTATGATGCATTACAGTATTTTAATACAGTGGTACCTCGGGTTAAGTACTTAATTCATTCTGGAGGTCCATTCTTAACCTGAAACTGTTCTTAACCTGAAGCACCACTTTAGCTATAATGCGGCTTCCCACTGCCGCCGCGCGATTTCTGTTCTCATCCTGAAGCAAAGTTCTTAACCCGAGGTACTATTTCTGGGTTAGCGGAGTCTGTAACCTGAAGCGTCTGTAACCTGAGGTACCACTGTATTTTGTTGGAAGCTGCCTAGAGTGGCTGGGGAAGTCCAGCCAGATGGGCGGGGTATAAATAATAAATTATTATTATTATTACTACTTTTTTAAAAAAGGCTGCTTCTTTGACTGTCGTTCTCCTCCAACTGGAGATTTGAACACTGGATTTCCCCACTCCCCATCCAATGGCCTTTAACCGCTGCACCACACTGCCCATTTGCACGGTCTGCGACGTGAGACACCCCACCACGGACTCTCCAAAGCATCGGATTTTGCCAGCTTCTTCGAAGGGGCCTCCCGCAAGCTGGGTTGTGAGCATGGCAAGTTCTTGCAAAGTCCAGACTTCCTGTCCGGTTTTTGCAAAGCCCGCACAGACCCTCCCTCCCCTTTTAGGTCACCGAGCGCAAAGCACAGTTTATTTCCTTTTAATTTAACAGCTCTCGCAGCTTTTCCAGTTAAATCGACTGTTCATTATTGGGAGCCCCTCCCTCCTCCCCTCGGAGGGTTTCTGGAGGCCTGTGTGGTGCAGTTTAATGAAGCTTTGGCACAAAGCTCTCTTTCAGGGAAGGCGAAGAATAGACCGGCCTATTTAGGTCCTGCGAGGCTGTATGTCAAAGCCTCCCCATAATACTTGTCAGGCAAGGGCAGAAATTCCCACTGCTGGAAGAATGCGCCAGGAGTCGACTTGCCGGATTGACGAGCAGATTAAGACGCAAGCAGGAAATGAGAATGTGTGTTTGGAACACCTGTTTGGCCCCTCTCATTTTCCCATCGCTTGGGGGGGGGGGGGAGAAAACCCACACCACTTTCATCAAAAAGCCAAAACTCTAATCTATTTGCCTTTTCCTTGCTAGATGGCAAGGTCCCTTTCCTTCCACCCTGAAAACCGCAGCAAACCGGAAAGCCAGGGTGGTTCACTGATAGCAAAACAAGATATGGATGATCCAGTCCACAGCGAAGCACTTTTCAGAGGGAGAGTTTTTTTAAAAAAAAAAATCTTTAAAATCTTTTTTTAAAAAAGATTAATAATACAAATTATTAATATGCAATCGTATAATAATGTAATGTGACACACCATGGGAAAGGTTCTGAAATTATTGGCATATTATTAAATGATAATAAAATTATTAGAGATTATCGTTGAAATATGAAGCGCTATATAATGACCCAACCTATTTCTGTGATGGTTTGAATAAATTGTTTTTAAAACTGTGTTTCGATCGTTGCAACCCACCCTGGAACCTTAGGATGAAGGGTGGGTAATTAGTAACAACAACAACAACCTAATTACTGCATTTATTTAGGTTGTTCTAGTAGTGCTGGTTGTATAGTTAAAGCTACGGTTTTCCCAGTAGTGATGTATGGAAGTGAGAGCTGGACCATCAAGAAGGCTGATCGCCGAAGAATTGATGCTTTTGAATTCTGGTGCTGGAGGAGACTCTTGAGAGTCCCATGGACTGCAAGAAGATCAAATCTGTCCATTCTGAAGGAAATCAGCCCTGAGTGCTCACTGGAAGGACAGATCCTGAAGCTGAGGCTCCAATACTTTGGCCACCTCATGAGAAGAGAAGACTCCCTGGAAAAGACCCTGATGTTGGGAAAGATGGAGGGCACAAGGAGAAGGGGACGACAGCATGAGTTTGACCAAACTGCAGGAGGCAGTGGAAGACAGGAGTGCCTGGCGTGCTCTGGTCCATGGGGTCACGAAGAGTCGGACACAACTTAACGACTAAACAACAACAACAACAAGTAGTGCTGGTGCTGCAAAGTTTATATAGACCACCTTTCTGAACCATGCTTTCCTGGGCGTTTGCCCCCCAAAACATCCTACAAAGAAAAATTTATTTACAGACCCCTTTTCCTGTACGTACTGCAAAGCAATGGTGTACAATCTAACACAGGCTTGTGGGTTTTCAGACTCAGGGGCCGGATGGAGCATTTTGATCCTCTCTGTCTGGCCCTCGGGTGTCTCCCCAGGCCACCACAACCCTCACCTGCCCTGCTCCTTGTACTCCTTGGTTACTTCTTCTGCTTGGCTGGAAAGCGCCCTTGAAATCTGATCATGCCTTTTGCTTTCCAGGATGGCGGATGGCGGGGTTTACGTGTGCAAACCTCTGACTTCTGTGTGGCTGCAATGTAGCCTATTGTTCAAGGTCAGATTCGTTGCTCCGCCCACATGACTCTGGCTCCACCCACCGCCCAGGTTATGGCTACCAGAAGTGTGCCTTGAAAGGGAACGCAGGCAGGAAGAGTCAAGTAAGAAAAGACATGATGGAGGCTTACAAAATTATATATAGTGTAGAGAAACTGGATAAAATTCCGGACTACCCAATAAAGCTGAATGTTGGGTGATTCAGGATTAAAGAAGTACTACTTCACACAGTGCCTAGTTGAATTATGGGACGTGGGTGGCGCTGAGGTTTAAACCACAGAGTCTAGGACTTGCTGATCAGAAGGTCAGCGGTTCGAATCCCCGCGACGGGGTGAGCTCCTGTTGCTCGGTCCCTGCTCCTGCCAACCTAGCAGTTCGAAAGCACGTCAAAGTGCAATTAGATAAATAGGTACCGCTCCAGAGGGAAGGTAAACGGCGTTTCCATGCGCTGCTCTGGTTCGCCAGGAGCAGCTTAGTCATGCTGGCTACATGACCCGGAAGCCGTACGCCAGCTCCCTCGGCCAATAAAGCAAGATGAGCGCCGCAACCCCAGAGTCGGCTACGACTGGACCTAATGGTCAGGGGCCCCTTTACCTTTACCTAGTTGAATTATGGGATTCCCTCCCACCCATGGTTGTAGCCAAGTAATAAATAAAATACTTCATTAACTGACCAATCATGTTGCGGATAGCTTGGTTCTGCTCCCCTAACATAAATCCTGGCTACGCCCATGCTCCCACCAGCGAGGGATTTAGGGTGGTGTGGGTGGTTCTCCCCCAGGATGCTGAGACATTGAGAAGATCCATAAGTAAGAAGATCCATTTGGGATCCATTAGCAATGGCTACCAACTTGGATGGCTCTAAAGACAGATTCATAGAATTATGAAGGCGCTGTTTTGGGGGGACAGGGGGTGGGCAGGTGTGGGGGACTCCCAGGTCCTGAATGGGGCAACTGTGTCCCTGAAGAACTAGGTGCGCAGCCTTGAAGTCATTTTGGACTCACAGCTGTCCATGGAGGCACAGGTTAATTTTGTGTCCAGGGCAGCTGTCTACCAGCTCCATCTGTTATGCAGCCTGAGACCCTACCTGTCTGCAGACTGTCTCATCAGAGTGGTGCATGCTTTAGTTATCTCACGCTTGAACTACTGCAATGCGCTCTACATGGGGCTACCTTTGAAGGTGACTCGGAAACTACAACTAATCCAGAATGTGGCAGCTAGACTGATGACTAGGAGCGGCTGCCGAGACCGTATCACACCGGTCCTGAAACACCTACACCTCCCAGTATGTTTCCGAGCACAATTCAAAGTGTTGGTGATGACCTTTAAAGCCTTGAACGGCCTTGGCCCAGTATACCTGAAGGAGCACCCCACCGCTCATCGTTCAGCCAAGGTCCAGCTCCAAGGGCCTTCTGGCGGTTCCCTCACTGCGAGAAGTGAGGTTACAGGGAACTAGGCTGAGGGCCTTCTTGGTGGCGGCGCCTGCCCTGTGGAACGCCCTTCCATTAAATGTCAAGGAAATAAACAACTATCTGACTTTTAGAAGACATCTGAAGGCAGCCCTATTTATAGAAGGTTTTAATGTTTGATGTTTTACCGTGTTTTTAATAATCTGTTGGTAGTCGCCCAGAATGGCTGGGGAAACCCAGCCAGATGGGTGTGGTATAAATAATAATAATAATAATAATAATAATAACCATCATCATCATAATTAGTCTATCCCCCCGTAACTCAGGGATCTTTTGCCCAATGTCACGACCCAAAACTCTACCAACTGAGCCATCCCAGGTCCAAGGATGGCAATCAATGGCTACTAGCCATGAAGACCACCATCTCGGAATTACAGTTGCTGGGAATCACAAGTGGGGAGACAGCTTTTGCACTCAGGTCCTGCTAGTTCTGCTTCGCATTGGGGTTTATTGGGCTGCACAGGATGAGAGCAGGATGCTAAGACCAAACTTCCGGGATCAGGTCAATGGCCCATGTAGCCTGGCATCCTGTTCTCACAGAGGTCAACAGGATAGATGCAGCCAGTGGCAAACCAGCGAGCAGCATTTCCTCTCCCGTCCTCAGGTTTCCTACAGTTGGAATTCTGCTGAACTTAGACGTGCCACCAGCCTGATTCAGCAGCCGGGCTCTTCTTGCGAAAGGAGGGTTTATTTATTTCAAAGGCAGGCCCAAGAAAGGGTTAACCTCCCCATCTGAAAAGGGTGGTGGTCCCTCCTCCCCACGACGCATCAGCAGCCTCTTCCTCCTCCTCCTCCTCCGGGAGCCAAATGTAAAAGCGCGATGGGGCGGGGAGGAGGGAGGATGCCGTCGGAGAGCCGTCGGACCGAGGCCAAGAGCTGATGTCCAGCCTCTTCCCAGTTTGCATCGGTGACCCAGGCAACGAGATCGAGCCAAGGAGGCTGCTTTGCGCGCGGCTGCGGCTGGACAAAAAAGGCTCGGGCGAGGACAGAGAGGGAGAGAGAAAATGTCACCGCGCTGCGCCGGCTGCTGGCCTCGACGGCCGTTTCCTCCTCCCGGGTACCGAAAGTAGCCACGAGGGGTGTTTGCCGGACAAGCAGCGTTTGCTTTTTATCTCCTGCATTTTTTATTTCTGGGAAGAAAAAGCTTTTCCTCTTCTTTAAGGAGCAAAGCACTCGACGGCGATGGCGGTGCAAGCGGCGGCGGTTCACCCGCACCACCATTTCATCCCGTTTTGCTTCCCCGGCAACGCGGGGCTGGGGGATTTCGTCGACCTGGAAAAGAGCTACGAGGACGGGGGGACCCTCTTGCTAGGAGGCGGAGGAGCCGGAGTAGCAGGAGGGGGAGACCCCGGGGATTTCAAAGAAGCCACCCGGGACCTCCTGAGCTTCATCGACTCGGCTTGCAGCAACATCAAACTCGCCTTGGACAAGCCGGTGAAATCCAAGCGCAAAGTCAACCACCGGAAATATTTGCAGAAGCAGATCAAGCGCTGCACCGGCATGATCGGGGGAGCCCAGACGGCTGCTGCAACGCCCGGGAGCCAGGAGGCGTCTAATAATAATAATAACAGTAGTAATAATATGAGCTCCCAGCAGCAGCCACATCCTGCTAACAAGAGGACTCCGGCTGGGACGGCGCATGGCGCGGCGTCGGCATCCGCCTCGCCCCCCGGCGGCGCCGCGGCGCACTGCAAAGCGCCCCAGAAGCGCGAAGCCAGCGCGCTGCAGAGCAAAAGCCTGGCGGCGCTCTTCGGCTCCGTGCGCCCGTCGGGCTTCGATCGCGCCGTCGGGGCCGCTGCTGGCGGCGGGCCGTCGGGAGAGAAGGAAGGTGGCCCGGGTCCCTCTGCCTCCACCGGCGGGAAGAAAGTGCCTCTCCGCAACCGCAACCTGCCCCTTTCCTTCTTCACCGAGCCGGCCGCGGCGAGCTCCGTCCCGAAAGACGCCGCGGGCCCCGTCCCGTCGGAGGAGCTCTTCGACCTGCTGGCCGTCCCCGACTACGGCGCCCTGCTCCCTCCCGCCGAGCCGGAGCAGCCGGTCTTCCCCAGCAGCCGCCTGCAGCCGCCGGATCTGGGCTTGGAGGCGCCTCTCTACGAGCCCCTGCACCCGCTGCCCCACTTGCTCTTCTCCGACGCCCCCCTGCGGCCCCTCGCCGCCCTCTACGCCGCCCCTTCGGACCCGGCAGCGGCGCCCGAGAGCAGCGGCGGCTCCGCGGCGGGGGCGCACGTCCCGGCCTTTGCGCCCTTCTTCCCCGAGTGCGCGCTCCCGCCTGCGCCGCCGGCCATGCCCTACGATTACGCCCCGGGGTATAGTAGGGGGGTCCCTGCGTATTCCAGCCTTTAGAGGAGGGAGGTTGAGCTCTGAAAGAGAAGGGGGTTGGAAGGTTGCGGGGATTGGCAGATCCCCCAAATTTCAGCGGCACTGGCGCTTTTTTATTTTGGAGTTTAATGGATCCCATAGAAAATCCCTCGAATAAAGGGCGTCTGTTAAGGGCAGAAATGGCTCTGGAGAACTTCCAGTTCCTGCTTAATAGCCCCTGGGCAGATCTACACCTTAGCAGTAAAGGACATCAGGAGAGCTCTGTAGCAGGATCAGGCCAGGGGGACCCCATCCAGTCCAGCATTTTGTGGATGCCACCCATATACCAGGGGGGAACTCAGTGCAGTGATCCCCACCCAGCAGCTGGCATTTGGGAGGCATGCTGCCAACTCTGTGCATGCCTACTTGGAAGTAAGCCAAGGGTTCAGTTAGGCTTACTCCCAGGTAAGTGGTGCATAGGATTGTAGTCTTTTATCGGTATCCCCTCTTCCCTTGGGCATATGGAGGACTTACAGTGCAACCCTAGCTGTGTCTACTCAGAAGTAAGCTCTGTTTAATTCAGTGGGTCCACTCAGATTGTGATGTTCATTAGAAAGCAGCTCAGGGGGACCACAGAACACCGGATATCTTTAACCCTTCCTTTCCCTCCCACGATTCTGATGAAAATGCTCTCTGCCAGGGATTCTTTCACTGTGATTCCTGCATTGCATAGGGTTGGACTAGATGCCCCTTGGGGTCCCTTCTAACGCTACCATGATACAATTCTACACTACGGGACTTGGAGAAAAGGAGGAAAAATCTCCCCTAAGGCTAATTGGGGTGCACGGGATTTTTTTATCAGAATAACAGCCAGGGTGGGAAGGGTTAAACTCCCCCCCACTGCCGCCCTGCATGTTATGGTCCCGATGGACCCCCCCCCAAAATCCCTGACATGCCTTTTAGCAATGTTAAGTTTGGCTCTCATTAAATTGGCATAGCAACCCATGTCTTTGTCCAAGGAGCCCCTGTGAGGGCGGAAGTCTGGCGAGGGATCCTAGCAAGGATTTGAAACTAAAGTTCCCAGGATCCTTTGGGCGGGATGCCGTTAGGGTTGCCATATGTCTGGAACTCCCCGGACATAGTCGGAATACAGTGGTACCTCGGGTTAAGTACTTAATTCATTCCGGAGGTCCGTACTTAACCTGAAACTGTTCTTAACCTGAAGCACCACTTTAGCTAATGGGGCCTCCTGCTGCTGCCGGAGCACGATTTCTGTTCTCATCCTGAAGCAAAGTTCTTAACCTGAAGCACTATTTCTGGATTAGCAGAGTCTGTAACCTGAAGCGTATGTAACCTGAAGCATATGTAATCTGAGGTACCACTGTACGGCAGTCAGTAACGGTGTCTGGGCGGAAAAGTTCAACAACTTTGCCAAAAAACCCCACCTTTTGTGTCCAGATTTTCACCCTAGAAACCATGGAAGTTCAGTGAGCACAAAAGCCTGTCTTGCCATACCTCTAACCAGCCTCTCACCCTTCTAAATGCCACTAAGCCAAACTGCTTAGAACTGTTTAGCCCTACTGGCTGTTTCCTGCGTCTTGGAGCCAGGATGCTGCTGTATATAGTTTTTGGGGATCACGATTGGGGGTAGACTGCTAGCCTGCGGGCATCTGGTTGGCCAACTCTTAGAGCAGGTCGCTGGACTAGATGGCAGGGCCTTGGTCTGATCCAACAGGGCTCTCTTGCTCATACGGTGGTTATGTTTTGACACAAGCACCATCTGATTCATGGGTTCTTGATAGAGGCAGATGCATGCCAGCACTGAGTAACATTAGAGGTTGTTTGGTTTGTTAACATACATATCTTGCTTGTTGCCATATGGGGTCTGTTCTTAACTATCTCCTGATTGTCTTTGGTCATCCTGCACATAAAAAGGGTTTTTTTTTTGTTTTTTTGGGGTGAGATTCTGAAATGAAAATGCCAATTGTTCTTGCTTCCCCTGTTAATTATGCCTCTTGGTTTTCACTCTTGTGAAATCCTGATTCCCAGCGTCTTGCATGTTTTAAAAGCTCCCTGCAAGCAGAAATCAAGGTCTGCTGGCCAAAGGCTAAAACAGAAACCTGCAACTCACTTGAAAACCCACCCAAGAGTTTAAGGCTGTGCTTCTCTGCTCAGTTACCTGGGAGTAAGCCTTGATGAACTCCGGGACTTACTTCTGCGTAAACCTATGTAGGATTGGGGTGGCAGAACACCTGCTTTGCATGCAGAATGTCCCAGGTTCAATCTGCAACATCTCCAGGTTGCACAGACCCCTGTCTCAAACGCTGGAGAGCTGCTGGCAGTCACTGTAGACAATATTGAGTTAGATGAACCAATGGGCTGACTCTGTATAAAGCAGCCTCTGGTGTCCAGCACATCTGATTTATAACATTCTTAGGCTCCCGGTGCTATTCAGGAATGTGCAGAATACCTCCCCTCCTGAGCTGACTTGATTTCTACTTACTTACTCTGAATATTTGGAGCAAGGGTGGTGGGGGGAAAAACCCAGGTTGCTTCACACAGGCACACCTAACACATGGGTCTGCGTGAGAAAGGTGTGCACCCCTGTCGCATGTGGAAATGGTGCGCCACTTTTGCTGCATATTTGCAGTGCAGTTTGGAAGCCACTGTAGGGCCTGGCCGGCACTGCCACGTGGCACACATATTTGGAGTGCCTTCACTGGATGGGTCCTATAATTTGTAAGGGGAGATACAGGTCTGTAGACGTGTGGAGGATGCTTTGCTGGAAGCTTTGACCAGCTGCAGATCCCTGGCGCATGGCCCGGTGTGTTTACAGATGCACGTCTCTCCACACTCAACTGGTTCATTGGGAGACAACATGGCGTACTCACGGAGAAACCCATTTGCTGTGTGAAGGAGGGCTATGAAACGCCACTCGTCTGGTCACCTGTGGTCAGTTAAGGATTTCCTCCAGGCGACCAGGTTACGAAAGCTGCTTCTTTCCTGTTTTCGATCGCGACTAACGTAGGTATGAGTGATCGGATGGGAAAGTAAGCATTTGGGATGGAAGCCTTTGTCGGTAACGTGGGAGACCTGTTTCTGAATCTCCTGACTTATTTGATTTTCCTTTCTAGCAGGGGTGGGTATCCTGTGTGCCTCTACATGTTACTGAACTACAAGTCCCATGTCTCTTGGCTGTTGTGGCAGGGGCTGATGGGAACTGTAGTTCAGCAACACATGGGGAGGCACCATTACCCATCCCTGGTTTTACCTAACTGCCCCTTGATTTTCTTTTCCATGGGGCCAACACTAACTAGGTTTGTGTGAGTTGATTTTAGATTTTGGGGGAATGACGCAAAACTGAAACCCCTCTCATCTCTATATTTTACATCTTAGATTCAGGCTGCACGTGACCTAGAATAAAGCTGTAGAATTCTGGCCTGGACCAATTCAGAGTGCAGGGGTGCAGGTGTGTGAAGCATTACAGTGGTACCTCTGGTTATGAACGCTTCTGGTGACGAATGCTTCAGGTCACGAGCTCCGCTAACCTGGAAGTAGCTGCTCCTGGTTGCGAACTTTGCCCCAGCATGCGAATGGAAATCGCGCACCGGAGGCGCACGCACATCGGGAGGCCCCGTTAGCGAAAGCACGCCTCAAGATAAGAATGGTTTCAGCTTAAGAACAGACCTCCAGAACGAATTAAGTTCAGAGGTACCACTGTATGCACTTTTGAAAGTTTCCCATGCGAAACAAAATCACAATAAGCCCTCTCTGCATAGAGCAAATCAATACCTAAGAGCAAGGTTTAGATTCTTCCTTACCTGATGTGCTGGCTTATTTCATTTGGGTGCTGTTCTCCCTTCCCCCACAAAGGTGCCCACCTCTCCCCCCCCCCCGGGCCAGCTGAAGTGGTACATTCCAGGATTTTACGACCTTATTCTGTCCTTAAAGTGTAGATTGGCTGTTATTGCTGTCATAAGGTGTGTATACACCAGGCCGTTTTTCATGCAGGTGGAATGCGCACAATTTGCTTTCCTCCTATAGCCTGTAAGAAAACAGTTCACGTCTGAAGCAGCCATAATTCAGGTCTTCATTTTGAGTCAGAGATGACTGCCAGCTCCAGTTCCTTTGAACTATTCAGGTTGCTAGTGACACGGCAAGCCCTCTGCCCACACCCAGGTCCTTTAAGGGACATCAGTCTGCTAGGAACGCCTGCCATTGCGTTCCATTGAAATGCATGGGACGGAAGTCTTTTTACGAAACGTCTGTTTCAGTGAGCACTTCCCTGTTGGATTGTGCCCAGCGTGGTTTACCTGGTGCCATGGGACTTGGCAAACGGAACCGGCCTTCACTGAAAAGACGACCAATATGCCCAGTGGCTGTTATTTTTTCTGGCACAACGCTTGCCCCGCAAAAGAGAAATAAATGTACTCTTGTCGCATTGAGAGAATTGAGAATTATCTGGTCAGGGAGGGTGCCCAAGGAACAGAATTAATTGCCAACCGTTGGATTGGCACATGAAATAGTGTTCATATGGGTCTGAGGTGCTCTTAGTAGTGGCATGATGAATGGAATATGCTGGTGAAAGGATGGAGTTTATCAGCCATTCTGTAAGCTGATCTTGTGGTATTCCACTCCGCCTTCCCACGGCGGCCAGCAACTTTTTAAAAGAGAAATTTGCAAAGTCAAGGAGCAGATACGCTTGTGGGGCCCACCCTGCGCCTGGGAGTGTGTGATGAGTTGGCAAAAGTGCCATCGAAGGAGAATTGGGCGTTGGTCAAAAGGGCGGGACATGTGGCAAGCGGGCATTAAAGAGGACCTTGGGGCGTGTCGCACTTTGTGGATGACCCCTCCCTTGAAGTGTCAGGCGTTAAGCGCTTCTGATGGCACACTTAAGAGAACTCAGGAAACACATCTAACTAGGCGTGCACACCAAGTCCTATGCAACAATGACTGTCCTGGAGAGACAGAGGTGTCCTTCCATTAAAATATGCCTCCGGAAGATCAGCGGGGAACCAGGAATGTCCGTGTTGCCATGGTGGGATGCTGCAATTCTCCTCTGCATCTCTTGTTAGATGCATCTACAGTGGTACCTTGGTTCTCAAACTTTATCCGTTCCGGAAGTCCGTTCCAAAACCAAAGCGTTCCAAAACCAAGGCGCCTTTTCCCATAGAAAGTAATGCAGAACGGATTAATCCGTTCCAGACTTTAAAAAACAACCCCTAAAACAGCAGTTTAACATGAATTTTACTATCTAACGAGACCACTGATCCATAAAATGAAAGCAATAATCAATGTACTGTGCTATAAAATAAATAAGACAGTATTGTAGATGATAAAAATTAAAATTAATTTTTTTTCTTACCTGCACTGATGATAGTCATTGTTTGGATGGGGGGCTTTTATCCATTTCCACAGTCACACAATCAATCAATCAATCAATCAATCAGTAGCTGAACTGGGTTCCACACAGTCACAGAAACAAATTACAGTGGTACCTCGGGTTACATACGCTTCAGGTTACAGACTCTGCTAACCCAGAATTAGTGCTTCAGGTTAAGAACTTTGCTTCAGGATGAGAACAGAAATTGTGCTCTGGCGGCGCGGCAGCAGCAGGAGGCCCCATGAGCTAAAGTGGTGCTTCAGGTTAAGAACAGTTTCAGGTTAAGTATGGACCTCTGGAACGAATTAAGTACTTAACCCGAGGTACCACTGTAACTGAAAAAGCCTCAAAAACAAAACCGCAACATAAATAACAAAAGCAAAAGCTTAATCCGTTCCGGAAGTCCGTTTGACTTCCGAAATGTTCGAAAACCAAGGCGCAGCTTCTGATTGGTGCAGGTGCCCCGGAAACAATAGCCGACAGCCGGATTGGGCGTTTGGCTTCCGGAAAATGTTCGAAAACTGGAACGCTTCTGGGTTTTCGGCGCTGAGAACCAACGTACCAATGTACACGGCATCTCCAATGGTACTGGGTAAATGTTGCTTATACTGGTTGGGGGGAAAAATACAACCATATCCAAGAGTGGCTAAATTATGACACCGACTTTACACCTCCTTAATCCTGATGACATTTCTGTGCATTGTGAAACATATTTAATTCATTTGGGCATTATTTTTTACTGAATGTGAGAAGTCCCTGGTTATATTTTTCTTTGGGGCGCAGTGTTTGTTCTAACTCCTAGTCCAGTGATCAGTTGCTAGATGTGTCTGACGTTAGCCTGTTACGACGGGGGCTGTTCTTTCGACGGCAGCCATGACTAATTGTACGTGACTTTCCGATTTTGTAAGTAACTCTCTTTTCATCCCTGAATTTCGCCGGACCTTTCAATGCGGATCCTTTCCCTTCGCCCTGTGAATCTGTTGAGTGCCGGCCAAATTCTTCTAATTTAAAGAAACAACATCTACTCACACCTATTGTTACTAAAACGTGGACCGTGAGCCTCAGGCAGGGTTGCTCTCGAGTAGACCCTTTAGCGCACGCTGCCCTAAACACGCTTCCTAGGGAGTGATATCTGCAGGGCTTAAGTACTACCTACTCCTGAGTATACCTGTTTAGGCTCGCCCTGTTAACAACGTATCGGAAGATACTGCAAACAGTAATACCAAGACAAGTGAATGTCTTGCTCTGCGCAGCAAGACAAGAGCAAGCTTGGACCGTCCATGTCAATGGCAACGTGCATGGAAGTCGTCAGACTGCTTTCACAGACTTTCCAAGGCAGTAAAAGCAAATGTCGTTGTGTTATCTTGCGTGCAAAATATAATTTGACGATTAAGTTATGTTCATTAAAGTCTATGAGATGTCATAAAACTTACATGGCGCACAGTGCTTGAGAGATGTATTGAGCAATCTGGTTTGAATTCTTCCCCAGGGGTGTTTTTGTTTGGATACAGAATAAGAGAAAAACCCTCCTTATTCCCTCTTTCTACACAATCCATAGTTTTATAAATCTTTTCTGTGGTTTGTTTTTTGTTCGTTAATCTTTCTCTTCCACCTAGACTAAGAAGGCCCAAATCATTCTAGGTTTCACGGCCTGGTTGTTGCCACTGAAAAAATTCTGCTCTAGAGTGTGACAGAACCCAGAAGCAAGTTCTTAAAAGGTAAAGGGACCCCTGACCATTAGGTCCAGTCGTGACCGACTCTGGGGTTGCGGCGCTCATCTCGCTCTATGGGCCGACAGACAGCTTCCGGGTCATGTGGCCAGCATGACTAAGCTGCTTCTGGCGAACCAGAGCAGCGCATGGAAACGGCGTTTACCTTCCCGCCAGAGCGGTTCCTATTTATCTACTTGCACTTTGACGTGCTTTCGAACTGCTAGGTTGGCAGGCGCTGGGACCGAGCAACGGGAGCTCACCCCGTCACAGGGATTCGAACCGCCGACCTTCTGATCGGCAAGTCCTAGGCTCTGTGGTTTAACCCACAGCGCCACCTGTGTCCCTAATTTTAATAATAATAATAATAATAATTTATTATTTATACCCTGCCCATCTGGCTGGGTTTCCCCAGCCACTCTGGGTGGCTTCCAACAGAATATTAAAGAATATTAAACATTAAAAGCTTCCCTAAACCGGGCTGCCTTCAGATGTCTTGTATTGTAATGTAATTATTTATATACCACCCTATCCCCAGAGGTCTCAGAACAAAATCAAAATATAAAACCACAAAATATGTAATCAAATATATAATATTTACTCAGTTCCTCCAGGGTTCTAGATTGGGTAGAATGGAACTTGCGGCTCTGTAGATGATGTTTGAACACCTCATCATCCCAGATAATTGATCATGCTGGCTGAGGTTGATGGGAATCCAACATCTGGGCAGCCATAGGTTTTCCATCCCTGTTCTAGATGCTTTGGTGAAGATAAATCAATATTTGATCATTTCCAGATTCAGCAGTGCCATCTAGTGGTGCTGAAAGGCTCTTTGATATTGAGGGTTTTATAGAGGAGGAATGACCTCTGGGAGGAGTGCAGAGAGAAGAAATGCCATGTTGCGTCACCACAACTGGACACCTTCATCTGCCCCAGCTGCAACAAAATATGTCCCTCAGGTATCGGTCTCTACAGCCACAGCAGGCGCCGTGATCTTCTAACAGCTTGACTTTGCCTCCAAAGGCACACTCCTCCGTTGTCTCCTGAGACAGGCGGATGCCAACACATTTTATGTGTCTGCCCAAATTCAGCAACAATGATCTGAGACCAAACAAAATGACAGAGATCTCTGGATCACCCATCTCAATTGTCCTCTCGTTTGGTTAAAATGTGACCGTGTGTAGTAAGGTAAAGGTAAAGGGACCCCTGACCATTAGGTCCAGTCATGACCAACTCTGGAGTTGCAGTGCTCATCTCGCTTTACTGGCCGAGGGAGCCAGCGTACAGCTTCCGGGTCATGTGGCCAGCATGACTAAGCTGCTTCTGGCAAACCAGAGCAGCGCATGGAAACGCTGTTTACCTTCCCACCAGAGCGGTACCTATTTATCTACTTGCACTTTGATGTGCTTTCCAACTACTAGGTTGGCAGAAGCTGGGACTGAACAACGGGAGCTCATCCCGTCGCAGGGATTCGAACCGCCGACCTTCTGATTGGCAAGTCCTAGGCTGTGTGGTTTAACCCACAGCGCCACCCGCATCCCACCGTGTGTAGTAGGTACCCTCTAATTACAGCTTTGGGGGAAGGGATTTCATCGGCAAAATGGCACTGGGGATAAGGGAGCTTTCAACTTCCTCTCTTTAATGTCTCTCTCCCCAACATAAGAAGATCCCTGATGGGTCAGACCATCATCTGGCTCAGCATCCTGTTCTCACAGTGGCTAACCACATGCAGCCACAGGGGCACACTAGCCATTTGAAGGCACACTACCTCCGCCAGTGGATTTGTTGTAACTGGTAGCCATCAGTAAGGTAAAGGGACCCCTGATACAGTCGTGGCCGACTCTGGGGTTGCGGCGCTCATCTTGCTTTATTGGCTGAGGGAGCCGGCGTACAGCTTCTGGGTCATGTGGCCAGCATGACTAAGCCGCTTCTGGCGAACCAGAGCAGCACACGGAGACACCGTTTACCTTCCTGCTGGAGTGGTATCTATTTATCTACTTGCACTTTGACGTGCTTTCAAGCTGCTGGGTTGGCAGGAGCAGGGACCGAGCAACGGGAGCTCACCCCGTCGCGGGGATTTGAACCGCCGACCTTCCGATCGACAAGTCCTAGGCTCTGTGGTTTAACCCACAACGCCACCCGCATCCCGGTAGCCATCAGTAGCTCTCCACAAATCCGCAATCCTCTGTTCAAGCCATCCGAGTTGGTGGCTATCACTGCCTCTTGTTGGGCTGGCAAAGTGCATAGTTCACACACTTTGAAGCAGCAAGGCAGCTTTTTAAAATTTATTTTAAATACACATGAAATGACACCGGGTTTATCACCTAGTTTGGTCCCCAGAATAGAGGAGCAGCAATGCCTCTGAATACATGCTCAACTCAGGGTTTTGTTTTCTGTACCAAACCCTTTTGCATGAAAACGGACGGCTGTTTTTCCATCCCAAAGCTTTCCATATTCCTGAAATCCAATTTTGGGAAGTGGCAGTGATGGCGGGGGCTTTTCATTGTTGCTATACAGTTGGGAGCCAGAACCCCCTCCTTCCAGCTTCTCAGAATAACTTTACCTACCATCTACCTGTTCAGGCTGTGCCATGAAACGATGGGCTGTTTTTCAGTACAATGGGAGGCAGCCATACACCCCACAGCCGTATGAACTGACCCAGACCCTGCGCTTGTCTTCTGAGGCCCTTCTCTATGTCCCCCACCCCAGGGAAGTTCAGAGGGTGGCAACATGGACCTGGCGGGGCAGGAGTCCATAGATGGGCTTCAGAGGGTCTGTAAACCAGGCACAAAATGATTCACTCCGCCCCCTTCAATTTCCTTCCTGTTCCTTTGAAAATTGTCTTTGTGGGGGGAAAAAGAAGTTGGATGTTTGAAGGTTCGGGACAGATAAAAAGAAAGAAAAAAGAAAGCACTTCATACACTACAGAATTAAACCATGGAACTGTCTCCCACAGGAGACAGTGGTGGTCACAAATTCAGGTGACTTTTTGATAGGGGAGACAAATTCATGGAAGGGAGGGCGATCAGGGACTACTAACCATGACGGCCGTGCTCTGCATCTAAAGCACTGAGCCTCTTGGGCTTGCCGATCAGAAAGCTGCTGGTGCGAATCCCCATGACGGGTTGAGCTCCTGTTGCTCTGTCCCAGGTCCTGCCAATCTAGCAGTTCAAAAGCACACCAGCGCAAGTAGATAAATAGGTACTGCTCTAGCGGGAAGGTAAACGGCGTTTCCGCGTGCGCTGGTTTCTGTCACGGTGTCCCGTTGTACCAGAAGCAGTTTAGTCCTGCTGGCCACATGACCCGGAATAGCTATCTGTGGACAAACACCGGCTCCCTCGGCCTGAAAGCGAGATGAGCGCCGCAACCCCACAGTTGCCTTTGACTGGACATAACTGTCCAGGGGTCCTTGACCTTTTTACCTTGCTCTGCTTCTATGGTTGAAGGCAGCAATTATCTGAGTACCAGTTGCTGGGAAAGGCGAGAGGGATCTTGTGCTCAAATCTTGTTTGGAGGCTTCCTGTTGGGGCAATTTGGCTCGACACTGTGAGAGCAGGATACTGGACCAGATGGGCCACTGGCCTGATCCAGCACGCTCTTCTTATGTGCTTATGAGAAGGGTGGTGGTGTGGGCAGGAGAGTTTGGAAGGCCAAAGAGAGCAGCTTGGAGAACTGCATTTGCCCCCAACTTAGGCCAGAGGTCCTCTATCCATGCCACTGAGGTCTCCATCCGATGAGGCTGATGTGGGGCTGCAGACTCTCAAGGAAAGCAAGAGGTTCTTAAAGGTAAAGGTAAAAGTACTCCTGACCATTAGGTCCAGGCACAGACGACTCTGGGGTTGTGGCGCTCATCTAGCTCTATAGGCCAAGGGAGCCGGCATTTGTCCACAGACAGCTTCCGGGTCATGTGGCCAGCATGACTAAGCCGCTTCTGGCGAACCAGAGCAGCGCACGGAAACGCCATTTACCTTCCCACTGGAGCGGTACCTATTTATCTACTTGCACTTTGACGTGCTTTTGAAAAGCTAGGTTGGCAGGAGCTGGGACTGAGCAACGGGAGCTCACCCCGTCGCGGGGATTCAAACCGCCAGCCTTCTGATCAGCAAGCCCTAGGCTCTGTGGTTTAGACCACAGCACCACCCGCATCCCGGTAAGAGGTTCTTAGGAAAGTATACTGGTAATTTCAGAGTTGGCTCTATACTGCCCTCCTCCCTGTTGCCATCCCATTTAACATCCTTTTCCCCCTGCGTGTTTTCTCGTAAACTCTCCAGTGGGTGAGCCAAAGCGGGCCATTAATTAGCCATTTTATCGAGATTCCCTTTCCCGGACGGAAAGGTCAGTGGTCTTATGAAGTGCTTGCGAAAACAAAAGCCAGAGAACAGCAACAAAGCCTGGGATTAAGACAAGCCCTTGAACGGGTCGCCTTCCAAGGACAGCACAAAAGGGAACACCCTGAGCTTGGAAAGATGATTGGTTCTTACAAATGAAAATGAAAATGTATAAAATGGGCATCTAGGGCCATGCGGTTCACTTAAAACCAGTGGCACAAGCTGTTTCCCTCCTTTAGATGTTATTTTTGTAGGATGGTAAGAGTGATTCAAATCTGCCTTCCTGGATCAGTGTGAGGCTTGTTTGTTTGTGTCATTTCACCCGATGCAAGGGAAGGGGTACATCAAATATAAAATCAATTCCAGGTAAAAAAAAAAAAGCCCATTAAAACAACACAAGGGACGTGGGTGGCGCTGTGGGTAAAAGCCTCAGCTCCTAGGGCTTGCCGATCGAAAGGTCGGCGGTTCGAATCCCCGCGGCGGGGTGCGCTCCCGTTGCTCGGTCCCAGCGCCTGCCAACCTAGCAGTTCGAAAGCACCCCCAGGTGCAAGTAGATAAATAGGGACCGCTTTCTAGCGGGAAGGCAAACGGCGTTTCCGTGTGCGGCTCTGGCTCGCCAGAGCAGCGATGTCACGCTGGCCACGTGACCCAGAAGTGTCTCCGGACAGCGCTGGCCCCTGGCCTATAGAGTGAGATGGGCGCACAACCCCAGAGCCTGTCAAGACTGGCCCGTACGGGCAGGGGTACCTTTACCTTTACCTTTAAAACAACACAAAATCAATCAGTATAGTAAGTCATTCTCTTTAGTATAGTAGCTTGACACATCACAACCCCTCATAATTCAAAGTCTGGTTAAAGGGTTAAGATTATTTTAGATGGCATTGAAAACTAACTACAGTCATACCTCGGGTTACAGATGCTTCAGGTTGCGTTTTTTCAGGTTATTGACCTGCCGAAACCCAGAAGTACTGCAACGGGTTACTTCCTGGTTTCGGGGGTCGCGCATGCGCAGAAGCACTAAATCATGCTTTGCGCATGCGCAGAATTGCAACTCGTGCATGCGCAGACGTGCCGCTGTGGGTTGCGAACGCTGCGGGTTGTGAACGTGCCTTCCGCATAGATCACGTTCGCAACCTGAGCATCCACTGTACTGCGGAGCCAGACAGATTCCAAAGACAGGGAGCCACCACTGGGAAGGCCCTGTAGAAATACGACCCTCACTTGGCAATGAACTAACAAATACATCCTTTGCAGATCTTCATGCCTCAGCAAGTTCACTCAGGGTGAGGTTCTCTTTCAAGTAACTAGATCCTAAGTCATTTATGGTTGTAAAAGCAGGTATGGCGGCCAGTGCAGCCTCTTCAGAACTGGTTTTACATGGGTTCGGCAAGCCAATATTCATGCTGCAGCATTCTACACCAGCTTCCAAACCACTTTCATGTAAGGCTGGGTCTGCGATAGGAATCTGGCAGCAAAATCCGGGGCTTGCTTTTTCGTTTTAAGCTTTCCACTTTGGAATGAGCTCACCTGGTGTAAAGGGGCTTCAAGGCAGTATTAGCTGTACCCAGATTACATCAGCATCCTGCCCCCAGGCCTGAAAATAATACCAGAGAGGCCCATCAGACTTCAAGTAGTTTAGGGAGGTTTTTTTAAAAAATGTTTGATGTTTTATTATGCTTTTAATTCTGTTGGGAGCCACCCGGAGTGGCTGGGGAAACCCAGCCAGATGGGCAGGGTATAAATAAATTATTATTATTAATTTATTATTATTATTATTATTATTATTATTATTATTATTATTATTATTATTATGGCCTGAAGACCCAGGGTGCAGGGGAGCATAGCATGTCACCATACATTGGCAGTGTGTCCAGGGCACTTGGGCTCCGTGGGAAATTCAGTCCCTATAGTTCCCATGTCCCCTGAATGCCATGACACTCAAGGCAGCATCCTCAGATGCTCAAGGATGCGAATTGGGCCCTTTCTCCCCCGTCCCATCACCTCAGGCCTCCTGAGGCAGTCTCCTTCAAAACTGGGTCGCCAGATGTTGGACTTCAACTCTCATCACCCCTGTTCATTGGCTCAGCTAGGTGGGTGAAATATGCTAGAGTCCTGCAACAATTTCATGCTCTTTATTGCAGCTTGTGAAACAGTGATTGAATTTCCCCCCAAACCTCAGGCTTTTATATACAGTGGACGCTCAGGTTGCGAACATGATCCGTGCAGGATGCACATTTGCAACCCGCAGCGTCCGCAACCTGCAGTGGTGCATCTGCGCATGTGCGGGTTGCGATTCGGCGTGTCTGCACATGCGCAAAGCGTGATTTAGCACTTCTACACATGCGCGACTGCCGAAACCCGGAAGTAACCTGTTCCGGTACTTTTGGGTTTCTGTGGTATGTAACCTGAAAAAACGCAACCTGAAGCGTATGCAACCCGAGGTATGACTGTACATTATTTACACAGTGAGTCCTGTCTGATTGGCTGATTCTGCTTCCCTCCTGGAGCCTGATTGGGCTGCTGCTGCAAGCCAATCAGTTGTTGCATTCTAGGATCCTACTTGCCTATTGTTCTAGGATCCAAGCTTAGTACATAACAGTGGGGATGATGGGAGTTGTAGTCCCGTAACATCCATGGGCTTACCCTGCTGCCTGGAACACCCAACGCTTGACTCCCATTCACTTCCGTGGGGCCTGAATGGGAGAACTTCCTGGTTTTAGAACCATCTCCATCAATTCAGGTTCCAAATCAGTTATGTCAATGTGGTTACTGGCAGTTCCCTAGCTAGGCTTTTGATGCACGGTTTCTAATAAGCCAAGGGAAAGGAAGGAAGGGGCAGTCCAAAGACTGGGGTGTCAGTTCACTGTGGATGAATACAACACACACACACATCAAACATGCAGTCCTGCTCTGCAGAACTCACTTTTGGGTAAAGAAAACTTTGAATAGAACACCTTCAGGAATGCCTAGGGACAAAGTCCTTTGGCGCCACCATGTGGCTGCGTTTGAATATTACAGCCCACTTTATTTTCCGTTCCAGCTTTAAATAATAACAGTTCATTCAATGTGAGGTTTTAAGGCTTGAACTGCATGTTATGAAGAAGGCAAATGGCAGCCCCAACACGAGTCCTGCTTCCCCTGAGTTCAATCTACTAGTGTCCTGATGTCATTACAACGTCATTGCCAATAGACTGAGTAGGGAATGAGAAAATTCACAACACAAGGATAGAAGAATTCGTCGATGTTGGTTTTTCCCTGTTCCCCAATTTTTTCAGTCTTAAGTTCAGTCTGCCACATGGGACTGGCTGGATAAGGAAGAGTGCTGGGAGTCAGCTGCCTAAGAGCCCCCACCCCCGAGGAGGGCACAGAAGATGATGACTTAGGCTGGATCTACACTGACTTCCTTAACGTTATTGGAACAATATTAGATACCTTGTTCTAAAATGTCGCAGGGCATACTTGTAAATTAAAGGGTTTCTTACCTCTGTCCCCCCCGTCAAAACGATTATCTCCCTAATATAATAATAATAATAATAATAATAATAATAATAATAATAATAATTTATTATGTATATCCCGCCCATCTGGCTGGGTTTCTCCAGCCACTCTGGGCAGCTTCCAACAGAATATTAAAATACAATAACCTATTAAACATTAAAAGCTTCCCTATTGCTAGTCGCTGGTTGTTCTACAGTGCCCTCTGGTGTCACATTTTTACTAACTCATTATGAATGTTAAAAGCAGAACTTCGTGTGCCCATATGGTTATCGAAACCATTCCTTAACGTTAAAAACCACAAGTGTAGATCCGCCCCTAGATCTCGGATCCTGGTGGTGGGACACCAAAGAGCAGTCTGCAGAACTGGGACGAGGTGGGAGGTGATAGAAACAAGGGGGTTGAGAGATCAAGAGGAGTCAGGAGAGTCATGGAATCATAGTATGGGATGTCAGTACGCCTTTAAACCGATGTCAGCGACTGGACTTGATAACTGGTTCTGCCCCGACTGGGCTACACGACTGGAGCACTTTCAGAGACCCTCCAATCCTGGAAAGCAGATCCCAGTGCACTGGACCCACAAGTGTGCATTGTGAGCACCAGACTCAGCAGATCATAAATAACGTGGAAGCTAGCTGTGAAGCATAACTCCTTCTATTTCTAATACCTACTACGAACTAGGGACGTGGGTGGCGCTGTAGGTTCAACCACAGAGCCTAGGACTTACCGATCAGAAGGTCAGCAGTTCGAATCCCCACGATGGGGTGAGCTCCTGTTGCTCAGTCCCTGCTCCTGCCCACCTAGCAGTTCGAAAGCACGTCAAAGTGCAAGTAGATAAATAGGTACCACTCCAGCAGGAAGGTAAACAGCGTTTCTGTGCGCTGCTGTCGCTCGCCAGAAGCGGCTTAGTCATGCTGGCCACATGACCCGGAAGCTGTACGCCAGCTCCCTCAGCCAATAAAGCGAGATGAGTGCTGCAATCCCAGAGTCGGCCACGTCTGGACCTAATGGTCAGGGATCCCTTTACCTTACTACAAACTAATGAACTACAGTGGTACCTTGGGTTAAGAACTTAATTCGTTCTGGAGGTCCGTTCTTAACCTGAAACTGTTCTTAACCTGAAGCAC
This sequence comes from Podarcis siculus, assembly GCA_034642415.1. NCBI lineage: Eukaryota > Metazoa > Chordata > Lepidosauria > Squamata > Lacertidae > Podarcis > Podarcis siculus. Next base: position 2,705,410 of record JAXCMG010000038.1, read on the forward strand.
CACTTTAGCTAATGGGGCCTCCTGCTGCCGCCGCACCACTGTTGCGTGATTTCTGTTCTCATCCTGAAGCAAAGTTCTTAACTCAAGGTACTATTTAACCTGAAGCATCTGTAACCCCAGGTACCACTGTACTGGCTTGCATGAGTTTTACATCTCCCACTCAGCCATCTAGTCACTACATAGATAAGACTCTCTCCACACACAGAGTCATGCAGTCAGTCAGGAGCGGAAGAGCAGTTTCCACCCCCTCCTTTCTCAAAACATCAGATCAGGAGATTCTGTCAATGGGAGGGGTGAAAATATCAACATGGACAGGACCACAAGGGCCGTCTGCTCCAACCTCCTGCAATGCAGGAATCTCTCACCAGCCTGGGGCTTGAACCCAAGACCCTGGTATCACATGCTTGTTTCAGGTAGAACAAGGTCTCCCAGAACAGAGCTAGAGGCCGAGAGTCTCAGTGCGAGTGCAGACTCAGAAAGGAGTCAGAGGTCGCCCTTGCTGTCCAGTCCTGCTGGCTCTCCTCCCCCTCTAATGCCCCACTTGAGGAACATCCTGCACGTTGCTGAGCAACAGGAGGGGTCCATCCCCTCATCCATCAGCTAAAATGCAGATACCGTATTTTTCACTCTATAACACACACCTTACCATAACACGCACATCGTTTTTAGAGGAGGAAAACAAGGAAAAAAATTCTGAATGAAGCAGTGGATGTATCATTTTTGTGCTTCATGCTGTGGCCACAGACATGTGATCTGATGGTGAATTTGGGGTGACCCAATGCAAAGATCCTGAGGATCTATGTGGATCCATGCTTTGTAACTACATTTTAAGTGGGGAGGGAAGGAAAAACACAGAAGGGACAAGGAGCACGAGAGGGGTGTGCAGAGAAGCAGCTGGCTAAGAATGCAGGAGAGGGATATAACGGGAGGGAGGAAAGGAAGGCAAAAGTTTCCCCAAACCGAAGCCAGCCCCCCCTCTCTCCTGCATGTTTTCTGGCTGCCTGCGAGGAGCACGGAGAGGAATTAGAAGGAAGGACGCTTTTGCTTTCCCCTCTGCTTGCCTGGAGGGGAGGGGATTTGCCTGCTCTTTGTTCCGTTTGAGCAAACACAGCAATGAAACACAAGCGGGTGGGCAGTAAGACCCTGAGGCAGAATGCAGGAAAGCAGCAACTTCCTCTTTTCAGGTTTCCCTTCTCCGACGCAACGCGCAATTTGATTTTTGCTGATTTTTGTTCCTGCGCTCCCCTAGTCGGCTCCAGGGACCCCCCACATTCGCTCAATAACACGCACAGACATTTCCCCTTCCTTTTTAGGAGAAAAAAATCTGCGTGTAATAGAGAGAAAAATACGGTAACTGATCATCATTATTCAGCTGGTAGTCCTAACTAGTGTCCCTTGAATTGTTCATAATAAATATTTCTATATAAAAAAAATAAAAAATTGTCCAGCAGCACCTTAAAGGGACCTCTGACTGTTAGGTCCAGTCGTGACTGACTCTGGGGTTGCGGTGCTCATCTCGCTTTATTGGCTGAGGGAGCCGGCGTACAGCTTCCGTGTCATGTGGCCAGCATGACTAAGCTGCTTCCGGTGAACCAGAGCAGCGCACAGAAACGCCGTTTACCTTCCCGCCGGAGCGGTACCTATTTATCTACTTGCACTTTGAGCTGCTTTTGAACTGCTAGGTTGGCAGGGGCAGGGACCGAGCAATGGGAGCTTACCCCGTCATGGGGATTCGAACCGCCGACCTCCTGATCAGCAAGTTCTAGCATCTGTGGTTTAACCCACAGCGCCACCCCTTGTCCCCAGTAGCACCTTAGAGACCAACTACGTTTGTTCTGGGTATAAGCTTTCATGTGCATGCACACTTCTTCAGATACACTGAAACAGAAGCCACCAGACTCTTATATATAGTGGGAGGGTGGAGAGGGGTTTTTCTCAGGAGGGTAGTAGGAGGTGGGTGATTGACTCAGTGGGTATGGTAAACCTGTTAATGACTATTAACGACTGCAATTAGTCCTACAGGAAAAAGCAAGGGATAGTATGCAGATGATTAGCATATGTAATGAGACAGGAATCCAATATCTTTATTAAGACCAGGTCTTTCCATAGTTTTCAGTTTAGTGATAAGTCGTAATTCAGCAACTTCTCTTTCAAGTCTGTTTCTGAAATTCTTTTGTAATAAGACAGCTGCTTTGAGATCCTGTATTGAATGTCCTGGGAGATTGAAGTGTTCTCCTACTGGCTTCTCTGTCTTGTGATTCCTGATGTTCTAGCCGAAATATTTCTAGCCATTTAGCAATTGTTTCGAGTGATGCAGAGGTGCTGGAGTTTACTGTGTTAGGAAGAACTATCCATGCATTTGAAGATGCTTAGCCAGCATCTCCCAGCCTCTAGCACATGCCCATCGAGACCTCCTTAAACCAAACGTTGGTTCATGACACGGGTAGATCTGCTCCTTCTGCACAGCACCCCAGAACCCAGAAAACAGGTCTGAAATGGACCTCATCTACAAGTATGGCCCAGGCAAAATCTCAGTCTGAACAGGAAGTCCTTACGGTTCTTCCTGTTGAATGAGCCAATGGCCAGCCTGGATGGGCGGAGCTACTTCCATACCTTGGAACCCTTTACACCTGGGGTGGGAAATCTATTGCCCATCAGGTATTGCTGGACTACAACTCCCATCATCCATGCCCGTCAGCCATGCTTGGAGTGGGACCGATGGAAGTTGTAGTCTGCCAACATCTTGAGGGTTGCAGGCTCCTCACTTGTATTGGAACCTGCAATGTCCTTCTGGTGCCGGCTTGCTTTGAACAGCTGACAATCAGAAGAGGCAGCTAGATGCGCTTGATGGATACGATTCTGCTGTGAAATATGCTCCAGTGGTCTTTAAAAGTTAAATCTGTGTTTACTTCATTCCATTGGCTCCCCCTCTGCATTATCTCTCTCCCCCTTTAAATGTGCTGGGACAAATTGTTCTGAAAGGCTTTCCTTCTAATAAATTCCAGGGAAAGGGCGGTTGGACTAAAGTCTAATTACTTCTCCTTAATTGGCATGCACCACCTCAGGAGGCCCAAACCGACTGCTGATTATGAATTGTCCTGACTTTGCTAATGGCTGCACTTCCTTCTTGGCAGGTGATATTTACGAAGCCAGATGGCGACAATTACCATATTCATAATGCTGGGTGCAACTGTTAAGGAATGAAATCGCAGAGCCTCTCTCTCTCTCTCTGTGTGTGTGTGTGTGGAGAGAGAGAGAGAGAGATGGAACGAGCTGTTCTCATAGATTCAGCTCTTATCCGGATCAAGCGGAATGTTGGGAACAGGAAACACTTTTTCTTAAGCGTCCATCAATATAGGCCTTCCCACATCCCATAACCAGGCTTTCTGGGTGCATGCATGACCCAGGATCTATGGGCACGTGTGTGTGCTTCCTCTTAACTGGGGGACCTGAGCCAGTGTGGTGTAGTGGTTAAGAGCGGTGGCCTCGTAATCTGGTGAACCAGGTTCGCTTCCCCGCTCCTCCACCTGCAGCTGCTGGGTGACCTTGGGCCAGTCACACTTCTGTGAAGTCTCTCAGCCCCACTCACCTCACAGAGTGTTTGTTGTGGGGGAGGAAGGGAAAGGAGATTGTTAGCCACTTTGAGACTCCTTAAGGGGAGCGATAAAGTGGGATATCAAATCCAAACTCCTCTTCTTCTTCCTCTGGGGGATCTGTGCTGAGGGCTGTGCTGGGAGCAGGGGCTAACCTGCATATATTTATCTATATGCCTAAGCCATGCCCAGACCCTCCAAGTCACCCTATTTTCCAGGGACAGCCCCAGATTTATAGAAACCATCCCAGTTTCCTGGATCCTGGAATGTCCCACTTTTCCTTGGGACGTCTCTATTTTCATCAGAGAATTGTTGGAGGGTATGGAGTTATGTGATCCCCGAACCAAGGAGATAAGTAACTTAAAAGGTAAAGGGACACCTGACCATTAGGTCCAGTCGTGACCGACTCTGGGGTTGCGGCGCTCATCTCGCTTTATTGGCCGAGGGAGCCAGCGTACAGCTTCCGGGTCATGTGGCCAGCATGACTAAGCCACTTCTGGCGAATCAGAGCAGCGCACAGAAATGACGTTTACCTTCCCGCCGGAATTTATCTACTTGCACTGGCATGCTTTTGAACTGCTAGGTTGGCAGAAGTTGGGACCGAGCAACGGGAGCTCACCCTGTTGCGGGGATTTGAACCGCCGACCTTCTGATCGGCAAGTCCTAGGCTCTGTGGTTTAACCCACAGCGCCACCTGCGTCCCTATAAGTAACTTACCCAGTGCTATTTTTCTAGAAAACGAGGTGCTGGAACTCACCATGAACACCTCCCTCGTTCTCTTATAATGGCAATGAAACCCACCAGAGAGGTGCCGGAACTGAGTTCCAGTGAGTTCCCCCAGAAAAAAAGACCCATATGATTTGATACCACTGGTCCATGTCCACTCCCGACAGCTCCTTCCAGTGTCTTCTGACTGCTGAGAATAGGTGGGCTATAAGCTATTTATAACGCTTCTGACTGCTGAGAATAGGTGGGCTATAAGCTCTTTATAACGTGAGTGTGCATCTCAATCTTTTTTTTTAAAGGACATCCAAGTTTGGCAGGTGTTGCTAACTGCCGACATTGCCCAAACCACTTTTGCAGATGCCCCCATTTCCCTGCTTTGGCTGTGTGGCTTTAGGAAACCTCCCAGTCGATTTTGCTGTCAAACCAGTTGCTTGAATATTGCTTGAATATTCAAATATGCACCGATTCTTTCCCTAGTGCTTCTAGGTTGGATACACCCCAAATGACTTAGGTCATTTCCTGCAGGTTGGATCCAGTCACATGCAAACAAATGCAGGCTGTACAGTGGTACCTCAGGTTAAGTATTTAATTCGTTCCGGAAGTCCGTACTTAACCTGAAACTGTTCTTAACTTGAAGCATCACTTTAGCTAATGGGGCCTCCTGCTGCCACCGCGCCACCGGAGCACAATTTCTGTTCTCATCCTGAAGCAAAGTTCTTAATCTGAAGCACTATTTCTGGGTTAGGGGAGTCTGTAACCTGAAGCGTATGTAACCTGAGTTACCACTGTACAATTAAAGTGGATTTGGCACTCTTGCACAATAAACCAGTCAACTTTTTGCTCTAAGGAAAATAATGGGGAAATGTTTGCAGTCGGGGCGGTCGAAGGGTGTGTGTTGAACTGCTTGACAAAACAGAAATAATTCTCAATAAACAGTAGATGTAGTTTAACCTTCCCACAAACTTTGTGCAAACGAATCAGGTTGAATGCTGAATAAACAGGTTATCTGGAAGCAATCTTAGTCCAATCTGCTTTTATGAAATGGTGCAGTTCTACCCTGTCTCCATCAGATGGTGCTAAAACATTTACATATTCATTTCAGACAAGCTGCATCCTGCAGGAGTATTTGAGGGTCCATCAACAGCTGAATAATTTTATTGATCGTCTGAAGAAACAATCATTAAAAACTAGCGTGCATACATTATCTAAAAACTACAATTTGTTATTACAATAGGACATGGAGCTGGAGCAGGTTCTAATATACACAGTGAAATAGGCTGAGGCTGTAGGTAAAAACTATTCCAGGAGCAGGTTATCCAGGAAAAACTGTGGACTACAACACATAGACTCTTGCTGAGAATAAGGGAAAACTAAAAAAAAAAAAGGTTCAGGTGTTATATGACCCCTGTTATAATATAAAGTAAACACGAAGTATTGTCGTTCCATGTGTTGAAATTGAAGAAGAAGAGTTTGGATTTGATATCCCGCTTTATCACTCCCCTTCAGGAGTCTCAAAGTGGCCAACATTCTCCTTTCCCTTCCTCCCCCACAACAAACACTCTGTGAGGTCAGTAGGGCTGAGAGACTTCAGAGAAGTGTGACTGGCCCAAGGTCACCCAGCAGCTGCATGTGGAGGAGCGGAGACACGAACCCGGTTCCCCAGATTAGGAGACTACCGCTCTTAACCACTACACCACACTGGCTCTTGCAAAATCTTGCAAAAGATTAGAAAAAAAGGGGTGTGGCAAAAAGTTTTGGAAATAATGTGAGTTGTAGGTGATGAGATTCTGTTAGATTTGGGGGTTTTGTGTTTAATTATAATATAAAGTAGTTGTGTTCTATGTCAGTGGTTCCAAACTGGTGGTCCGTGGACCCCAGGGGTCTGCGTAAACCACCCCATGAGGTCCATAGCACATGCCCATCAATTGTCCGGGACATCCTGGTTTTGGTGGCCATGCTTTCATGTGAGAGCATGGTGCCCCAAAACACGTGAGATTGTGGCTGGATGCGTGGGTCATGTGACTTGCGCAGGCACAGCCTGGAAGACACATGTTCTGGTTTTGCGCTGGGACCTGTTGGAGGGTATGGCGGCATTGGAAAAGGAGCGAGGTCCCAACCAAAGAAGAATGGCAGCTTAAACTGATGGAATATGCACAGCTTGCAGATCTAACTTATAGAATAAGAGAACGAGAAGAACATACATTTAAAGAAGATTGGGAAATGTTTATTGAATATATGGGGGAGAATTTTGTACACTGGAAAACGTTGGCAGCATTAAGATAAATTCAGCGGTGTGAATAAGTTTTGGTGGAAATAATAATGGAATACTGAATGGTCTAGTTCAGGCGTCCTCAGCCTCGGTCCTCCAGATGTTTTGAGACTACAATTCCCATGACCTCTAGCTAGGAGTACCGGTGGTCAGGGATGATGGGAATTGTAGTCTCAAAACATCTGGAGGGCCGAGGTTGAGGAAGCGTGGTCTAGTTTATATAAAATATGCCGGGATTTATGCTATGCAAAATGAACCAGGGAAAGAGAAGAAGGGAAGTCATTGATATTTTAAGGTTGTTTAAATGAATATTCTAGATTGTAAAACAGAAAATTTAATACACAGTGGTACCTCAGGTTACAGACGCTTCATGTTACAGACTCCGCTAACCCAGAAATAGTACCTCGGGTTAAGAACTTTACCTCAGGATGAGAAAAGAAATCGCGTGGCGGCAGTGGGAGGCCCCATTAGCTAAAGTGGTACCTCAGGCTAAGAACAGTTTCAGGTTAAGAACGGACCTCCAGAACGAATTAAGTTCTTAACCTGAGGTACCACTGTATATATAAAATTAACACCATTCACATAACTAAAACTACCACAGAGATATCAAGTCCATGGCTTGGCTTTTGAAAAACAGGGAGTCGGCAGTACTTAGCTAATTGGGAACCACTTCTCTATGTTATAAACCAAGCACAGTTGCTTCTTTTTATTTTCCAGTGTATTTCTTATCAATAATAATAATAATAATAATAATAATAATAATAATAAAATGATGTGGCGCGAGCAAATTTTTATCCTGAAAGTGTGGTCCAGAGAAAAAGGTTTGAGAACCAATGACCTATGATCTTCCGTACACTCATACCCCTGTTTACAGATCTACCGAGTTGCCGGCTAATGTGGATAAATGAGGACCAGAGGAGCTTATTGACTTCTCCTTGGGAAAAGTTATGCAACCAGAGCTTTGCAGGGGATTAACATGCAAGCGAGGTTGTAGAAAAGGCAGGTAAACAGAGGCAAGGGGAGACGTTTTATTCTTCTCGGATGATGGACGAGGCCCCGCGATTCCTGGGAAAGAAGGAAAGAAACGTGAAACAGAGCCAATTCCAGGAGTGCTGGTATTGGGAAGTCAGTGAAAAATGCTCTGGGTGTGTGAAAATCTCAGTACTCAAATGCTTTAACATGGTCAGAGGTGTAAAAATCATTTATCTATGTCTCCCTCTCAAACTGCAGCTCTTAATCCATTCAGACCTTAGATCCAGGGCTGGCTGGGTGTACAGTGGTACCTCAGGTTACATACGCTTCAGGTTACAGACTCCACTAACCCAGAAATAGTGCTTCAGGTTAAGAACTTTGCTTCAGGATGAGAACAGAAATCGTGCTCCGGCGGCACGGCGGCAGCAGGAGGCCCCATTGGATAAAGTGTTGCTTAAGGTTAAGAACAGTTTCAGGTTGAGAACAGACCTCTGGAACGACTTAACCCAAGGTACCACTGTATGCTGAAATTTCACAGAATGCAAGGTTGGTGGTGGTGGGGAGTCCTGAACGTGGTGTTGGTTGTTAGGTTTCATTTTTTTTTTAAAGCAAGTTTCTAGCCCTTAAGGATGTTAAAATATTCTTGCTGTTGTGTGGATAATCCCACACGCTAAAAAAATGTTGCTGGGTGATTTCCAGAAGTCAGCGGGGATCATAGAATCATAGAATCATAGAGTTGGAAGAGACCACAAAGGGCATCAGGTCCAACCCCCTGCCAAGCAGGAAACACCGTCAGAGCACTCCTGACATATGGTTGTCAAGCCTTTGCTTAAAGACCTCCAAAGAAGGAGACTCCACCACACTCCTTGGCAGCAAATTCCACTGTCGAACAGCTCTGACTGTCAGGAAGTTCTTCCTAATGTTTAGATGGAATCTTCTTTCCTGCAGTTTGGATCCATTGCTCCGTGTCCGCTTCTCTGGAGCAGCAGAAAACAACCTTTCTCCCTGCTCTATACGACATCCTTTTATATATTTGAACATGGCTATCATATCACCCCTTAACCTCCTCTTCTCCAGGCTAAACATGCCCAGCTCCCTTAGCCGTTCCTCATAAGGCATCGTTTCCAGGCCTTTGACCATTTTGGTTGCCCTCCTCTGGACACGTTCCAGTTTGTCAGTGTCCTTCTTGAACTGTGGTGCCCAGAACTGGACACAGTACTCCAGGTGAGGTCTGACCAGAGCAGAATACAGTGGCACTATTACTTCCCTTGATCTAGATGTTATACTCCTATTGATGCAGCCCAGAATTGCATTGGCTTTCTTAGCTGCCGCGTCACACTGTTGGCTCATGTCAAGTTTGTGGTCAACCAAGACTCCTAGATCCTTTTCACATGTACTGCTCCAAAGCAGCGGTTCTCAATTTGTGGGTCCCCAGATGTTGTTGGACTACAACTCCCATCATCCCTAGCTAGCAAGGCCAGAGCTCAGGGGTGATGGGAGTTGTAGTCCAACAACATCTGGGGACCCACAGGTTGAGAACCGCTGCTCTAAAGACACATCCGACTTTGTACCTTTAAGTGACATCTTAAAAGCACACGGCTTCCCTGCAAAGAATCTTGGGAACTGTAGTTTGCTAAGGGTACTTAGAACTGTTACTCTGTGAGGGGGTAAACCACATTTCCTAGGAATATTTGGGGGGAAATCATGCACCTTGAACATGCTTTAAAGGTACAGTTGTGGATGCTTTTGAATTATGGTGCTGGAGGAGACTCTTGAGAGTCCCACGGACTGCAAGAAGATCAAACTTATCCATTCTGAAGGAAATCAGCCCTGAATGCTCACTGGAAGGACAGATCGTGAAGCTGAGGCTCCAATACTTTGGCCACCTCATGGGAAGAGAAGACTCCCTGGAAAAGACCCTGATGTTGGGAAAGATGGAGGGCACAAGGAGAAGGGGACGACAGAGGACGAGATGGTTGGACAGTGTTATCGAAGCAACCATCATGAGTTTGACCAAACTGCGGGAGGCAGTGGAAGACAGGAGTGCCTGGCGTGCTCTGGTCCATGGGTTCACAAAGAGTCGGACAAGACTAAACGACTAAACAACAACATTTTAATGCAGTGTACATTACCATTCCTTCTCAGTGCTCACCTGAGAGCAAGTTTTATTTTATAGCTTTTTCTATATATCCTCTAAGATGCTTATTCCATCATCTCTGTTGTTCTTTCAGTGCCTACTGAAGACCTTCCTCTTTCCAAAAGCCTTTTAAAGTTGAGATTTCTTTTCCAACCTGCATCAAGCTTTGGAATTGCTGTTAAAAGTTTGAACAGTTTTATCATTCGTTCTTTCACTGCCCGAGCCTCCTTTGGGACGGAAGGTGGGATATAAATTTAATGAAGAAATAAAATAAACAAACAAACCCTGAAGATGAGAACCCTTTTTTTAGGAGAGAAGAGACGTGGAACAGTTCCTTGCAGGTCCCAGGTGTCCCACACTAATGGCAAGAGAAGCATATTGTTCCCCCCACCCCCATCCCCTGGAAAACTCATCCCCTGTATGTGATGTGTTTATCTGTTCAACCATCTTGTGGAAATGGGATCTCTTCCCACCTTGCCTTTATAAGTCCTGCATAATCGCACCCAAGACTCATAAAAGTTTAATTCGGTGGGAAACAATTGCCATCCCTCTTGGTTAACAAGACTCCTTTGCTTTCCTTCGTAAAGTTTGTTCATTATCTGTTATCTCCAAAAACCCACGTATCTCCTCTTTCCTTCCTCCATTATCAGACTTTATGGGCTCAGATTTGGGCCTCTGCGATGCCAGAAGCCAGCAGTAAGCTTGACTCAGTAAACAACTTGCATTTATTTCACTGTAACGAGTTCAGCTTTTCCTCTGTGCTCTCGCAAGCCTGTACCTCAGAGGGGCAGTGAATTTGTACTAATGGGCTCTACCAATTTGGGGTGCAGGTGGGGCTCGAATGATGCAATTCTGTTCCGTCTGGGGATCCTCTTCCCGCTGGGACGTTAAGGAAAGGGCTGGACTGCGATTCTTCTTCCTGGCATGCTATTTATCGGTATGGAGATATTTTAATTAATTAATTGAGAGCATTGAGTTACATGAGCATTCACCCCCCCCCCGGCAATATAAAGTGGTACAGCCCAAACACAGCTTTTCCACTCTGGTTAGAATTAGGTCTCAAACACAGGCCTACTTTACACATTCTGCAGTTCTATGATTCTATTACAGTGGTACCTTGGTTCTCAAACTTAATCCGTTCCAGAAGTCTGTTCCAAAACCAAAGCGTTCCAAAACCAAGGCATGCTTTCCCATAGAAAGTAATGCAAAACAGATTAATCTGTTCCGGACTTTTAAAAACAACCCCTAAAACAGCAATTTAACATGAATTTTACTACCTAATGAGACCACTGATCCATAAAATGAAAGCAATAATCAATGTACTGTACTATAAAATAAATAAGACAGTATTGTAGATGATAAAAATAAAAATTACTTTTTTCCCTTACCTGCACTGATGATAGTCATTGTTTGGATGGGGGGCTTTTATCCATTTTCGCAGTCACACAATCAATCAATCAATCAATCAATCAGTAGCTGAACTGGGTTCCACACAGTCACAGAAACAAATGAACCGAAAAAGCCTCAAAAACAAAAACGCAAAATAAATAGCAAAAACAAAAGAGCCAAAAACTTGGTTCTTGACTTCCGAAATGTTTGAAAACCAAGGCGTGGCTTCTGATTGGTGCAGGCACCCCAGAAACAATAGCCAACAGCCGCATCGGGTGTTCAGCTTCCGAAAAACGTTCAAAAACCGGGACACCTATTTCCGGGATTTCAGTGTTTGTGAACCAAGGCGTTTGAGAACCAATGTACCACTGTATTCTAAGCAAGTCAAAAGCAGAAAACGGCAGGAGCCTGGACAGTTCTAAGAGAGCCCTGCTGGCTGGAGTTCTCTCCTACTAAGGGAGCTGTAGGAAGGTATTGTCCCAGCAGAGAGGTGAAGCCCATGAAATGTTGTGTAGGCTGCTTTGGTTCCCAGTACGTTTCCGAGCACAATTCAAGGTGTTGGTGTTGACCTTCAAAGCCCTAAATGGCCTCAGCCTAGTATACCTGAAGGAGCGTCTCCACCCCCATCGTTCTGCCCAGACACTGAGGTCCGGCGCCGAGCGCCTTCTGGCGGTTCCCTCACTGCGAGAAGCAAAGCTACAGGGAACCAGGCAGAGGGCCTTCTCGGTAGTGGCGCCCGCCCTGTGGAACACCCTCCCACCAGATGTCAAAGAGATAAACAACTACCAGACATTTAGAAGACATCTGAAGGCAGCCCTGTTCAGGGAAGTTTTTAATGTGTGACATTTTAATGTACAGTGGTACCTCTGGTTAAGTACTTAATTCATTCCGGAGGTCCGTTCTTAACCTGAAACTGTTCTTAACCTGAAGCACCACTTTAGCTAATGGGGCCTCCTGCTGCTGCTGCGCCGCCAGAGCACGATTTCTGTTCTCATCCTGAAGCAAAGTTCTTAACCCGAAGTATTATTTCTGGGTTAGTGGAGTCTGTAACCTGAAGTGTATGTAACCTGAAGCGTATGTAACCCGAGATACCACTGTATTCTTAATTTTTGTTGGAAGCCACCCAGAGTGGCTGGAGAAAACCAGCCAGATGAGCGGGGTACAAATAATAAATTATTATTATAGGCTGACACAGCCTTTGGTGTGGCTAGCTGCATCATTGTGGCAGAGCTACCTGGGTTATTAAAGGATGCTCCTTTGGTTTTACAGTCCTTGAGGCTGTGAAGATGGAAGTACTGCTGGGAATGGCGGTAAGAAGAAGAAGAGTTTGGATTCGATATCCCGCTTTATTACTACCCGAAGGAGTCTCAAAGAGGCTAACATTCTCCTTTCCCTTCCTCGCCCACAACAAACACTCTGTGAGGTGAGTGGGGCTGAGAGACTTCAGAGAAGTGTGACTAGCCAAAGGTCACCCAGCAGCTGCATGTGGAGGAGCAGGGAAGCGAACCTGGTTCCCCAGATTACGAGTCTACCGCTCTTAACCACTACACCACACTGACTCACAGAATCACAGAAGAAGGCACCATCAGTTTTCACACACACATAAAATAAAGCAGACGCTGCCTCCTCCACACCAAATTCATCCACTGCACATGGCAATGACCAAGGGGGAAGGGTCAAGCCAGAAAAATAGACACAATCCCACAAAGCTATGCAGTGAGACATACGCTGGCTAAGAGTCAGGCCCTCCACACAAGGATGCAGAAGTCTATTGGCATAGTATAGTCCCTTCAATAAATTATACAAGCCTTTATTAACATATGAAGGCATTAATGCTCCTAAGGAAGACTCAGTCTCCCTTATCAACACCATGGCCCAACAAGCCACACCACAGCGTGTTTCCTGCTGCAAATCAATCCAGCCTATCAGATCCTACAAGGGCATCGGGGACGAGGCAGAGAAGCGAAAATAAATAGCTTAATTACCTGCTATAATTTATTGGGTATAGGCAACGGAGTCAATGGATCTCCAAAATTAATGCACGCTGCCCTTGAAAGCATGCAGGAAATATAGCCGAGAATATCTGTTTTTAAAGGGTGCTTTTTTTTTTAAAGGAAAAAAAAGAACAACTTTAAAAGTTCATTTAAATACATTGGGCTCCTCTGGGGGAAAAGGGTGGGATACAGATTAAATAAATAAATAAATTGCATTTCTCCTACCAGTCAAGAGCTACTCGGTCAACAGAAGCATTTTTGAGAATCATTTCTCTCCTATTTTCAATGAACATACTCTGGAAGCTAGAGCAAACGTCTCCATCCATGAACAAGAGGAAAGTATCAGCAAGCTTGGGGGGACCCCAAGGTTTGCAGAAGTATGCAAAATCTTTAGCGGGGAATGGGGGCTCAAAATAGCCCAACAATAAGTGAGCCTATTCAGGGGGCACAGAGTGTTGATGGGGACAAACCAAGGCGAGGAGGAATAGAATCTGGTTCGCTGGTTTCCCAGACGCACCTGGTTGGCCACTATGATAACAGAATGTTGGACTAGACAGACCATTGACCTGACCCAGCAGGTCTCTGCTTATGTTTTTATGAAATGCCTTGGCCAGAATCATGAACAGGGTGCGTATACCTGAAGGAGCGTCTCCACCCCCATCGTTCAGCCCGGACACTGAGGTCCAGCGCCGAGGGCCTTCTGGCGGTTCCCTCCCTGCGAGAAGTGAGGTTACAGGGAACCAGGCAGAGGGCCTTCTTGGTGGTGGCGCCCGCCCTGTGGAACACCCTCCCATCAGATGTCAAGGAAATAAGCAACAATCTGACTTTTAGAAGACTTCTGAAAGCAGCCCTGTTTAGGGAAGTTTTTAATGTTTGATCTTTTACCGTGTTTTTAGTATTCTGTTGGGAGCTGCCCAGAGTGGCTGGGGAAGAAATTGGGCGGGATAGAAATTGTTGTTGTTGTTGCAGAGTGAAACATAGGCAGGTGTTTGGGGAACTTCCTCTCACACAAACAAGCAATCCATCTAGCTCAGTGTTGTTGACACTGGCTGCCAGCTGCTCTCCAGGCCCAGAGTCATTTGCAGGCCTCCTTGGAGATGCCATAATTGATCCCAGGACCTGCACAACGCATGTTGATTTTTGCAGGTGGCAATGGCATCGCCTCAATGCTACTGCTAATCATTTCCCCTACTACTGATCCGCTTAATGATAAAGCACATTGGAAAGGAACAGTTAGTACTGATGTAATAGTAGCATCTACAAAAAGCAGCTCAATTTGTGGCGAGTGCCTCCAAGCTTGGAATGTCTGTTTCCTAACTTTATGGGGCCCCTTTAGGCTTATCTTTTATAAACTGGAAGCACTTTGCATGCCAGCAGAAGAACCTTTGCCTTCAAGCGTGCATGGAGCAACAATTCCAGCTAGGGCGGGCAAGATTTGGATTCAAGAGCCAGAGACCTCTTTCTGAAGCAAGTCCCCAACCCAATACCAGCAAACTTGCTCTCAGGTGAGCATTGAGAAGGAATGGTAATGTACACTGCATTAAAATGTTGTTGTTTAGTCGTTTAGTCGTGTCCGACTCTTCGTGACCCCATGGACCAGAGCACGCCAGGCACTCCTGTCTTCCACTGCCTCCCGCAGTTTGGTCAAACTCATGATGGTTGCTTCTAGAACACTGTCCAACCATCTCGTCCTCTGTCGTCCCCTTCTCCTTGTGCCCTCCATCTTTCCCAACATCAGGGTCTTTTCCAGGGAGTCTTCTCGTCTCATGAGGTGGCCAAAGTATTGGAGCCTCAGCGTCACGATCTGTCCTTCCAGTGAGCACTCAGGGCTGATTTCCTTCAGAATGGATACGTTTGAACTTCTTGCAGTCCATGGGACTCTTAAGAGTCTTCTCCAGCACCATAATTCAAAAGCATCAATTCTTTGGCAATCAGCCTTCTTTATGGTCCAGCTCTCACTTCCATACATCACTACTGGGAAAACCATGGCTTTAACTATATGGACCTTTGTTGGCAAGGTGATGTCTCTGTTTTTTTACATAGTAACACTAAAAACCCATTATATAAAATATAGTAATTTCAGCCTCTGATGCATTTTGTTGTTTCCGTTGAGATTCTGGTCAGTGCTGTCTTTTACTGTTGTAAAATTTAATGGATTATTGCTGCTCCGTTATGGTTTGTGAGCCACTGCAAGCAGGTCAACCCCCCCCCCCCCGTTCTCAGCTGGAGAGAACCAGGGATCAAACCCGTGACCTTTCCTTATGCAAAACATGTTCTTTGCCATTGAGATAGAAAACCCTCTTCCCTTACGTGGTAATGAATGTTCTGCATAGATCCAGCACCCTGGACAGCTCCTTGTATTTCCCACCAACGCTCTCCTCCCCCTTTTAGTTTGCTTTTCATATTTGTCGTCAATCACTGTGGGACCTTGAAAATCCCCACTCCAAAAAATGTGAAGAATTACTGCCTCTGCTTCAGCCATGGAAGCAATTAACTCTCCAGTGGGGTGGAAAACAGCTTTTGAGTTGTATTTATTGATGCATAGATTCCACCGTAGTGTGATATTTGAAGACAAATTGCCGTGGCCCATAATTAAGAGTTGTTTGAGGGACTGGCAGGCGAAATGCAATGATGGAAGACCAGCGGAAAGGGCAAGCTGATTTAGATTGGTCGGGATGAGACGATCTATATGACCTCAGTGCCCTACTCCTGCTCATTGATTTCCCAATTAAATATAACTTTTTATTCAATCGCTTAAAATATACTGCAGGTTATTGACGTACTGCATTCAAGAAGCCCGCATCTCAGTGAATTGGAGGAAAAACCGGTGAGTGGGTGCTCTTTTTGTTTTTAACATTCTATTAACCTTTATATGGCATCGTGATGAAGATTACAGGTTTTGCTGGTGGACTTGTCTGGAGTCTACGATTCTGAGGCCGAATATTGCTTGATGTGGGTATGACATGTTTTAATAATAATAATAATATTTTTTATTTATACCCCGCCCTCCCCAGCCGAGACCGGGCTCAGGGCGACTAACACCAGGTATAAAAACAATGGATTAAAATACAACTTAAAAGCAAGATTAAAACACAACATTAAAATGCAGCCTCATTTCAGTAGAAACTCAAATCAAAAAACTTTTTGGGGATGCAAATGTCAAATCCTCACCAAGGTTTTCTGGCCATGATCTCAGCCCCCAAGCTCAGAGGATAACTCAGATGGGGAAGGGCTGCCTCTCAAAAAGTCATTGCAGGACCCTCCAGACCAAAGGATAGGGCCCCGTGAGACTCCCCTGTCTCGGCAAACATACCCCTGAAGGAATTTCCAGAATCTCCAATGTTGTCAATGGTCCTTTAAGGGTTCAGATTGAGCTTCGGGCTGAGGTGGGGCTAATGGCAAGACCAGATTGGCTGGACCTCCTAAGTCTCAGCAGCCTTCTCCACCTTGCTGAGACAACAGATCTCTTTGTGGGAGACTGTGCCAGCCAGCATCTCCTGCATTGTGCTGTCATGGGACTCTGATTTAGTTGATGTGATTTGGACCAACCATTAAATTACCTGCTGTGGCCCACCTGATCTGAGGACAGGACAAGGAAAGCCTTTACTTATCGTGGTGTTGCACAGGAGTAATGATTTGGTAGGCTTTGTGTGTCATTTTTTGACTGGTGTCCTCAGAGTTAAACGATGGAACTCAAGAGCCACAAGAGGTGGCTACCAACCTGGATAGCTTTAAAGGAGAATTAGACAAATTTATGGGGGAAAGGGTCTCTCGGTGGCTACTAGCTATGATGGTTATGCTCTGCCTCCGCAAAAGGAAAAAAGAGTGACAAAGAAAGAAAAGGGAAATAGTTTCATTTCTTTCTTCTTTGGCGATCACTCGTAGCTGAGTAAGATTGTCTTCCAAAACAGGGTTTTTGCAGGGAGTCCGTAAGTGACTGCGGAGGCCAATTCTGGATCCACACATCCTTCTACAGTGGGGACCTGGGTTTCTGCATGGGAGTTGATCATGGTGAGGGTTTGCCAAGCGTGCCTTCTTCTTAGTGCATTTCTCCCTTTTGTCCTGAGTTCGAGCATCTTCAAAGCCCATGACACCTTTGGTAAAGGCTGTTCTCCAACTGGAGTGCTCGCAGGCCAGTGTTTCCCAGCTGTCGGTGTTTATACTACATTTTTTAAGATTTGCCTTGAGAGAGTCTTTGAACCTCTTTTGTTGACCACCAGCATTACGCTTTCCATTTTTAAGTTCGGAATAGAGCAGTTGCTTTGGAAGACAATGATCAGGCATCCGAACAACATGACCGGTCCAACAAAATAGCTTGATTCATATATGACAGCTGTTGCAGGGAACAGTCTGAAGAGGGGAGGAACCACATGGGAGTTAATTGCAATCAGATTTAGGGGAGCACTACTGGTCTGGTCACACTGGGTGTAGAGCCTTGGGGTGCTGCAGGGGGCTCTGCGATTATCATATAGAATGGATGGCAAGAAAAGCCCCCCCCCCCAGGATGCACAGGATGCCATAGACCCCAAGGCTTGCCAGTGTTCCAATGAAGCTGACAGGGAGATGCTATCTCACCTCTGTGTCTGAGGCAGCCTGATGGAACGATGATATGAAAATGTGTCAGGGCACAACATGACCCCGTCCTGGAAACTGGATACTCCCCTCCCCCAAGCATATCTATGCATTTCCAGTGGCCTAGTGCAGGCATAGCCAAACTTGGCCCTCCAGAAGTTTTGGGACTACAATTCCCATCATCCCTGACCACTGGTCCTGTTAGCTAGGGATCATGGGAGTTGTAGTCCCAAAACACCTGGAGGGCCGAGTTTGCCCATGCCTGGCCTAGTGGCTCCCTAGCCCACTGGTTTTGCATCCTCCAGTATTGGCAGCCTTCCAAGAGCTAGATAATTCAGGTTGACCCAATCTCCTGATGTTGCTTAGCATGTAAGCGGTCAGGCATACATGCCCTGTGAACAAATCCAACAGATTCCTTGATGCAAGGCATTGGGGTGGATAAGCAGAGGCCCACTGTTTCTGCTTATCATCCTGCCGCCTTGTGGAGTTCTGGAAACCAGTCCTGTTTGTAGGTTTTGCTGCAGATCGAAGCTATTTGTTTTCATTTTATTTCACCTACGGGGATTCGGTTATGATTATCTCCCCCCAGCGCATAAAACTATAACCGTGTGTACTTTCCATCCGCTGCCCCCCCTGAACACACATCACGGCTTTGTTGATGGATGGCCCTACAGAAGCAGTGTAAGATTGCCTCCTGACTTTGCCCTGAGCAAACTGACCTTCCTCCACCTGCAGCAACTTGTCTGCAAATGTAGCTTTGGTAGTTCCAGTGCGAAAGTCATTTTCTTTCATGAGGAACAAGAGGCAGAGGCATGTATTGCAAGGTGCCCAAATGGAGCATCCTTTGCAGAGACAGAAACTGCAGGCAGGGCAAATTCCCCCCCCCCCCCCTGGTATGCAGTACTCAATATTACCATTGTACAGACCATCCCCTGGAGTGTGTGTGTGTGTGTGTGTGTGTGTGTGTGTGTGGTTGCAATCTCTTTTAGTTGCACATGAAGAGGTTTTAAAAACACAGCCAGTTTGTTTCTACAGAGGGATATATGTCAATGTTTCTCTCTCCCCACTCCAAGATTACTCAGCTATCCCAGAAGCCGGAACAGCAAGAGGGATTGCTGATTTCACTGCGCAGCGATCCCTCTTGCTGTTCTGGCTTCTGAGATTCAGAATATCTTTTTTCTTGTTTCCCTCCTCCAAAAACTAGGTGCGTCTTGTGGTCTGGTGCGTCTTATAGAGCGAAAAATACAGTACATAATTACCAACATAACGGAAGTCACCAATAATAAATAAAACATATCAAAAGGTGCACAACCAAATGGAAAACAATTTCCACATAAATAATAAAATCTAAAACTAAAAACACAACATTAATATCAATCACAATTTAAAATGACCTAGATAAAAACAATTTGAAAAAGGAGCCCTCTCTGTCAAGCAGCAGCAGCAGTCCTTTGTGGAGCCTGTCAGGCCCCGCCCCAAGCCAGGTGGAGAGAAGCAGGGCAGGTAAGCAAGGACTGTTGCCCTCTGCCTTTCTGCTGAGGAAGTCATGCCATCTTGGAACCAGACCTGTCCAGTCTAAATGCATATATCTCAGACAGACAGATGAGGCCAAACAGTTAAATCGCTGCCCTGGGGCAAATGGCCATCTTGGATATAAAAAGGCCCAAAGTAATGCTTTTTCCATTTCCACTCCAGCTCTTTGCCCTTCTACTATCTCATGCTTTCCTTTTACTCCACGACTACATTTTGGGGGGAAAAAAGAATCATCCGTGAAGGCAGTAAAGAAGGAATAAATACATTTCAGTACGTACTTGCTGAAAGGGCTGGGCAGCCTATAAAGGCCGCTGTAAATATACGTTTCTGCTTTATCATCTCCAGCGTTTTTAGGGCGCCCCATAAAACGCCTTTATGGACTGAGAGAGGAGGATGGGTCCGCTTAAGAAATAAAGAGGAAATGAAATACATAATTGTTTTACCTCCGGTGGGGTTTCCAGAGTGAGTTGCTGGAGGAAGGCAGAGCTATCTCCTGCCTCGGAGGCACAGACAGGGAAGGCCTCCATCCTTCAAGTCAGACAGCACCGAGGATGGAATGGAGGAAGGGGAAAACTTATGAAAACACTGGTGGAGGAAGATGGGGGTGGGGTGGGGAGGGCACTGCCCCCGGCAGCGTGATCCTGGTGGGGTGCCATCATGGCTGCCCCCCCACGCTTGGTGCCACGCCCCCAGGATACATGCCACGCCCTGGGGACTTGTGCCAGCCCTGCCCCCCCTGCTGTCTGAACTGTATGAAAATACTCTTATTTCGGGGGTCAGTACAGTGGTACCTCAGGTTAAGTACTTAATTCGTTCTGGAGGTCCGTTCTTAACCTGAAACTGTTCTTAACCTGAAGCACCACTTTAGCTAATGGGGCCTCCTGCTGCCGCTGCACGATTTCTGTTCTCATCCTGAAGCAAAGTTCTTAACCCGAGGTACTATTTCTGGGTTAGCAGAGTCTGTAACCTGAAGTGTCTGTCACCCGAGGTACCACTGTACTAGACTCATAGTAGGTGTTACATTTAAGCCAATGTTCAACATCTATACAGTCATACCTCATGTTACGTTTGCTTCATGTTACGTTCTTTCAGGTTACGTCCCATGGCGACCCGGAAGTAGTGGGAAGGGGTACTTCCGGGTTTCGCCCCTCGCGCATGCGCAGGTGCACAAAATGATGTCACACGCATATGCAGAAGCGGCGAATCGCAACCCACGCATGCGCAGGTGCATTGCTGCGGGTTGCGCTCTTTTCATGTTGCGAACGGGCCTCTGGAACAGATCCCGTTCGCAACCAGAGGTACCACTTTATTAAGCTGATGGGACAGATCATTAGGGGGTTTCAGAAGTATTTTTTTTGGGGGGGGGGCAGGAGGCGGGCATGTGTGGGGGACTCTCTGGTCCTGAATGGAGTAACTGTGCCCCTAAAGGACCAAGTGCACAGCCAGGGAGTCACTTTGTATTCAGAGCTGTCCATGGAGGCACAGATTAATTCTGTGTCCAGGGCGGCTGTCTACCAGCTCCATCTGGTACACAGGCTGAGACCCTCCCTGCCCGCAGACAATCTCGCCAGAGTGCTGCATGCTCTGGTTATCTCCCGCTTGGACTACTGCAATGCACTCTACGTGGGGCTACCTTTGAAGGGGACCCGGAAACTACAACTAATCCAGAATGTGGCAGCTAGACTGGTGACTAGGAGCAGATGCTGGGACCATATAAGGTTCATCCTGAAAGATCTACATTGGCTCTCAGTATGTTTTCGAGCATAATTCAAAGTGTTGGTGATGACCTTTAAAGCCTTAAATGGCCTCGGCCCAGTATATCTGAAGCAGCGTTTCCACCCCCATTGTTCAGCCCGGACACTGAGGTCCGGCTCCGAGGGCCTTCTGGCGGTTCCCTCACTGTGAGAAGTGAAGTTACAGGGAACTACGCAGAGGGCCTTCTCGGTAGTGGCACCTGCCCTGTGGAACACCCTCCCATCAGATGTCAAGGAGATGAGTAACTATATAACCTTTAGAAGACATTTGAAGGCAGCCCTGTGTAATGAAGCTTTTTAACATTTTATTATGTTTTTATATATGCTGGAAGTCACTCAGAGTGACAGAGGCGACCCAGTCAGATGGGCAGGGTACAAATAATAAATTATTATTTAAACATCTGAACATTTTAAAAAGCAGAGACATCACCCTGCCAACAAAGGTCCGTATAGTTAAAGCTATGGTTTTTCCAGTAGTGATGTATAGAAGTGAGAGCTGGACCATAAAGAAGGCTGATTGCCGAAGAATTGATGCTTTTGAAATATGGTGCTGGAGAGTCTTGAGAGTCACATGGACTGCAAGAAGATCAAACCTATCCATTCTGAAGGAAATCAGCTCTGAGTGCTCACTGGAAGGACAGATCCTGAGCTGAGGCTCCAATACTTGACAACCATATGTCAGGAGTGCTCTGATGGTGTTTCCTGCTTGGCAGGGGGTTGGACTCGATGGCCCTTGTGGTCTCTTCCAACTCTATGATTCTATGATTCTACTTTGGCCACCTCATGAGAAGAGAAGACTCCCTGGAAAAGACCCTGATGTTGGGAAAGATGGAGGGCACAAGCAGAAGGGGACGACAGAGGATGAGATGGTTGGACAGTGTTCTCGAAGCTACCAGCATGAGTCTGACCAAACTGCGGGAGGCAGTGGAAGACTGGAGGGCCTGGCATGGGGTCACGAAGAATCGGACACAACTAAATGACTAAACAACAACAATGTCACTGCAAATGAATTTAGAGGATCTCACATTTGATGCAACACGATGAGGCAAGCTTGAAAGGTGATATCCCAGTACACATGTAGAAACACTTAAACACACATCCGCAGGCTCTTTAGATCTCAGGCAATATATCCCAAAGATCTCCTAAACAGGCAAGACTTCTGGGGGTTTCCCACGTGTCTCAAATTATGCTTTCTTTATTGCCACCCTTTCAAATTCTCTGTATCCTCACGTTGACTGTAAACAATTTTTAATAAAACATGCCTTCTCCTGTGGCTGACAAGGAGCAACAGCTAGATCATAATTAAAAAACAAACCCTGCAGGGATGTTTATTATCTTCTTACCCTTTGTCTTTAAAAGAATGCCGCTGCTTTTCGGGAAGAATTGGCTCCAGCATTGGGAAGGTGCGATAAAAAATTCATACCTTCCTGCTGTTAGTTACTGAATGTGGATATACATGCAATATGTTGGCAACATCTCCGGTCGAGACAGTGGGTGTCGATGAACTATTGGTAGGCGATGTTCCTGTTGAAGGGTTTCACTCCGGACGTCAGTTATCTGTGATGGCCTTTATAACTCATTTCACACTGTTTCTCTCTCTCTCTCTCTCTCTCTCGCACTGTTCTGGAACTGAGCGAGGCAGCTGCATTTCAGAAGGCTGCTTACTTTGCTGACAGTGGTCGTCCTTCCAAAGATACGAGCTCCTTAAGTGCTGAATCTCTTCAATTAAGCTGCCCTGCACCACGCTGGATCGATCAAGCTATTAATTGATTGCTGAAGACTTTCCTGAAACCAGGAGTCAGCTGCTTCCCTTATGCGTGGCTGTGTGTGTGTGTGTATAACTTTGCTTTGCAGTATTCCGCCCCCCACAAAAAAATATGAAAATGCAATTGTAGTCAGGTACTGGGAGATATCCCGCAGTGCAAACAGCATTTATCTCAATCTATTTCGGAAAGGTAGAGGTTGAGTGCTGCTACTCACTAAAACAGCCAAAGATGGATGGAAATTGGTCCTGCTTGTATTCTGTCCATGGGTATCTGTTTGGCAGCTGTGAAAGAAGTATGTTGGACTAGACGAGCCTTTGGTCTATTCTAGCAAGGCTTTTTTATGTTCCTCTGTAATCTACTGTGTTATTATGGATGGATGAAGATTTGAAGATCTGAAGGCCTTCAGATTCTCAAATAGCTGAAGGGCTGTCACATGGAAGATGGAGGAAGCTTGTTTTCTGCTGCTCCTGAGGGTAGGACCCGAACCAATGGAGTCAAGTGACAAGAAAGGAGAAAGAAAGAACTTTCTAATGGTAAGAGCTGTTTGACAATGGAACAGTATACCTTAGAAGGTGCGCAGCCTGGAGTTCATTTTGGACTCACAGCTGCCCATGGAGGTGCAGGCCAATTCTGTGTCCAGGGGAGCTGTCTACCAGCTCCATCTGGTATGCAGGCTGAGACCCTACCTGCCCACAGACTGTCTCGCCAGAGTGGTGCATACTCTAGTTATCTCCCGTTTGGACTACTGCAATGTGCTCTACATGGGGCTACCTTTGAAGGTGACCCGGAAACTGCAACTAATCTAGAATGTGGCAGCTAGACTGGTGACTGGGAGCAGCCGCCGAGACCATATAACACTGGTCCTGAAAGACCTTCATTGGCTCACAGTACATTTCCGAGCACAATTCAAAGTGTTGGTGCTGACTTTGAAAGCCCTAAATGGCCTTGACCCAGTATACTTGAAGGAGGGTCTCCACCCCCATTGTTCAGCCCGGACACTGAGGTACAGCTCTGAGGGCCTCCTGGCAGTTCCCTCACTGCAAGAAGTGAGGTTACATGGAACCAGGTAGAGGGCCTTCTTGGTGGTGGCACCCTCCCTGTGGAATGCCCTCCCATCAGATGTCAAGGAAATAAACAGCTACTGTATCTGACTTTTAGAAGGCATCTGAAGGCAGCCCTGTTTAGGGAAGTTTTTAATGTCTAATGTTTTACAATTTTTTATGTGCTGTGGAATCCCAGCCAGATAGGCAGGGTAAAAAAATAAAATTCGTCATCTTTTTCTTTTTCTTCTTCTTCTTCTTCACTGGAGGTTTTTGATCAGAGGTAAGAAAGCCATTGCAGGGAGTTGAACTAGATGATCATTCCAGCTCTATAATACTATAATCTCTCAGTTTGGTGCCATATCATAATACAGTGGTACCTCGAGTTACAAACACCTCATGTTACAATCTCTGCTAACCTGGAAGAGTTACCTTGAGTTGAGAACTTTGCCCCAGGATGAGAACAGAAATTGTGTGCCGACGGCACAGTGGCAGCAAGAGGCCCCATTAGCAAAAGCAGGACTCTAGTTAAGAACAGTTTCAGGTTAAGAACAGATCCCCGAAACGAATTAAGTTTGTAACTAGAGGTACCACTGTCCAATCTTTGAGCAGGGAGAAACTCCAGGGGTTCTTTTTCCAGGTTTCAGTTTCCGTAGAATGAAGGTAAGCAGGGGTACTGGTGTCCTTAAAGGTAAAGGTAAAGGGACCCCTGACCATTAGGTCCAGTCGTGGCTGACTCTGGGGTTGCAGCGCTCATCTCGCTTTACTGGCCGAGGGAGCCGGCGTACAGCTTCCAGGTCATGTGTCCAGCATGACTAAGTGGCTTCTGACGAACCAGAGCAGCACACGGAAACGCCGTTTACCTTCCCGCTGGAGTGGTACCTATCTGTCTACTTGTACTGCATGCTTTCGAACTGCTAGGTTGGCAGGAGCTGGGACAGAGCAACAGGAGCTCACCCCGTTGTGGGGATTCGAACTGCCGACCTTCCGATCAGCAAGCCCTAGGCTCTGTAGACGGAGGGGCTTACAGCAGTAACATCCCAACATATCTTGCTTCTTCATTTGATTTCCTGAGAAGCCCCACTATTAGTGGTTCCGCTCTTCCATAGAACTGTAAAACCATAGAGCTGGAAGGGACCCAAAGGGTCATCTAGTCCAACTCCCTGCAATGCAGGAGTTATTCATCATCATCATTTTTAATTTGTATACCATCTTTCTATCTTACAATACTCAAAGCGGTTTATAAGCTGAAGAAACAAAAAATGTACATCTTATAACAATCTAATGCAATACAAAAGTGTGATAATAAAACATAACTTTAAGATAGGCAACCTGCATAAAAAGTAACATTCAACAATCATTAGAATAGTATAAAATAATAATAGCAACATATAGAAGTTAAACAGAAATCCACTCAACAGTTACAATAAATAATATCTAAGCTATAATCAATAAAACATCAATTATTTTTATATATTCCCAGCATATTTTAGAAATTTTAGATATTCCCAGCATATTTTAGATATTCCCAGCATATTTTAGATATTCCCAGCATATTTTAGATATTCCCAGCATTAACTTATCCATGAAGACTTTGTTCTCTTTTCTATGTTACAAGAACTTCCCAGTCTTCTAAAGATCAAACTTCAGCGATGGAAAATTACTCTGAATTGTTTATTTCATAAATTACATACTGGAGCTGATTTCTATAGGTAGAAGGTATGACTTCGCCTCTAGGGTACCGGCTTTCCAGTAAATGATATCACCCAGAATGCTATGAAAGGGATCAAGGGTTTAACTAACTTTTGTCGATGTTCATAACCCATCAAAGGATTGATATTTATATTGAAGCTCATCTGAAATGTTAATGCAAATCATTAATTCCACTCTACAGACTTCATTCAGATTGTTAAATGAAATTTGGGTGAAGGAGGGAGAAAAACAGTTCTCTTTTAATGAGACATTTTGTTGTTGCAAGGATTAAAACCATCACAGCTTAATCTTTGGCTGTGCTGTGATTGAGCTAAATAATAATTAGATGATGGGTTGTACTTGTTTGAAGTTATAAAGAACAGTCAAACTGCATTTCCCCCCACCAACGTCCTGCCAGGTGTTTAACCCTGACTTGGAACAATCTCAATAGAATTTAGAGAGTTATCAAGACTTAAAATGGTGGCAGTTACTGCTAGCTTGAGCAGACCTACCAATGCAATTGGAGATGTAACCACAATCTGATAGAGGAAAACAGGAACATCTAGTGAGAATCACACGTCTGAATCTGGGATTGAGGGTCTTTGCTGAACAGCTGCAGAATGCAGGAGAAAGTATGATTTGACATGTTAGTCAGGAGGGCAATGTAAGTCCCACTTCCAGATACTTATTCTCATGTTGTTGCAACCATGCCTTGATAACATCTGAGCTGGACTCTGAGCAGTGTGCTTTATATGGGGCTGCCCTTGAAGATGATTTGGAAGCTATCAAAGGCACTCTCAGGGAACATGGCTCATGGCCCCACTACACAAAGCAGGGCCTTCTTGGTGGAGTCATCAATGCATTTTTTTTTTATGTGCACGTGTGGAAGATTTCCAGACTACAGCATTTAATGCCAGTAAGGGATCTCGTGCACCAAGATTACCTTTGAAGGAGTAGATTGAAAATTGATTGTGTGATTAGGGAGAATACAAATCAGGTTTTTGTTTACACTGGAACACAGAGGGTAATGGTTAGTCAATAGATTTTACTAAAAAAATTGTTAACATTTGCCCATCATAAATTGCAGCTGGGGAGAAGTTGCTATAATTGAGAAGCTGAAAATGTAAGGTGTTCTGGACCGGCTCCCCGCCCCCCCGTTATTTAATGTCCCAGAGCTGATAGCTCAAAGAGTAAAGGTAAAGGGACCCCTGACCATTAGGTCCAGTCGTGACCGACTCTGGGGTTGCGGCGCTCATCTCGCTTTATTGGCCGAGGGAGCCGGCGTACAGCTTCCGGGTCATGTGGCCAGCATGACTAGGCCGCTTCTGGCGAACCAGAGCAGCACACAGAAACACTGTTTACCTTCCTACCACAGCGGTACCTATTTATCTACTTGCACTTTGACGTGCTTTCGAACTGCTAGGTTGGCAGGATCAGGGACCGAGCAACGGGAGCTCACCCCGTCATGGGGATTTGAACAGCTGACCTTCTGATCAGTAAGCCCTAGGCTCTGTGGTTTAACCCACAGCTCCACCCGCGTCCCAGCTGAAAGAGTAGCAATGCCCTAATGCAGGGGCAGAAAAGCATTTTCAGCCCAAGGGATTCATTGCCTTGAGGACAATCTTCAGGGAGGGGGGGCGTACATGGCAGGAGGGAAGGATCAGGAGGCAAAAGTGGGTTGAGCATGGATGCAACTCTTATAATAATAATATATAATAATAATTTATTATTTATACCCTGCCCATATGGCTGGGTTTCCCCAGCCACTCTGGGCAGCTTCCAACCAAATATTAAAAACACAATACAGCATCATACAGACTCTTACCTTTGTACAGTAGGTGTTCTGGCTCTTGCCCAGACCATGATGGCAGACTGAAGAGATCTTCAATTAACCAGATGTCAGGAATGAGCCAGCTCCCAGTGAAGGTTTGCAGCCAATGGAAGAAAGCAACCAGGAACCAAGAGGGTTAACTTTCATGCATGATGAACAGCAGCTAGTGCCAACGCCCCTGCCCCTTGGAATACCGAGTGATAAGGGAATGGCAGAGAGCGGGCTGGAACCCAGCCAAAGCTCTTGGGAAGTTCAAACAGGAGCGAACAGAGATGGAAGTAGTTTGTCAGAAAGGGAGGAAGGGGGAGCTGATCCAATCCCTTCTCAGAGTTGGCCCAGGCGAGGGCTGTTAGACAGGAAGCAAAGCAAGAGATGTAGGGTTCGTAAGTTCAATAACTTCTGTAGACACAGGAAGCAGTCTTCAGAAGGGTCATCTTGATTGATGATGTCAGAGGCTGTGTTAGAGCCGTCTGGAGCTGTTTGTTTTGACAATAAATCATCCTTTTAAATTAACTACGCTTACTGTTTTATGAAGCCGGGAACCGGACTCCTGACACCAGAGATAAGATTCAGGTTGAGCAACAGTGAGAGTCCACCATTGCCTCGTGTCCCACCTTCAAGAGCAGGAGAAAACAAGCATGTTCCCTCTTCCATGTGACAGCCCTTAAGATAGTTGAAGATGTCTATCATATCTCCTCTCAGTCTTATCTTTTCCAGGCTATACATGCCCAGCTCCTTCAAGCGTTGCTCATAAGGCTTGTCTTCTAGACCTTTGATCATCTTAGTTGCCCTCCTCTGCACATGTTCCAGCTGGTCAGCAACTTTCTTAAATTGTGGTGTCCAGAACTGGACACACTTCATCCTCAACCTTTACAAACAGGATCAATAGAATGACACTTGCACTATGGGATGCCTTGCAGTATCTGAGGGCTAGAGAGGGAGGGGCCTGGAAGGCTGCATACAGCCCCAGACATTAGAATCACCACCCCTGCCCTAATGGTAGGTGCCTATTTATAGTCCCAAGAATGAGATGCTCACCTAGATATATCAAACCCTGTGCTTCTCAACTGCTTGGACTGTTCCAGCTTGGCCAATGGTCAAAACATCTGGAGGGCACCATGTTGGGGAAAGCTGTGTAAGGTCATCATGGCAGTGCCCATCAGCTCCCATCCTGTCTCATTTCCCAGCTGCTGGCAATTGGCTGGTTTGTTCCCAGGGGTGTGCCTTTTCCTCCTAGGACTGCAGTTGTGTGTTGTTGTTTTTTGCACAGTCGAAAAGCCCTGCAAAAGCAGCTGGGTCTCAAGTGAGCAGCTGTGTGCTGGCAGATGAATATTCCCTTGATGGGGCTGTAGGTGTATAGGCAGGTGTCTAGGTATAAATATTGAACATGAATTAAAATATGTGATGGATCCACACATTGGCTTGCATAGGATTGGGCTTGGTCATTGCCAGTAGCATAGAAAAGATAAAGAGGATCATAACTTTTGACTGGAGATTCCTGGCATCCACGACATGCCAGGCTATTGGTGTTATTTGCTTAAGGAGTTAAGTAAGGTAAAGGGACCCCTGACCATTAAGTTCGGTCATGGACGACTCTGGGGTTGCGGCGCTCATCTCGTTTTACTGGCCGAGGGAGCCGGTGTTTGTCCGCAGACAGCTTCTGTGGCTAGCATGACTAAGCCACCTCTGGAGAACCAGGGCAGCGCATGGGAGTTAAGTAGTTGCATGCTAATACAATATTTATTGGGAAGGTTTTGTGATTCCAGGCTGGGTTTTAGAAAGCTGAAAGCCACTTAAATATACACATAAAACACACTTCCGTTGCAATCACTGACTCCCCATGAATGAGTTGTTTGGAAGTTCATTTCATTAGGAGGCATCTTCACTAGTAGTTGAAATTAAGTTCGTTAAGTGCTGAAAATTAAGTGCTGACCTTTGAAGCCCTGGACGGACTCGGCCTAGTATACCTGAAGGAGCATCTCCACCCCCATCATTCAGCCTGGACACTGAGGTCCAGCTCTGAGGGCCTTCTGGTGGATCCCTCCCTGCAAGAAGTGAGGTTACAGGGAAGCAGGCAGAGGACCTTCTCGGTAGTGGCACCCGCCCTGTGGAACGCCCTCCCATCAGATCTCAAGGAAATAAACAACTGTCTGACTTTTAGAAGACATCTGAAGCAACCCTGTCACAGGAAATTTTTTAATGTTCTACATTTTTTTATGTGCTGTAAGCCGCCCAGAGTGCCTGGGGAAACCCAGCCAGATGGGCAGGGTATAAATAATAAAAGTATTATTATTATTCATTAGGCAAATCTGAGTTGGAGGAGAGACATCAAGGAGTTTGCCAAATCAGGGCTAGCTGAGGCTGGTGGCCGTTGTAGTGCAACAGCAGATGGAGAGACACAGGCTTTCCATCTTTGCTTTAAAGTAAGCACCATTGCATCCCTCCTCCTCCCAGTTTTTCTGTCCCCTAAACATTTATTTTGTTCTGTTAGGCACATGCCATGTTCCCAACATCTCTGGATGTACAACTAAAAAGAAAAGGGACGTGAGATGCGGCCCTTATTTACTGTGTACATTTGGATTCATTGGAGGACATTACCAGAGAGCAACCGGCCCGGTCCAGGAGCCCCGCTGAGTTATTCTGCTCCTACGCTGGAAGCCGCAAGCTGTGATGTAGAGTGAATTGTCTGTCTGCTAATAATAAATACCCCATAAATTCTCTCTCTCGTTTAACCTGCAACAGCAGATAATCTTTATGACTGCATGAGTCCTGCTCTTCCCTACCCATACATTTTATTCTGAGTTTGTCATTTATTTGAAAAGTAGCATAAATCCTCTTCCTTCCTAGTTATGGTTGTAGGTATCACCTAATTTTAAGCAATCCAACGAACAGAAAGTCATAAGCTTTCCCATTCTGGCTGTCATCTTCACCCATGCAGATTGAGAAAGTTTCTTCAAGCGCAGATATATAAAGCGGGAGTGGAGGGATAAAGGTAAAGGTAAAGGGACCCCTGACTGTTAGGTCCAGTCGTGACTGACTCTGGGGTTGCGGTGCTCATCTCGCTTTATTGGCCGAGGGAGCCGGCAGACAGCTTCCGGGTCATGTGGCCAGCATGACTAAGCCGCTTCTGGCGAACCAGAGCAGCACACGGAAACGCCGTTTACCTTCCCACTGGAGCAGTACCTATTTATCTACTTGCACTTTGACATGCTTTTGAACTGCTTGGTTGGAAGGAGCAGGGACCTTCTGACCTTCTGAATGGCAAGTCCTAGGCTCTGTGGTTTAACCCACAGCACCACCTGCGTCCCCTGAGTGGAGGGATACTGAGAGGAAAATGCCAGTTTTAAACAATAGCAGATGCTTGAGTAAAGAAAGGATGAACGGACCTGGAGGGGTACACACACACACACACACACAGTTTTAATAAGGAGAAGCAGCAGAGATGGCCAAAACATCAAAAAGCTAACACAACACAAACTCCCTTCTAATTGTACTCAAATCTTGTTTGAAACTTCCTCCTACTTGGTGTGAGTTCCTGCTTGTTCTGCTCAAACCTCTGTCATTGTTAAAATGGCTACTTTCTCTCTCAATGTTTCTCCATCCCTGCTTTACCCAAACCTTCGCCATTGTTTGAAACTGGCATTTGCATTTCAGTTTCTTCCATCCCTGCACTGTCAGACTTCTGCCATTGCTTTTAAACATCACTTTCCCCCCTC
The DNA here is from genome assembly GCA_034642415.1 of Podarcis siculus. NCBI lineage: Eukaryota > Metazoa > Chordata > Lepidosauria > Squamata > Lacertidae > Podarcis > Podarcis siculus. The sequence continues at coordinate 2,736,394 of JAXCMG010000038.1, forward strand.
TCGGTGTCTCATTCTGCTGGCTCCCATGCCATGGCCATTGCTGTTGTGCAACCTGGCTTCGCTTTTGCTCCCCAACTGCCCCTGACTTCATGCAAATCCAGGACGCGGCGCTACAAATCCTCCAATGAAGGAAGCATGATGACAGTCTTACATTCTTATCATATAGAGAGATATACTGCGGGATCAGACCAACGACCCATTTACTCCTGTATCTTCTTCTCACAGGGATCAACCAGATGTCTATGGGAAGCTCAGAAGCAGTCACCCACACAACTATTTTGTTAAAAAAGACAAATCTAGTACAAAAAAAATCAGAAGAGGAAGGACAGGTTTTTTTGGGTCTTGGTGGTCACAGTTTCTGACATTCACCCAGGAAGCTGCATTGGAGAGAACTTTGGCAAAATGTCACTTGGAATATAATGCTCATTTTCTCTCTACAGAAAAGACTGGCGGGGTGTGTGTGTGTGTGTGTGGCTTCATTGTGCTACCAGGCTCTCTGCCTTTGTATTATTTATTTCATGTTGTTTGTTGTGACATTTAGAGGCTGCTTTTCAGCAAGTAACCCTCCCAAGTTGGCTCACAATGTATTAACGGTGCAAAATCCATAATTACAGACCGTAAGCCCACAATCTAGGAAACATGACCCGTGCAATTCTATGCAGAAGCAAATCCAATGGAATTCAATGGTGTCCGTAGCAGATGGTATGATCAGGCTTACCAGGAGGTAGAGGGGGAGGGGTGATGTGGCAACAGGATTGCCATGGTGCAAACATACCAGCTAATCCTGTGCTAATCCTGTACTCCTGCCAGTGTGTTTGCACCACGCTGACCTCATCACCTCTTCCTCACTCCCCTCTGTCTCCTCGTAAGCAGCAGTGATGTGACCGACTGCTTGTCAGGTAAGTGCCACTGCTGCCCCCCAATTGTCTGCTATTGAATGGGGCTTACTCCCAGGTAAACTTCTATAGGTTTGCAGCAGAAATAATCTGAAAACATTGTAATAAACTGCATTAGTAGAAAAGTGGCATAAGTATAAACTGCAATTAATAATGAGTTTAAAACATCAAGTAAATGCATCAAGTGTTTGCGGTCCAGTTAAAAGCTAGCAGGTACTGGCAGCCATCCATAAGCAGGGAGCCACCACTGGAAAGGCCCTGTTTTTATTATAGGCCTAATAGCAGCCTGGAGTTACAGATATGGCTGATCACCTCAAACTAGCGTATCTTCTCCTCTACAGCTACTTGATATGTACACTGGCAAGGAAGGGTCAAATAACTAGAAAGAAAGGGGCATTTTGTCGTGATATGACTACACATAGTGAGACCTTTTGGCCAACCTATATAACGACACCACATCTACATGTATACACAGTACATGGCTGGATCTAGACACCTCAAAAAAGTGTTTCAGGGAAACGCATCAAAAACTTCATAGTGGGAAGTCACATAGGTGAAGGACAAGACTCCACAGCGCCATCTAGTGTCACAGTGTTATAACGCATATAATACGTTTTTTCTTTCCTAATGTAGCTGAGTCCCATGCCTGCCAATCGAAGACTATCTTCTTTTGGTTTCTTGCTAGATCGAAAAAAACATCCTTTTGTATATTTGTATTTGTATATTTGTATTTGTATATTTTGGAGTTCCTTCCAACTTTGTAATTCTGCGATTCTATAGGTAATGCCACACTCTGGATTGGCTGTAAGGAAGAAGGCGGAAGCGAGACTGCGGTTGGTGGGTCTGCACCATGTTTGCCCCAACAAACTAGCCTCGCAGTCTTTACCCAAGATTTCCCCGACACTTAATGTCACTTCCTGACATCTGTGGCTAATCTAATTTCTGTGCTCTTGTTTCACTGATACGTTTTGCTATTGTCATGGCTTTTATTATCATACGTTTTCATTACGGTTTTGATGTTTCGTTAACCACCTCGGTCTTTCTTTGAAGTGGAAGGCGATATACGAATAATTGTAATAATAAGTGAGCAAATACCGTATTTTTTGCTCTATAAGACTCACTTTTTCCCTCCTAAAAAGGGGGGGGGGAATGTGTGTGCGTCTTACGGAGCGAATGCAGGCTGCGCAGCTATCCCAGAAGCCAGAACAGCAAGAGGGATTGCTGCTTTCACTGCGCAGCGATCCCTCTTGCTGTTCTGGCTTCTGAGATTCAGAATATTTTTTTTCTTGTTTTCCTCCTCCAAAAACTAGGTGCGTCTTGCAGTCTGGTGTGTCTTATAGAGCGAAAAATACGGTATATACAATGCTGGTAAAAGGAAAAGGAACCACAAGAGCATGATGCAATGGGAAGCTCTCTCTCTCCCATGTCCTGTCAAAACGAATGGGAGTGGTGGAAGAGTTTTCATAAAGCTCCCATCAGTCGCGATGGACCTTGCCCATGAAAACTCTCCGCAATTTGGGTTAAATATACCAGTTGTGGGGAGGGAGGGGAGTCGTGACTCGGCAGAGTCAAAGGGAATGTATGGTGCTATTATAATTTGCTGGAAAAGAATATGTAAGGAAAAGAATAAAAATTCACTTAAAAAAGAAAGAAAAGAAAACTCTCCGCAATTTGGGTCCCATGTGATTTTTCTCAAATACCGTATTTTTCGCTCTATTGGACACAGTTTTGCCCCTCCAAAAATGAAGGGGAAATGTGTGTGCGTCCTATGGAGCGAATGCAGGCTTGTGCCATAGCCGCGTGCAACCCCTCCGGCAGGGAGAGGCTGCACGGGTCTATGGCTTCTTTAGCCCTGTGCAGCATCTCCCGGCAAGGAGAGGCTGCACGGGGCTAAAGGGGAAGCCAAAACAGTGAGCGGGATCCATCCCACTCGCTGCCTTGCCTTCTTCCATAGCTGCGTGCAACCCCTCTGGCAGGGAGAGGTTGTGTGCAGCCTGTACGCTGCTCTTTGGGGGGGGATATTTTTTTTCTTGATTCCCCCCCCTAAAAACTGGGTGCGCCCTATGGTCCGGTGCGCCCTATGGTGCGGAAAATATGGTAGTTCCTGCTCAGTCTCAGCACCCCATTGATCCTCTTGATTTGTTCTAAAGCTCCGACAGGCCTACAAACTTCTGTTGAAAGATGTTTCTTCAAACCCAAACTCCAGATACTTTTGGGGGCCAGACCTTGGGGAAAGAAAAAAAAAGTAGTGAGGATGAGAGGGAATTTGACCTGGTTAAAAATCTAACCTCTTATAACTTATTGAATAAAGAAAAGGAAAGAAACCCTATCTGCATGATATTAGGATGCACTTCAGCCTTATAAACACAGGTTAAAAGGCGCCCTGTTTAAAAATTAAAACACATTTCCCATGCACAACTTCTTTGTTGTTCATATTTTAATAATACCCTGAATAATTGAACAACATGTGGGCTAAATAATAATAAAAACCCTTGGCGACTTGTGTTCCTCCTTCCCCCCCTGAGATGCTCACTATGCAAAAAAGAAGCTTTTATGTATGAATAACGGATGGCCCTACTGGGACCCCAATAGTGTATAATTCAAGACACGTGGCTTGTTGTGTCTGAAGGGAGCGCAGGAACAACATTTGCAGTTCAGGACAAAGAGTGGCTCTTGAGTTGCCTTCTGCGCGATTGATATTCTGCATGATTATGCCAATAACGTTGGCTCAGGAACAATACGTGAGGAGACAGGGCTCTGGGAGCGACCTTGCTCGGAGACTTTTGCGTAAGCTTTGCAAGGCAGAAGAAGATGTTACCCCTCAAAAAGTGGACATAGTATCACAAGAGGATGGAGAATAAAACAGCTAGTAGGCGCAATGGCGCAATGGCGATGTTTCTTCCTGACAGTAAGAGCTGTTCGACAGTGGAATTTGCTGCCAAGGAGTGTGGTGGAGTCTCCTTCTTTGGAGGTCTTTAAGCAGAGGCTTGACAACCATATGTCAGGAGTGCTCTGATGGTGTTTCCTGCTTGGCAGGGGGTTGGACTCGATGGCCCTTGTGGTCTCTTCCAACTCTATGATTCTATGATTCTAGAAAAAAGAAGAAGGTGTCAGTGGGTTAAACCACAGAGCCTCGGGCTTGCCGATCAGAAGGTCGGTGGTTCGAATCCCCGCAACGGGGTGAGCTCCCATTGCTCAGTCCCTGCTCCTGCCCACCTAGCAGTTCAAAAGCACATCAAAGTGCAAGTAGATAAATAGGTACCACTCCGATGGGAAGGGAAACGGCGTTTCCATGCCCTGCTCTGGTTCGCCAGAAGTGGCTTAGTCATGCTGGCCACATGACCCAGAAGCTGTACACCAGCTCCCTTGGCCAATAAAGCGAGATGAGCGCCACAACCCCAGAGTCGTCTGTGATTGGACCTATTGATCAGGGGTCCCTTTATCTTTACCTTTATGTCAGAGGCACCCCTTCATGGATCACTGCCTTGTCGTGGTGAAGGGGTTTGAAAAACTCCAAGAAGCTTGAAGCTATGCCGTGCAGGGCCACCCAAGATGGGCAGGTCATCGCCGAGAGTTTAGCCTAAATGTGATCCACTTGGAGAAGGAACTGGCAAACCACTCCAGTATTTTGCCAAGAAAACTCCATGGACATAAAAAAAGAGAAGCTTTGGGAAGAAAGTGAGAGTTTCCAAGGTTCTCTGGTTCATGGGGTCACGGAGAGTCAAACACGACTTAGACAACTAAACAAAATGGCAGAGGCAATTAATACAGCCCTGTGTGGGTGCAGGGCACCAGGGAGAAAGAAAGCAAAGTCTATTGCGTCAAATGATGAAAAATACAGAGAACGGCTTTTGCAATGGGTGCTGTCACAACAAGGATGCTAGGTCTTTGCACAGGAAATATCCATTCCTGACTTACCTGGATGCGCTTAGTGCTGACACCCCAACAATAGTTTGGATAACATTGACCCAATGGACATGTGGATATCAGGAAGAAAAATTGCATTCCCTGATGTAGGCTTGCACCAGTGGTGGCAAACTCAAAAAAATGTCTTGGTCCTACCTGCTGGATGAAGAACTCCAACTCCCAGCTTGTTTTCTGCCAAAGACTTTAGTGCATAAATCTGATAAATGCACAGCCCAGGCTCAGGTTACAAGTTGCAGCAGGTATAGAGGAGGTCTCGATAACATGGTTAAACTCAAGCTAAGCCATTGATTCAACAATAACTTAGTTCCCTTTCTGAATCTGATTCAATTCTCTCTAAGAAACGTAATAATATCCTAAAAGCATTTGCCTCTGTTATATCTCCGATGATAATGCACTTGAAGGGCTGTTACACAGAAACGGACAAAGACTTTCCTCTGCTGTCCCAGAGGACACAACTAGGGCTGCATTCATAGAATTGTAGAGTTGGAGAAGGGATCTTGAGGATCATCTAAGTTCAACTCCCAGCAAAGCAGGAATATGCCGCTGTTCCATTTGGGGATCAAACCTGCAACCTTGGCCTCATCAGCACCATGCTCTAACTGAGCTATCCAGGCTGACACACATTTAAAGCACTATGGTGTCACTCTAAATAGCTCTTTATATAATTCTGGGAGCTGTAGCTTGTTAAGGGGACTGAGAGATGTCAGGAGGCCCCTATTCGCTATACAGTGGTACCTCGCGTTAAGAACTTAATTCTTTCTGGAGGTCTGTTCTTAAACTGAAACTGTTCTTAACCTGAAGCACCACTTTAGCTAATGGGGCCTCCCACTGCCGCCGCACCACCAGGGCACAATTTCTGTTCTCATCCTGAAGCAAAGTTCTTAACCTGAAGCACTATTTCTGGGTTAGCGGAGTCTGTAACCTGAAGCATATGTAACCTGAAGCATATGTAACCCGAGGTACCACTGTACAGAGCTACAGTTCCCAAAGTGGTTTAGCAATCAATCCCTCTTTCTAGGGAACTCTGGGAATTGTAGCTCTGTGAGGTGAATAGGGGTTGCTTAACAGATCTGAGCCACTTTGACAAACGTCACTTTCCAGAATATATGTGCTAGACCTATATGGTGCAAATGCGGTGTAGATCTAACAGGCTGCCTCAAGGTGCAGGAGGTTAATTCCACAAACTGCTTGGTAGGAAGACTAGTTCACCTAGGGTACTAATTACCTAAAAGCTGCTTGCTACAGCTTTTAGAGAGGCAACAGTGGCTGGAGGTCTTTCTTTGGCGATCACTCGTAGCTGAGTAAGATTGTCTTCCATGAAAACGGTCTTAACAGTGTGTCTCTAAGTGACTGTGGAGGCCAATTCTGGATCCACATGTCCTTCTACAGTGGGAACATAGGTTTCTGGGTGCAAGTTGATCATGGTGAGGGTTTGCCAAGCATGCCTTCCTCTTAGCTCATTTCTCCTTTTTGCCCTGAGTTTGTGCTTCTTCAAAGCCCATGACACCTTTAGTAAAGGCTATTCTCCAATCGGAGTGCTTGCAGGCCAGTGTTTCCCAGTTGTCGGTGTTTATACTACATTTTTTAAGATTTGCCTTGAGAGAGTCTTTGAACCTCTTTTGTTGACCACCGGCATTACGCTTTCCATTTTTAAGTTTGGAATGGAGTAGTTGCTTTGGAAGACGATAATCAGGCATCCGCACAACATGACCAGTCCAACGAAGTTGATGTTGGAGAATCATTGCTTCGACACTGGTGAACTTTCCTTCTTCCAGAATGGAGAGGAGGTGTTGAGGTGGCTGCAGTTCAAAAGCACTAGTGAGCTATTAAAATGAATTAAATACAGCAGAAATTCGAGTTGGGAGAGCACACCAAAGACAGGCCAATGTTTCTCGAGCTTAGACAGAGATGTAAAAGGGAGGGCATAAAAGGGTCAGTTTATTACTGCAGCTGTTTTCACTATTTAATCACCTAAGACACACCTGTCTTCCGTGAAGATCCACCTGAGGATTTTAGGGAGAACAGAATGAGAAAATGACCAAGTGTTGGAGGTGTGGATGGTTGGCACTAGGGGAACTAGGGTTGCCATACATCCAGACATAACTGGAATACGGCAGTCAGAAGCAGTGTCAGGGCGGAAACCGCTGGAAGGTCCATGAAAATCAAGAAAATAGCTCAAATTCCCCCTCCCTTTAGATTTTGCAAAAAAAGGCTCAGCAAACAACTTTGGGCAAAACTAAAAAAAGCTCAATGACTTTGGCTAACTTTGACCTCCTCGTCCCCTTGCCCCTGTCCATCTCTGTATGCAACAGCAACATGGCCAACTGGAGGTCAGGTGAACCCTGTTGCTCCCTCTCTCCATCTGCTACCGCCTAAAGCAGTAGCGGGCTCTCCCTCTGTCTCCTAGATTCTCCAAAATAAACCTGTCTACTTTTCAGTACCCTTCAATCTGTTATCCTTATGGTTCCTTACTGACAGCAGAACTGAGTGAAGTAAATTTAATATACATGCATCGATGGCCTTAGGGCAGTAATAGTGATTTGCTTGCACTTTTTTCCTTCTTACCTCAGAATAATAACAAGCAGCATAAAAATACGAACATCTCCTGAGGTGATCATCACAGGCTATGTGCATTACATTTGGATCTGTCTCAGAAGAAGTCTTATTTCGAAGATAATTTGGATGGATGATTTGAAAGTTGTGTACATAGTAAGACAAGGACCCTATGCTTGTTCTTTCCCTTCTTCCCATCCTGTCTTGTCAACGCAGCATCCATCTCATGCTATTTGGCACGAGCTCTTCAAAACAACACTCCGGGAAGGATCTACGAAAGCAAATAATTCTGCTGTTTCTTGGTGGATAATGAAGCAATCATCCCATTTGTTTTACAGATAATTCTGCCGCACCTACAAAGCATCGCTGGGTCCTCCATCTGGCTCCTCAGTGCCGGTGCGAGGTTCCAGAAGGCTCTTGCTGTGTCTGCTGTTTTGACGGGAACAGCTCTGGAAACAACAAATGAGCCTCTCAAAAAATTGTGAGGAGAAAACTTTGACTTTCCCTGCACTGAAACGTGAAGGGAATGGGTGGCCACTCAACAATGCAACTTCTGCTGTCCCAGATTCAGTTATTGACATCTACAGGTAGGACTGGCAATGTCCCCATCTGAAAACCTGGAGAGGCAGTGGCAACAATACCTGAACCAGGATTGGACCAATTCATGGAGGACAAGGCTATCACTGTTGTTGTTGTTTAGTCATGTCTGACTCTTCGTGACCCCATGGACCAGAGCACGCCAGGCACTGCTGTCTTCCACTGCCTCCCGCAGTTTGGTCAAACTCATGTTAGTAGCTTCGAGAACACTGTCCAACCATCTCATCCTCTGTCGTCCCCTTCTCCTTGTGCCCTCCATCTTTCCTAACATCAGGGTCTTTTCCAGGGAGTCTTCTCTTCTCATGAGGTGGCCAAAGTCTTGGAGCCTCAGTTTCAGGATCTGTCCTTCCAGTGAGCACACAGGGCTGATTTCCTTCAGAATGGGTAGGTATGATCTTCTTGCAGTCCATGGGACTCTCAAGAGTCTCCTCCAGCACCATAATTCAAAAGCATCAATTCTTTGGCGATCAGCCTTCTTTATGGTCCAGCTCTCACTTCCATACATCACTACTGGGAAAACCATAGCTTTAACTGTACGGACCATGGTCGGCAAGGTGATCACGAGCTAGTAGCAATGATTGCTGTGCTCTGCCTCTGTGGTTGGAGGCAGTAATGCTTCTGAATACTAGTTAGTGGAAGTTCCAGGAGCAGAGAATGCTCTTGTGCTTGGGTCTTGCTTGCTGGTTTCTCACAGGCATCTGTGAAAATAGGCTACTGGATTAGATGGGCCACTGGCCTGATCCACCAGGACTCTTATGGTCTTATGTTTATGTGGCTATGCTGCCTTTGACCATCTAATTCAGAACTTTGCAAGATGTGACCCGCTAGACAAGATGCATCTTCACCAGCCATGGGTTCAGTGTCCTTCTCAAAAGAGGGTGCCAATTGCGTGGTGAGTTCCTGCCTCCGCAGTGGAAATAATGACACACGACACAATTATTAAAGTTAAAGAGCTAAATAAGGCCACAACTTTTATTGGTTACAGGTGATGAGCAGTATTGGCTTAGGCATTGGTCCTAACCGACCATAACCATTCTGCCCGGACACTGAGGTCCAGCGCCGAGGGCCTTCTGGCGGTTCCCTTGCTGCGAGAAGCCAAGTTACAGGGAAACAGGCAGAGGGCCTTCTCGGTAGTGGCGCCCACCCTGTGGAACGCCCTCCCACCAGATGTCAAAGAGAAAAATAACTACGAAACTTTTAGAAGACATCTAAAGGCAGCCCTGTTTAGGGAAGCTTTTAATGTTTAATAGGTTATTGTATTTTAGTGTTTTGTTGGAAGCTGCCTAGAGCGGCTGGGGGAACCAGCCAGATGGGCAGGGTATAAGTAATAAAATATTATTATTATTATCTGACTTCAGCCTGTCCACTGGAAGTCTGGGAAGGGTTAATCACCACTAGGGGGAGTCCTGCTGATGCACATCAACCAGGAACTCCCCCGGGGTCACCGCTAAGGGGCGTGCCTTAGGCCCTCACCCCCCTAGGCTTTGGACAGGGCCATGCCCCCCGGAATCCTTTACCGGACTACCCTTCAATAAGTGGGGCAGGTGATGGCGCTACCTCCCCTCTTCCATCTACAGAGCAATACCAACACCTAACCGCCAATACCAAGAAAGTTGTGACGATTTGCTATGAGGTAGGCGAAAACCAAGTGACTGGTGCCAATTTGCCGAGTGGAAAAATTCCTACCAGACCCCTCGACGGCGACCAACTGAGGTCCATAGCAAGGTCAAAGAACGAAAACCTTATAGGGCGGGAGGGTGGGAAAAGCAGGAACAGCTGGTAAGTGGCAAAGAGGGAGATCCCCAGCTGTGTCCTGCTTTAAATAAGGCAGGCCACACCCCCAGAGCCAGATGATTGGCTGGCCAGGTGGTGATGCGACCGGGAATCCCTCCAATCACGCGGGGGCTGGGTTTCAGCCACCACGCATGTTGGTGGGGCCGTGAAGCCCGCAACTCCACCTCCTCCGAAGGGCGGAAGTGGTTCTATCTGAGATGCTATGACATACCCAGCTCAGTTTAGCAAGTTGCAAGCTTTGCAAGTGCGAAATCAATGTGTGAATGCGCTCTCCACTCGAGATGATGATGGGAGCTCATTTGGCCAACCGCAAGAACACAGGTCTTGCAAGCTCTCCAGATTTGCTGTCCCCAGCGCTGCAGGCTGTCCATCAAACTACTGAAAGGAGGCTTGAAAGAAGCTGTTTCTGAAATACCCTTTCATGGCGTCGGCTCTTTTCTTCTGCCAGGCATACTGCCTTTATTTCCCGTCCAACTCCCATGAAACTTACAAAGACTTCTTACCTCTTCTGTATATTTAATATATTCTTTTTGTCCCCCTACCCCCTGTCTCTCCCTGCAAAGTGCCTTTCGTTATGCAGAGAGAAATGGGGTTTCTGAACGAACGGCTCTGCAGGAGGCACGGTGGTTGCTCAGTGTTGGCTGAAGACAAGGTATTCTTACATTACAGGGGAACGTCTTGGATAAGCCTGTCTCCAGGAGGCTCGATTTTCATCTTAATAGCTCTCCATCCCTGAATGGTTTTCAGTGACACACGATTGTTATTATTAGTTTTAAAGAAAAGGCTCAGGGAAGGTGGTTTGGACACCTGAGTACGTTCAGCGCCCAAGGAAAAATCCAAACCAGAAGTTGTACGCGTTTGCTTAGCCATAATTAAGAGCATACACCCAAAGAATTAATGCGCTAGTTGTATGCGTTTCCTTTTTAATTCCACATGTTCCAAATGCTGATCAAACTGGCCCCAAGGCATAATTATGGACCGCTTGGGATCCTTCGATGTGTTTTACAACAAGATGAATCATGAGCACCTTGGGTTTTTAAGCAGGTTTTACTCTGCTGGCTTAGAGGGTTATTTGCGATTAACTTTTAGTGCACTGACTTAAGAGAGTGAGAACTGGGATGAAGGCCACCCTGGGAAGAAAACCAAGCGCTTTATGGCATATTAGTGTTGATTCAGGATTGAGGATGGACGCAAGTGGCAAAAAATCGCTGCTTTACGCATCTGTCAAAAGAAGATTTTTCAGGGTGTGGGTGATTTTTCTGGGTCTGGGATTTACCCCTTTATGGTGCTGGAGGAGACTCTTGAGAGTCCCATGGACTGCAAGAAGATCAAACCTATCAATTCTGAAGGAAATCAGCCCCGAGTGCTCACTGGAAGGACAGATCCTGAAGCTGAGGCTCCAATACTTTGGCCACCTCATGAGAAGAGAAGATTCCCTGGAAAAGACCCTGATGTTGGGAAAGATGGAGGGCACAAGGAGAAGGGGACGACAGAGGACGAGTGTTCTCGAAGCTACCAGCATGAGTTTGACCAAACTGCGGGAGGCAGTGGAAGACAGGAGAGCATGGCGTGCTCTGGTCCATGGGGTCACAAAGAGTCGGACATGACTATATGACTAAACAACAACATTCTTTTTGCAAGCATTTTGTACCCTCCTCAATTCATTTCCCCCTGAAATTGACATTTTTCTTCCTTTAAAAAACAACAACAAAAAACAACAAAAACCCACAACTGAACCTATGCTGCAAAAATTCCAAAAAGTTTTTCATCCTTAGCTGCATTCAGATCCACATTCATTTAAGTCCACTCCATTCAAAATGAGGACTGAAACAAATTCTGCCACACCCAGCCCAGATCTGACATTCGCAGAAAAGCATTTATAACGATGGAGCCTTATATCCATTTGTGCGATGGTTGTCATGGATGAGAGGCTTCCTAATATGGAAAATGGAAGAGCCGCATTCATTGAGTTGACATTTGGACAACTGTCGCCTGGCCCCCTTTATGGCTGTCGATTGTCATTTGAATGTCACATCCCTCATGCTGTCTCCTCTTCGTTGGCTTGTGTCTGTGATGGAACGCCTTTGTTTTACGGCACTTAATATGTCACAGAAATTGTTGGACAGCACCATCAAATTGATGCAAATGGCTTCTGAGTCTTGTACAGACGACTTCCCTCCCCACGCCTTTTGATCTGAGGTTTCTCTTCCTGAAATGCAGTGGCTGCCGTTTCCCTTGAAAAGGTAATTCAATAAACTCTTTTTTTCCTAGATGTTTTTGACCAGGGATGGGGATCCTCTGGCTTAGAGGGGTTAATGAAGGTGGGTTTTGAAGTGGATCGCCATACAGGGCATCATCATCAATATTTTATTTTATACCCTGCCTTTTCCCCTGTCAGGCACTCAAGGTGGCATGCTGATGAAAACAAAAACAGCTAAAAACATAGGAAAATAATTTAAAAAACAAATAAACATTGGTAGAATTAAAACTAAATATTACAATACAATACAATACTTCTTCTTTGGTGATCCCTCATAGCCGAGTAAGATTGTCTTCCATAAACATGGTTTTAACAATGAGTCCATAAGTGACTGTGGAGGCCAATTCTGAATCCACACGTCCTTCCACAGTGGGGATATTGGTTTCTGGGCGGGAGTTGATCATGGTGAGGGTTTGCCAAGCGTGCTTTCCTCTTAGCACGTTTCTCCCTTTTGTCCTGAGTTCAAGTGTCTTCAAAGCCCATGACACCTTTGGTAAAGGTTGTTCTCTAATTGGAATGCTCGCAGGCAAGTGTTTCCCAGTTGTCAGTGTTAATAAATGCATTTTTAAAGATTTGCCTTGAGACACTCTTTAAATCTCTTTTGTTGACCACTGGGATTACGCGTTCCATTTCAAAGTTCAGAGTAGAGTAGTTGCTTTGGAAGATGATAATCAGGCATCCATACAACGTGACCAGTCCAACAAAGTTGATGTTGAAGAATCATTGCAATGCAATACAATACAATACACACATTAAAAAGTATTAAAACCATACAAATGATTACCAAAGAAACACACACACAAAAAAAACACATAGCACTGCACTAGCTCTTTCACTAAAAGCAGTCAGTTCTCTAAAGCCTGTTGAAACAAGAAAGTCTTTACCTGCTGGTAGGAGGACTGTATAGTTAAAGCTATGGTTTTCCCAGTAGTGATGTATGGAAGTGATAGCTGGACCATAAAGAAGGCTCATCGCCGAAGAATTGATGCTTTTGAATTCTGGTGCTGGAGGAGACTCTTGAGAGTCCCATGGACTACAAGATCAAACCTATCCATTCTGAAGGAAATCATCCCTGAGGGCTCACTGAAAGGACAGATTGTGAAGCTGAGGCTCCAGTACTTTGGCCACCTCATGAGAAGAGAAGACTCCCTGGAAAAGACCCTGATGTTGGGAAAGATGGAGGGCACAAGGAGAAGGGGACGACAGAGGACGAGATGGTTGGACGGTGTTCTCGAAGCTACCAGCATGAGTTTGACCAAACTGCGGGAGGCAGTGGAAGACAGGAGTGCCTGGCGTGCTCTGGTCCATGGGGTCACGAAGAGTGGGACATGACTAAATGACTAAACAACAAGGAGGACCACAAGGAGGGAGCCAGACTAGCTTCTCTAGGGAGGGAGTCTGGGAGCAAGCACCAAGAAGGCCCTCTCCCACATATCTGTCAGGCATCTCTGGGAGGGAAGGGATGCTTGGCCGTGTTTAGGTGCCAGGCAAAAACATTTTCATTTACCCAGGGCATTGGGACTTAATTTGTTGAGCATGTAAGCAAGTTTGTGGCATCTCCTCCTCCTCCTCCTCTTTTTGTGTGCAGTGGTTTAAGCTGGATCCGTCCTTTGATATACAGTATATTACGGATGAGTATTTTAGGTTCTTATTTTATTCTGGCTTCTGTACTTGGTTTTCACGTATGTCTCTGCATTGTAGGTCGCTTTGAATCACTTGGGAAAAAACTGACAAACAAGTGAAGGAACACTAATAATTTCATTTCCTGGGAAATGATGTTCTGTAGACCTGTAGGTCCGCAGCTGTATATGAAATGTTAACTCACAAATTCCTTGGCTAAGCGAACACAGCCCAGCAGATGGCATTAGCATCCCAAACACCCAAATCCTCTGCAGAGAAGCAAGCAAATCGTATGGACTGTTCAATGCATCATGTACTAAAGGAAACCAGCTTTGGGTCTCAGCGTTCCTGCCTTTGGCAACTTGAGCAGAAAACACAATGTTGACCCAGAGAGGTAACAAATAGTTTTCTTAATAAATCGGATGTGCCTTGATGTCTGTACGATCTATGCACACACAGGTAAAACCTTTCCTTCTCATTTTAGAAGAAGCCATGAGTTCTGGGGATAGGGTTTGCCCTGCCAGTAGGCAGAATGGAGCAATAGCCTCAGGTGGCAGTTGCTGGAGGGGACAGCCCCACACATATTCCTCCTCAGTCCCCTGGCAACTGTACCGTGTTGGAGAGCACAGCTCTGTTTACTAGACATGACCACCTACGCATCATAAACTATTCTACTTTCCTTAGGTGCACTGGGTGATATTATTAGGTAACCTCACAGTACAATTACTGCAATGTGCCCTGTTTTTGTTTAGTCATGTCCAACTCTTCGTGACCCCATGGACCAGACATGCCAGGCACCCTTTCTTCCACTGCCTCCCACACTTTGGTCAAACTCATGCTTCGAGAACACTGTCCAACCATCTCGTCCTCTGTCGTCTCCTTCTCCTTGTGCCCTCCATCTTTCCCAGCATCAGGGTCTTTTCCAGGGAGTCTTCTCTTCTCATGAGGTGGCCAAAGTATTGGAACCTCAGCTTCAGGTTCTGTCCTTCCAGTGAGCACTCAGGGCTGATTTCCTTAAGAATGGATCAGTTTGATCTTCTTGCAGTCCATGGGACTCTCAAGAGTCTCCTCCAGCACCACAATCCAAAAGCATAAATTCTGCCCTATGTGGGGCTATTCTTGGGGTTGGTCCAGAGTCGGTGCAGAATGCCATGGCTAGGTGGCTTGTGGGGGCAAGGGCCGTCTTAAGCATATCTGGTGCCATCATGGAAAGCTCCCTCCTCCGGCGGGGCTGGAGGAGGCGGGCAGCGGCTGGAGGATGGCTGCTCCAGCAGGGAAGAGGCTGGACGCGGCGTCTCCTGGCTCAGCTGGATGCTTCATGCCACGGTGGCCACAGCAGATGGAGGTTCCAGGCGCGGCACTGCTTTGGCGCGGCATGGCAGAGGTGGACAAGGGCGGTTAGCTGATGCCGGGGGAAGCACCACATCCAGACTCTGCCTCTTCCCTGCCACCCCATGCCACTAGCCTCTATGGGTAAGACGCCCCTGTGTGGGGGCAAACTACTGTCAGTTTATGCCTGGGATTTGCAATGGCGGCCGATTTGCTACCGAGTCAAATTCAGTGTGTTGCTGCTAGCACCTAAGTCCTTCCACAGCTCGGGACAAGGTTATATGAGAGACGGCCTGACCCCTTCTACAACCAGCAGATCACTGCTCTTTTCAGGAGAGCTTCTTTTGCCAGTTCCAAAGATCTCAGAAGCCCACTCTGCAGTAACTTGGAGGAGTGTGGATGCCCCTGTTCTCTGGAATGGCATCCCTGTCAAGATCTTCACAGGCGCCCATTAGCTGCACTTTCCAGAAACAATTGGAGATTTTTTTTTGTTCCTGCAGGCTTTTGCAGCTCGATAAATGGGTCTTGACCACGAGCGTTCACTTTTAGTGGCTTTTAGTCTTATTTTAAATGTATCTGTTGTTCTAAACTATTTTCAATTATTTTATATGGAGTTCACCTTCAAGCAGTGGTTTAGAAGGCAATTAATACATCAATGACAATGATAAATAATGACGATAATAATGGTAATGATGATAACAGTGATGATGATGATAATAATAATAATATTCTGTTGCTAGTGTTGCAATAATATCCAGCTGCTAGTCCAGTTATCTTCTGTACACGGAATGAGGGGAAGCATCATCTTGTCCTTTACAAAATGTCTTGTGCTTGGAAGCCAAACCAAAACTGAGGTTGATCTTGGTGATTAGAGAGGATTAGAGCAATTTAAAGACTCTTTGCTATAAAGGAGGGTGTGTGCACAGGCTTAACGATTTCCTTTGTATCTGCATGTCATCATTTCTGAGCTACTTCTGTGTTCTCCTTGTTTTGGGCTCTGAGCTGCTGTTTATAAAGCAGAAGTCGTGTCCCCAATTCAGGATAATAGGGAACCCAAAAAAATCAGGCTTATCACTTCCTTCTTTTGCCCAAAGTGGATGAAATTTGCAGCCACAGGAACACCTTCAGTAGTAGAAGTAGAAGAAGAGTTTGGATTTGATATCCCGCCTTTCACTCCCCTTCAGGAGTCTCAAAGCGGCTAACATTCTCCTTTCCCTTCCTCCCCCACAACAAACACTCTGTGAGGTGAGTGGGGCTGAGAGACTTCAGAGAAGTGTGACTGGCCCAAGGTCACCCAGCAGGTGCATGTGGAGGAGCAGGGAAGCGAACCCAGTTCACCAGATTACGAGACTACCACTCTTAACCACTACACCACACTGGCTCAGTAGGAAGTAAGTCTGCCAAATTGCAGTCAAATAGGTTCACAGTGGATTTGTGAGGGAGCTTCTCTCCATAATTCATATCAGGGCAAAACTTTTACTAGGTCAAAATCCAAATTGGTTTCATATTTTTGAGTGGAGGTTGCCTCTCTCTTACCTGGAGAGGTAGTTGAATGCTGCATATTCTTGCTTGTAAATTTTCTAAACATTTCTGGTTATTGGGTGTTCTTATAGTTCTCTGCTAGGCCTTGCAACATGAGGCTGTCTAGAACCCTGGCTGCAAAGTTCTGATGAGCTCTGTGTTTTGATTTTCTTTTAGCTAAAGCAGAGCCACATAGGATTTTTTTAAAAAGAAAACCTTAAATGAATCTTTTAAGTTTCTTCTTTTTTTAAACATGCACCCACCACTGTGCTAACTTGGCTTTACTCCATGAGAATGACAAATAATGCACTTTTGGACTGTTATTTTATTTTTGTTAAATGCTCAATTCATCTACAAGGACCACAGCGACACTTTTCGCCAGGAACTGAATCAGTGGCCTTAAGCGGCCAGCCTGTGATTTAGGATTCCCTCCTGTTCATAACTTGCCATGCCTTGATCATATTTTGGGATTGCTTTGTGGGTAATAGGAAAAAAAGAAAATTTATGATGGATAGAATCCACTCTGAGCATGCAGAAAGAGGTCAAAACCACAGCCAGTTCATAAAAATATATGAGTTGAGGGCAACCCTATGTTACCCGAGGCCGCTGCACTGAAAAGCCAATTCAGTTCCTTTGCGAAAGGGTCACATCAATTCTTATGTCTAGGCTATACATTAAGATGAACATAACTTAATCCATTAAGAGGAACACCCACAGCTGCAAGATTACTTTCCTCCTGCCTTTCTCCCCAGCCACCATGAAATGTTCTCGTATGCTGACACTTTCAGGGAAAACCCTGTATAGCTGTGTCCACTACGGTTTTTCCTAAATAATGGGATGCAAACCAGGTTGCTCACCAGAACAAGACGGTTTGAGCGTATTACACAGATCCTGGTCCAACTGCACTGGCTACCAATTAGTTTCCAGGCTGAGATCAAAGTGCTGGTTTTGACCTAAGGTAAACCTTAAAAGGCTCATGACCACAATACCTTAAGGATCGCCTCTTCCCATATGAACCGACCCAGACCCTGAGATCATCTTGAGGCCCTCCATTGTGTGTCTCCTCCAGGAAAGGTCCAGAGGGTGGCGACACGAGAACAGGGCCTTCTCTGCAGTGGCTCCCCGTTTGTGGGATGCTCTCCCCAGGGAAGTTCACCTGGCACCTTCATTATACACCTTTGGGCGCCAGGCAAAAATGTTCCTTTTTAACCAGGTCTTTGGTTGATCTTATGGACATCCAACACCCTTTTAGAATGTGGTTCTTTTAGGTTTTTTTATTGGGTTGTTCTTTTTGGTTTGATTTTATATGTTGTGGTCTTGTTTGTGAACCACCCTGAGACCTCCTCATATTGGGCAGTGTATAAATCGAATAAATAATAATAATAATAAAATTTTATAATGTTTGGCCTATTTTTAATCCCCTATTTTGAAATTGAAGTTTATGTGATCTTAGATATATCCTCATACTGACGATATCCTTGCAGGAAACCCACAAGCAGGAAGCATCACCACCTCCAACTTTGGAGGGATAGCGTAGCCATCATGGCTAATAGCCACCATAGAATTGTAGAATTGGAAGGGAGCCCAAGGGTCATCTAGTCCAACCCCCTGCAATGCAGGAATCACAGCTAAAGAATCACTGACAGATGGCCATCCAACCTCTGCTTAGAAACCTCCAAGGAAGGAGAGTCCACAACCTCCCAAGGGAGACCGTTCCACTGTCAAACAGCTCTTACTTTCAGAAAGTTCTCCTTTCTTGTATCCTGAAACCATCAGAGCAGGAGAAAACAACTTTGGCACCATCTTCCATGTGACAGCCCTTGAGATATGTGAAGATGCCCATCATATCTCCTCTCACTTTCCCCTTTTCCCTGCTAATCAAATCCAACTACCTCAACCATTCCTCATCAGGCTTGGTTTCCAGACCCTTGATCATCTTGGTTGTCCTCCTCTGCACACCTTCCAGCTTGTCAACATCCTTCTTAAATTGTGGTGCCCAGAACTGGACGCAGGACTGCAGCTGTGGTCTGACCAAGGCAGAATAGAGTGGTACTATTACTTCCCTCGATCTGGACAGTAAACTTTGGTTGACGCAGCCTAGAATAGCTTTAGCTTTGACTGCTGCTAAGTTACACTGCTGACTCATGCTAAGCTTGTGGTCTACTAAGACTCCTTAAATCCTTTTCATATGTAATGAAAAATAAATGAAAAATAAATAAATAAAATATATTTATACCCCACCCTCCCCAGCCAAGACCAGGCTCAGGGCGGCTAACACCAGGTATAAAATCGATTGATTAAAATACAACTTAAAGACAAAATTAAAGTACAACATTTAAATGCAGCCTCATTTCATTAGAAACTCAAATCAAAAACTTTTTGGGGATGAGAATGTCAAATCTTCACCAAGAGCAGCTATCCAGACTGGTCCTATGTGGGCCAGGAAAAAGCCAGGGAAGTCCCCAAATAGGAGTTCCATCATAGAAGGGGAAAGGAAAAAGGAAAGAGGAGGAGGGGGAGGGGAAGGGGATCAAGTTGATTCCAAGCCAAAGGCCAGGCGGAACAACTCTGTCTTTCAGGCCCTGTGGAAAGAAATCAGATCTTGCAGGGCCCTGGTCTCATGAGACAGAGCGTTCCACCAGGCCGGAGCCAGTGTTGAGAAGGCCCTGGCTCTGGTTGAGGCTAACTTCCTTAGGGCCTGGGACCTCTAGGGTATTGCTATTTATGGACCTTAAGGTCCTCCGCTAGGCATACCGGGAGAAGCAGTCCCATAGGTACGAGGGCAACCTCGTACCTCCTAATGTACTAATGGCAACCCAGGTGTCTCTCATCTTATACTGGTGCAGCTGGTTATTCCTTCCTAAGTGTAGAACCTGACATTTGTTTTGATAGACTTCTCCATGAATTTGCCTAGTCCTCTTCTAAAGTCATCTAAAACAGTGGCTCCTTCTACCTTCTTAGCCATCATGGCTAGCAAGAGACAACCTTCAGTTCTATGTTTCCGTCCTCGCTCTTTTGGGGTGGGGAAAGGGTGAGCGTTACGCTGTTGGGATACAATATCAACCACAACCAACCACCATTTGAATTTTCAGGATCATGTCCATAGAACAGATAAGGATAGGTCCCTTGCTGCGGCTCTCAAGGACATTATTAGGGAATGTTAAGTGGGTAAAATTATTCCTGAGTGCCCTAAAATGTTACCTACACGCTTTATGAAAATTAAAGAGTTTCAAGAACGATATGTAATTGCCTCTTTAACTACCATGTTTCACAGGGTTATTGATGGCGTGCTGTCACATTTTTGGGGTGATATATGATTGAGCCTGGGAGGGCGGGGGACATCGCCAAAGTTTTCAACTTTCAAGTTTTTAGAATCTATTTAAATGGGGGAAATACGCGCTTATCTCTTCTCCTCAGATATCAATGGCTTTGCAAGGCCACAGAAGAGGTCCTATTACCACCACCTGCAGACTGAAACATTATTACTTCTCAGTTATAATTGTGCGTAAAACCTAGCACCTTGCACCAATTTCCATAAAATCTCTGACACCGGACCACAAGTGTTTTTCTTCCCAAGGGCAGTCTACAAGGACAAATTTATAAAGCCCAAACTCTGCACCTTGAACAACCCTGCACTACATGATCAGCCCCCACCCTACAAACTTCCAGCCTTGAACAAGCTACTCTGAAGAGCACAGAACTTAATTAAGTACTTAATTCCTTCCCGAGGTCCGTTCTTAACCTGAAACTGTTCTTAACCTGAAGCACCACTTTAGCTAATGGGGCCTCCCGCTGCTGCCGTACCGCCGGAGTACAATTTCTGTTCTCATCCTGAAGCAAAGTTCTTAACCTGAGGTACTATTTCTGGGTTAGCAGAGTCTGTAACCTGAAGCGTATGTAACTTGAAGCGTATGTAACCTGAGGTACCACTGTAATTCAAAGCCACACATCCTCCATGGAACTTTATTACTATGGATTTTTTAAATAACATTATGGCTTCTTATTATTACTTGATGGAGGTGGAAAAACCCACTTTGTGTGGAAACCGAACTGCAGCAGAACAGAAGCCGCTCTGATTGTGACGCAGATGGTTTAGAATAGAAATCTCTGCTTTCTTAAACCTCTCCCTGCAAAACTGCCAGTGAGTAAAGCTTACAACACAATTTCACTAGGTGTTTGGGGTTTTTTTGGGAGGAAAAAGCAGGGTGTAATCTGGTAGTAGCTTTGTACAATGCTTTTTAATACAGTTTTATTTATTTGCCTCCATTGCATGTTATATACCTCCTTCCCCCGTCCCGCAAGGAGCTCAAAGTGGGGAAATGGTTCTCCCCTCTCCATTTTATCCTCACAATGAAAAAAAACCCTGTGCGGTAGGTTAGGCTGAGAGCTGGCGACTGGCCCAAAGCCACCCAATGATTTTCATGGCTGTGTGGGAATTCGAACCCTGGTCTCCCAGTCTGGAGAGTGCCTGGCTTGGTACTCTAACCATTGCACCACTCTGGTTTTTCCAGGTTTAGAATATCCGTTTTGTTTAGCATATTGTTCTCTTAGCACATTGTAAAGGTAAAGGTAAAGGGACCCCTGATCATTAGGTCCAGTCGTGGCCGACTTTGAGGTTGCGGCGCTCATCTCGCTTTACTGGCCGAGGGAGCTGGCATACAGCTTCCGGGTCATGTGTCCAGCATGACTAAGCTGCTTCTGGCGAACCAGAGCAGCACACGGAAACGCCGTTTACCTTCCCGCCGGAGCGGTACCTATTTATCTAATTGCACTTTGACGTGCTTTCGAACTGCTAGGTTGGCAGGAGCAGGGACCGAGCAACGGGAGCTCACCCTGTCGTGGGGATTTGAACCGCTGACCTTCTGATCGGCAAGTCCTAGGCTCTGTCTTTAAATAAATTCAAAAAAATACACCCTCAGTCCCTCAAAAATTAACACACTTACTTTGAACAGCACAGTATCCTATCAAATTCCTAAGCAGAACAGCTTGTGTCGTCTTCTAGAGAGGAACTTAAGGAAAGTACTCTCCTACTTGTGAGATCTGTTCCCCACTGTCCCTACATCCACACACACATGCTATCCCCCCCCATATAATGAGTCTCTTAATCACAGGGTCCTGGGTTCGAGTTCCACGTTGGGCGAAAGAGTCCTGCATTGCAAGGGAGTTGGACTAGATGATCCTCATGGTCCCTTCAAACTCTGCTATTCTACGATTCCATGCTAATGTATATGGAGTTTCACAGAATGCAATTTTTAGAAGGCACAAGGTATCAGAGGCCAGACTAGTTGATTCCAGGGAAACTATTCATGTACTAAGATATTGCATTTCATGGCCCCGTGGCCTTGAAACAAATGGCTTGCAGCCCTAAGGGCCATGCATCTGAAACAATCCCTTGCACAGTGACAATATTCATGACACACACGGCTGTTGCAATGTTTTACAAGTCATATCCATCCCTCGCAGAGGTAATAGCTCTGGGACTCCGTTATTAACAGGGGCGCTCACCCCAAGGAGATATCTGTCTTCCTATCGATAGGAAGGTAGGCCTAAAAATGCCGCTGTTTCGATATTTCCTTCTCTAACTGAAAGGACATTTGAGAATGCATTCCTCGTCTGGGCGAGGGGTTAGTTAAGTGGGTTCTACGACACAGAAATCTGGAGGCAGATAAACAACGGAAGGTTTGTTTGCCCTCCCCAGATTTTACCCGAAATATTTTGTTTTAAAGGGAACAAATGCAAGGATGGAATAACAAGCAACATTTCAGAATTTTAACATGAATAGGGTTCAGAATTCTTGGCTGCACACTCACCTGGGAAGAAGTTGCACTGAGGTCCCTGGGACTGAGATAAGAATTGCAGCCTTTGTGTGTGTGTAAATACAAAAATAGAGGTGCCATAGTTCAGCAGCACAAGAACTGCTTTGCATATTTCAAGTCCCAAGTCCAAGCCCTGGCTTCTTCACACAGGGCTGGGAAAGACGAATGTGGGAGAGTGACTTCCATTAGCTGCATTCCCTAACACAGAAGACCTTCCTCTTTCCACAAGCCTTTGAAGCTGACATCAGTCCTAGCCTGCATCTATACTGGAATTGTTTAAGTTGTTTTTAAGATGCTTTCTTTTATCGTTGTATCGTTTGTTGTCTGCCACCCTGGGCTCCTTTGGAAGGAAGGGCCGGGTATCATTTTAATAAACCAGCAAACAAATACGTCTCTGTGTACTATCACCACCCCCAGAGCTGGCAACGAGGCGCTTGTTCCCCTATTAAATGCATTAGGCAGGAACCCGCAAGCACTGTTTCTGTAGGAGGGCAGTTCAAACTGTGGCAGCCATGAATTGCACCTCAGGCTGTGGGGCCTCCCTCCTTCCTGAATCCTTTGGTGTATGCTGCCTGCAAGGCTCCGCTGCCCATCTTTTCTCTCCTCTAAATCTCTCCTCCTTTTACACATTTTTATTTCTTTTGTCCAGGAAGGCTCATGAAAACAAAGTCTGGCACCCTCCATCTCCGTCCTCCGTCCTCCTCCTCCAAATCTGTAAGACTGGGACATGAAAGTCTCCCTTTAACATGAAGGAACCTTGCGGTGTTCTGACAAGTCGTTTTCAAATCTGAAATAATAAGGGGAGGCTGCAAATGGTCCCTTTTCATCCAGGCTGCAGCCACACAAGCAGCAGCAGCAATTCAGATTTCTCTCCCTCTCTCCACCTAGGAATTAATGATCTGGTAAAATACAACAGCTCCTCATTTCATTTCCCCATTTACAGATAAATGTTGGCTGACTTTGATGGAAAGGTGTGCAGAAAGAGCGAGCAATAACGGGTTAAATGGTGGAGCCCAGTGTATTAACAAACCTGTTCAAATTGGATGCTGTTCCGATCGGGGACGATGCCAGCAAGTGATTGGTGAGGCAAGGCTCAATGGCCTGTGGCTTCCGACCATCAGAGGAGCTTCATGTTGGTTCAAGGAAAAAGAAGGTAGAAAGGAGAATTCCCTGGTTGCCAAGATCCAGGTCTGGGGCAAGGACTCTTTGGTGAGAGAACCCCAGCAGAGATTTAAAGTCACAAAATATGCAGCAAAGTAAAGCTTGGGAATATAGGCTGTTCAATCTTTAAAATATGCCCTTTAAAGTAAGTTCCGAAATATCCCCTGAAAAAGTTTCTTTCCGAAGTTTCCCTCTTACCCCAGCGTAGGAAAAGACCATACGTTCAGTGAGTTAAAAATGGTTTGCTTACATTCTCTCAAAAGGTCAAATTCATGTGCTTCAGAATAGTTGCACAGGCAGTAAAACTTAGCTTAGTTACAAAATGGTGAAAGTTCCTAAATTGTTGATATCGGAACTCAAAAGTGGCTTGTGAGAGCCATATGGACCGCACTTGAGCAGCCAGCTCAAACCTCTTCACACACTGGACTTTCAGTTATGTCCCAGATTGTTTCCTGAATATTTTGTTCTGTAAAGGTAAAGGTAAAGGTCCCCTGGACGGTTAAGTCCAGTCAAAGGTGACTATGGAGTTGCGGCGCTCATCTCACTTTCAGGCTGAGGGAGCCGGCGTTTGTCCACAGACAGTTTTCCAGATCCTGTGGCCAGCAGGACTAAACCACTTCTGGCGCAACGGGACACTGTGATGGAAACCAGAGCACATGGAAACGCCGTTTACCTTCCCGCCACAATGGTACATATTTATCTGCTTGCACTGGTGTGCTTTCGAACTGCTAGGTTGCCAGGAGCTGGGACAGAACAATGGGAGCTCACCCTGTCATGTGGATACGAACTGCTGACCTTCTGATTGGCAAGGCCAAGAAGCTCAGTGGTTTAGACCAGTGTTTCCCAACCTTTTTTGGGCAAAGGCACACTTGTTTCATGAAAAAAATCTCAAGGCACACCACCATTAGAAAATGTTTAAAAAATTAACTCTGTGCCTATATTGACTATATATAAACTTTTACTTATGTAAAAAAAAAAAAAAAAATAGTAACAGCATAGAAGGTAATGTTTAGGCCCTCTTCCAAATATGCTGGGTTTTTATTTGCAGGGACTGTTCTACATGGGAAAGCATTCAGCACTGTCATTCTCCCATCTGCCATCTGAATTGGTACTATTCTGGGTCAACTTACTCTGCTGCATGTGTAGATGAAAATGGCACCAAGTGTAGGGGAGGGGGCAGAACAGGTTTCAGATACAGGATATTAAGCATACACGTACTTCAGATTGAACTGGTTGCTTGCTTTGCAAGTTTTCATTTCCCAAATGACTGCCTTGGCAAGCGCAATACCTACCAGGCTCAAGGCCGGTCTCGCGCTGCCGCTTCCCGCGCTCTCAAGGACCCGGGAGGAGGAAGGCGTGAAGGGAATCCCGAAGGCGCGAAAACCTCGCGCATGCGCAGGCCTTCCGCCTGCGACAGCCCAGTAGGCCGGCCGAAGCGAGCGGCGATGGGATGTGGGAGGGAGCTCGCTCGCCGCCCCGCGTGTGCCTATGTGGGGCACGTTACAGCCCCGTGACGTCAGCGCCACGCAGGCAGGCAGACGGCGAGAGCCCCGCGCTGGGCGGCCTCTCCTCGCCGCCGCCGCCCCGCCTCTCGCCGCCCGACTCGCCCGCCTCCCTCCCACGGCACACCAGGCAACGTCTCGCGGCACACTAGTGTGCCGCGGAACACCGGTTGGGAAACACTGGTTTAGACCACAGAGCCACCAGTGTCCCACCTGCTTTTTTGTTTGTTCTGTAGTGCTCAATGAAAGCCAGTGGTAACCGGCTCATGCCTGCCATATCCCCCCAGCTACACCCTAAATTTTGTTTCCCTGTGCATATTGCCTTCTATTTCTCTTGTTTTGGCCCACCACACCACCCCACTCTGGATTTTCGGTATCTAGAGACACAGAGGCACCCATCAGATTATCTCCCAACAGTGGGAGATGAATATCGCCCTCATTTCCTGTGAACTTCCCATTGGCAACTGGTCAGCTACTGTGGGCAACGGGATGCTCAACCAGATAGGCCTTTGGCCTGATCCAAAAGAGTCTTTCTTATGTTTTTATCTGGTTGACCACTATGGGAACAGGATCCTGGGCTATACAGACCTTATATCTGACCCAGCAGAGCTTTGCTTATGTTCTTGTGTTATGTAGCTCCTGTGTCAGAGGCAAGATGTCCCCAAATAATGGAGAACCAAAAGTTGGGAGACTCCTGTTGTCCTGGTTGCAGGCTTCCAAAAGTCAGCCATTGTGGTTGGATCCAGCAAGACTCGCCTTATATTCTTAATAATAATAATAATTTATTTATCTGGCTAGGTTTCCCCAGCCACTCTGAGTGGCTTCCAACAGAGTACTAAAATACAGCAGTCTGTTAAACATTAAAAGCTTCCCTAAACAGGGAATCTGCCTTCAGATGTCTTCTAAAAGTCTGGTAGTTGTTCTTCTCTTTGACATCTGGTGGGAAGGCGTTCCACAGGGTGGGTGCCACTACCGAGAAGGCCCTCTGCCTGGTTCCCTGTAACTTGGCTTCTCGCAAGGAGGGAACCGCCAGAAGGCCCTCGGAGCTGGACCTCAGTGTCCGGGCAGAATGATGGGGGTGGAGATGCTCCTTCAGGTATACTGGGCTGTGGCCTTCTGGCAACTCCTGCAGCCCAGCTGGTGCCAAATGCCTTGCTCTGCTTTCCTTTGGACCCCATCAGTGAGACCAAGAGCACTGATATGTTTGGATTCTCTGCCCTGATCCATTGGAAGGCACACACCGAGAGAAGAGAACAGTGGTTGGCTGTGCATGAACCCCAACACTTAGCAGAGGCCACCTGCCCATCTCAACCTCTCATTCTGAGAATGCTTAGCTCAGCTGCAAGAGCTCGTCTTTGCTACCTGGTGACTTTCCAAAGTTCTCCAATCTGTGTGGAAAGTCCTTGGGGGAAAAGAAAAAGAAGATGCCTAGAATAGCGATTGACAATCACAATATCTCCTGACCTTTAAAATGTCAATGAAGGGGAAGCAAAGGAGAAAAGGACCTGGATGGAGGACAAGTTTCTGAAGGGTTAGGAACGTGGTTGAGGAACAGCTTGGAAGAAGTGCATAGGATGAAGTGAGGTGGCATTTATTCCAGTCCCTCGGACATCTGCCTCCTCATTGACGTTTCGATGGGGTCAGCTATGAGCCATCATCATTTTTTTGTATACACAGAGGGCTTTTCATCTCGAGGAGAGAAAGGTTCCTTTCCTTATGTTTCTGCCTCTTTCCTTAATTACGCTTAATGGTGTTCTTTCTCAGCCCACCGCACAATGGAACAGCTGTCATGGGAACAGGAACCTTCTCCTCTCAAAGTTTAATGACACATCAATTAGCGCTGAAGGTAGCACCGGCAACAGCGATGCCAACACTTGCTCCTAATGAGTATGGATTGGGCTTTGCGACTCCTTTTTTTTCTTTGACTTCTGCCATCATCTCGAAGACAGGACAAATGGTGGGAAATGAAAGCAAGGGCGGTAGTGGGAAGGGTCCTGCTAAACTTGGAAGAAAGTTGCACTGCCGGTATATAACGACCTTGAAAATCAGAATGGTGTCTGCCTATTCTGAGTGAACCAGGCGCTTCCACAAAGAATGCCTGCAGAGATGCATTTGAAGGCAGGTCCATGTGGAAACCGATGGCATCTTCATAGGTCTAATATCATGTGGACATAGAATCAGAATCATAGCAAGAATCATAGCAATAAAATAAAATAAAATACAATGTACTGAAGATAGAGGTAAAAACTTAACTAAACAAAATATTTTCTGGAGGTTTACGTCAATAATCAAATAATAGATCTTATTCTAATTGCCCCTGCTAATTTATTTATTTTTTGGAGTTTATGCTCCTAATTATCTTGATCTGCTATTAGAAAGATCACAGTAGCAATGGTTGAATGACCTGGTATGGATAGTAGTAGAGGGGTAATAACCTCACCCCTCAAATCTTTATAAAGCATGCAAGCTAGAAGCACATGTGCCACTGACTCAATACTGCCATCTCCACATGGACATAAGCGTTTTTTCCAGCGGAATTTTTTAAAATCAACCTTCAAGTACAGCCGAAGGCAGCATATTTAATCTTGCGTAAGTGAAAGCGTGTCTGTATTTTGGAACTGTTAACTTTTGCAAATAGTATCAAAATGACTAGGTGGGAAAGAATCATACTGTGGACAAAATTTCCTTAACGTGGGCAAATTATTATGTCGTTTGATATCATATAGGCGCTGTCCAATTAAATTATTTGCTTTACTGAAGCCCAGGTGGAATCTACACACATATTAAAAAAGTTCTGAAAATGCTTTTTTATTTTTTAAAAAGTGCTTTTTGCCATCTAGTGCCACATTGTATATTGCACTTAAGACACACTTAAAACCTTTTATTTGCCGGCACTGTTGTAGCGATAAACCAGAAAAGTACATGTGGACAATATTGGGAAGGCAACCATGCCATTATTATTATCTATGAAGCCAGCCTGAGCACCAAACAGCGTGAAAAGCAGCCTTTCCCCTCCAGGGTTGCACCCAATATTTTCAGTTTCATTTTGCAGGTGTCAAATGAAATGAAATGTTTTAGATGGTTTTATTATTCACTTACTAAAATATCAGTGGGTGCTGTCTTTCCCCCTTAACTCTGTGTTCTCTGGGCTATTGTTTCCCATGAGTGATTAATGAGGGATCACATGGTGAATGAGATTTTGTTACTGGGTATTCATAAATAAGGGACGTGGGTGGTGCTGTGGGTTAAACCACAGAGCCTAGGACTTGCCGATCAGAAGGTCAGTGGTTCGAATCCCTGCGACGGGGTGAGCTCCCGTTGCTCAGTCCCTGCTCCTGCCAACCTAGCAGTTCGAAAGCACGTCAAAGTGCAAGTAGATAAATAGGTACCACTCTGGTGGGAAGGTAAACGGCGTTTCCGTGTGCTGCTCTGGTTTGCCAGAAATGGCTTAGTCATGCTGGCTACATGATCTGGAAGCTGTACGCAAGCTCCCTCGGCCAATAAAGCGAGATGAGCACCACAACCCCAGAGTCGGCCAATACTGGACCTAATGGTCAGGGGTCCCTTTACCTTTACCTTTTATTCATAAATAAGCTATGCATGCAGGCACATCCAAAAAGATGCCATAGTGAGGGCAATCTGAGTGAAGAAGCATTTTCACGATCGCTGAAAAATTCTTGAATGAAGGATGTTCATTGCCTTAAAGTGAAAACTGTGAATAGTATTTGATCCAGCTTTGTTTTTTCTGGTGTGTATCTTGGGTGTTTCCTGTAATGGTGATGCTCTTTCTTCCCAATTAACTATTTGGACCATGTGCAGAACAGTTAAAAACAAATGAACTAAGATTTCTAAAATTTCTGCCGGTCAGCTGAGCAATTTTTGACAGGAGCTTTCCTAATTTACAGCCCTCGTCTAGAAGCAAGCATTGCAGGCTGTTCTTTTCCTCCTTTCGTCTGCCAGTCCTGGAAACGCAGGTGATCTCTCAAACTTGTCACTCAGCAAACATTTTAAAATGGGAGATGGCAGAGTTTTTATGAGTGTCCTGTTTGAATGGCATGGGATATCAGTCTTGCTAAGCACTCGCTATCAACCCAGTTAATCATGCATCACATCATTATCGCTCATTAAGGCCAGCAATGGAAGCTGAACCACCTCTTGCTGGTTTCAAAATGATGGAACATACAAGACTCTGCATTGTTCCGACCTTCACAAATAAAATATTTGCGGCTAAGTAACAGCCAGGGCACCCCGGAAAAATGAGAGGAGATGCAGCAGTGCTGGGAAAACTAGGGTGGCCATGATTCTCATTAGGATTCTGCTTTACAGTGGGGAAAATCTGTGGCCAATCTTCAGGGTGCATTTTCGCCCCATGTCCTGATGAACTTGGGCCAAAGACATAAAAGTCCTTCTAGTCCAGCATCCTATTCTCACAGGGCCCAACCAGATGGGAAGCACATCAGTATTCTGCCTACCTGTGACTCCCAGAAACTGGTCTTCAGAGTACAAACTTAGCATCATGGCTAGTAGTCATTGATAGCCTTGTCCTCCAGGAATTTCCAGATCCTCTTTTTTAAAAAAGCTATTTACTCCTGCACTATTCACAGTGCCAGATTACGTATAAGCTAAGCAAGCTATAGCTTAGGGCCCCATTTAAAGGAAAAAAACACCTGGATGTGCATTTCCAAAATATAAGATAAAAAATAAAAATAAAATATAACCTACATACAGCAACAATGTTTTGTGTTGTGTAGGCTCCTGTGATGTAAGTAATGGGCCCCGCCTGCTAGCCTTCTCTCTAAAGTATCGCTGGTTTGCTGATTTCTATATATAGGGTGCCTACATTCTGTATGGATGGGTTGCATGGCAACATGTGCAAATGGCTTAAGAATAGGAAGAAGAAGAAGAAGAAGAAGAAGAAGAAGAAGAAGAGGAGGAGGAGGAAGAGTTTGGACTTGATATCCCACCTTTCACTCCTCTTAAGGAGTCTCAAAGCTGCTAACAATCTCCTTTCCCTTCCTCCCCCACAACAAAGACTCTGTGAGGTGAGTGAGGCTGAGAGACTTCAGAGAAATGTGACTAGCCCAAGGTCACCCAGCAGCTGCATGTGGAGGAGCGGAGATGCGAACCCGGCTCACCTGATTATGAGTCCACCGCTCTTAACCACTACACCACGCTGGCTAGACACCTATCAGGTCCATAAATGACCATATAGCATATATTCAAGACAAAAAACAGTGACAATTCGTTGTTGACAAAGGGCAGCTGGACACATAAAGGGTCCCATTACCTTCAGTAGCTTAGGGCCTCATCAAACCTAAATCTGGCCCTGACTATTCAGATGCGATCATGACAGTATGTTGTGGAATATTAAGAAGCCCAATCCCCATGCCAAGAAATGGTAACTCAAGATGGCTTCACAGCTCTGGAATATATAAACAGCTGCAGGTAGAGAGACCATTGAGAGACGAATGGCATGCTGAGCTAAGGATGGATGGATCTGCCAATTTTGGTTTTCCACTCTTAAGTTCAGCTCACCACATTTCTATATCACTTTGTAATTTTTTTAAAAAAAACACCAGCATTTCAACAACAACAACATCAACAATTTTATTACAGTGACACTCGGGTTGTGAACGTGATCTGTGCGGGAGGCACATTCGCAACTCATAGCGTTCACAACCTGCAGCGCCGTGTCTGCGCACATGTGGGTTGTGATTTGGCGCTTCTTCTCATGTGCGACCGCCGAAACCCAGAAGTAACCTGTTCCGGTACTTCCTAACCGTACTGTAACCCGAAAAAACGCAACCTGAAGCATCTGTAACCTGAGGCATGACTGTATTTATACTCTGCCCATCTGACTGGGTTTCCCCAGCCACTCTGGGTGGCTTACAGCATATATAAAACATAATAAAAACTTCCCTAAACAGGGCTGCCTTCAGATTTCTTCTAAATGTTGTGTAGTTCCTTATCTCCTTGACCTCTGACGGGAGGGCGTTCCACAGG
The DNA here is from genome assembly GCA_034642415.1 of Podarcis siculus. Lineage (NCBI taxonomy): Eukaryota > Metazoa > Chordata > Lepidosauria > Squamata > Lacertidae > Podarcis > Podarcis siculus. The sequence continues at coordinate 2,767,373 of JAXCMG010000038.1, forward strand.
GAGGGCGCCACTACTGAGAAGGCCCTCTGCCTGGTTCCCTGTAACTTGGCTTCTCGCAGGGAGGGAACCGCCAGAAGGCCCTCGGAGCTGGACCTCACTGTCCGGGCTGAATGATGGGGGTAGAGACGCTCATTCAGGTATACTGGGCCAAGTCCATTTAGGGTTTCAACACTTTGAATTGTGCTCAGAAACGTACTGGGAGCCAATGTAGTTCTTTCAGGACCGGTGTTATATGGTCTCGGCGGCCGTGCCCAGTCACCAGTCTGGCTGCCACATTCTGGATTAGTTGTAGTTTCTGAGTCACCTCAGTGTGCATTTCCCCTTACAGAAACATTTTTAATGAAATTCTGCCCAACAGACACATATTTTTTTTTGCTTGTGATTTCCCTTGATACATGCCTACTTAAACAGACTTTCACCTGATACATACATCTTTGCATACATATTTAGTTGGAGAACAGCTCTGTGAAATTGAGGAAAGTGCACCTTTAGAGCGGCGACTGCCTTTTGGTTTGCAAATTGCCCCTACCCCCGGGGAACTGCGAATCAGGTAGTTTTGCCGCCAACTGTACCAGAATCCTCCCCCATCCCTAGGTAAACTTTTTCTAGTGTGTGACATTCACAAGTCCTTCCTTTCCAGATTGCTGCCTCCATTAGCAAACTGTGGCAACTGATTGAAGACGCAGGCCTGGTCCATCAATCCAGAGAATCGCCCCTCCAAACAGGGAAAAAAAAGAAAAAAGCAGGTTCTTTTATGCCCCAAAATGCGATGGTTGCCATTTGTTATTAAAACATTCCCGATGGTCCCTCCTGGCTGAATGAAGAAGGGGGAAAAATGACTCTGCTTTCTGTCCACTGGTTTGCCTTGCCCTTGATAGCGCAATGTACAAATGAACAGTGATTGTGTAATTCGTTCCCGCAATGTTCATTTTTATTTATAATCCAGAAGCAATTAAATTCTCTTTTATAGCACATTGTCCGGGTGACAGATGCGTGCTGGATGGCTGACGGCTGACATAAATCATCTCGCGATCAAAACGCCTGTTGACTTGAGAGCCTGTACTTTACGGCAGATGCCTCCCCGGACGGGGTGACAGGGAAATTCTTCACATTGGGTCTCATTTCGGCTAACCTCCTTGCTTCGCTCTGACTTTGGGAGCTGACAGCTTGGTTATTTTTATGACAGCTGGGATTTTTCAAACGGATATTTACAAAAAGGCTTCCAAGGATGTCACTCTGTCGTTTAAACCAAATAATGCCTTTGATGTCCGGCAGGTCTGTTAAGACGTACCCGGGAGCACTGGGCAGGCACTGCGGAGGGGAAAAGTGAGTGTGTTATGTACTGAAGTTCTCACCCTGGGCCAGCAGGGGGATACTATAAATAGTTATGCAAATAAGGGATCGAAAGTGACGTTCAGTGATTGGATAGTTACAGAAAGTGGTTACAGTTACGTTGTACTGGAGCTCTATATAAGCAGGCTGGCTGAACCCTTCAGTTCAGTTCTGTTCTGGCCTGAGAATAAACAAGAGCTGTTTGAAGAATCGCTGTGTCGTCTGATATGTTCACCCACAACTTAACAGAGTGCAACGGTTAAACCATTCGTACCAAAACAAAATCAAAAACCAAAAAAAACACACCACATGTTGGGAGTGGAATGGGTTGTTTACATTTAATTTGGCCATGATTCAATCTGAATTCTGTTGATTGCATGGGGGGGGGGGGTGGTGGCTCTGGAGGAAAGCCTGGGAAAAGAACTAGCTTTGTATCACTTTTATTTTATTTTACAGTGGTACCTCGGGTTAAGTACTTAATTCGTTCCGGAGGTCCGTTCTTAAGCTGAAACTGTTCTTAATGTGAAGCACCACTTTAGCTAATGGGGCCTCCTGATGCTGCTGCACCACCACCGCATGATTTCTGTTCTCATCCTGAAGCAAAGTTCTTAACCCGAGGTACTATTTCTGGGTTAGCGGAGTCTGTAACTTGAAGCGTGTGTAACCTGAAGTGTATGTAACCCGAGGTACCACTGTATTTTATTTTATTTTATTTATTTTATTGGTATTAGCTGCCCTGAGCCCAGCTCTGGCCAGGGAGGGCGGGGTATAAATAAAAATTAATTATTATTATTATTATTCACTTCCCTGCAAAGGAAACCGGCTGAGAGGTGACAGAGGCAGTGTCAAGTGTGAGACCCTCACAGAGGGCCATTGCCATTATAGGAGAACAAGGGAGGTGTTCGTGGTGAGTTCCAGCATCTCTTTTTCTAGAAAAATAGCACTGAGTGGAAACAGGCATGTGGAGCAAAGCAGCATATCTGAAATCAAGCTGTACTAGCAGGAGACCAGATATGAGCCGGCGCTATGACCCCATTGCAGACCCTCCGAGTGTCCCGATTTTCCAGGGATGTCCTTGATTTAGAGAAGCCACCCCAGTTTCCGATTTGATTCCGGAATATCCCACTTTTCCCTAGGATGTCCCCATTTTCATTGGAGAACCTGTTGCTATAGATCATCCAGTAAGAAATCACAAAAACCTGAAGCAAAGAAGAAGAAAAGCAAAAATATCAAAACACTAAGGAAGTCAAAGATAACCCATTGTGTCTGCAAAAAACAATGGCAGAAACTTTACAACCTAACCTCAATCAATAGATTTTATTGCATTAGCCATGTGGCCATAGCATGATATACATAGAAATAACAACATAAAATGGGGGTGGGGAGGTAAAGGTAGATATCGTCCTGGGCGAATACTTAAAGGAAAAGAAAAAAAAGGGATAACAAAAGCGACAGGGGATTTAAAACATCAAGTGACAGATAGTACAAAAACAAAAAAAAACAAAAAACTGCTGAGGCTGGAGGAGGATCGTTAAAGGGTCCTTCAGCTCCTCAGATTTGTCCTAGCTCCATTGTCCTTGTACAATAAGGCTACTTGGAACTTCGTTCGATTGTGCGGCGTGTCGACTGCAGCTGTGGTGTTAAAGAAGAAGTTAATGCCGCTTTCCTCTTCATCACACTGAGCAGGAAGTTAGCTGTCATCTCGGTAATCCAACAATCAGAATCCTGCAAAAAAAGGGACACTATCCAAGGCTGGATTGGGAGATGAAGCTTGTTCACGAGGGGAATTAAAAACCGAGATCTTTCATCTGTCCAGTTGGGACAGAAGAGCATTACATGTTCCATAGTCTCCAGAGCCGTGCCATTACAGGTGCATGTTCTATTTGCGATGGGAACTCTGGAATAACGACCCGACAGAACTGCTGTAGGAAAACAGTTGAGACGGGCACAGGTAAAGGCCCTTCGCTTAGCCTCCGAAGAAATTGTGAAGCAGTATAGAGGGATCCCTTCAGGGGGTGGAATAGCTAAGGCTAGGCCTGAACACGGCCCTCTTGCATGGGAAGCTGTGTTGGAAAAGTCAAGTTGCTGTAGCTTCTTTTTAATTTAACCTCATCATCCTCTACACCCAGCTTAAACAAATCCACCTCAAGGGACAGTAAAGAGAAAGGCAAAGTTGGAGAAATGCTGGAGGGTGATGGAATTATCAGACAGTTATCAGAAGGCAATCCTGTACAGCAATCTACACACAGAGTTCAGGTTGCAGTTGTTGAGCTTTTTTTAGGGAGGATGGAACCCCCATTTTTTGGGAGAAAGCCAAAGTCGATGAGCTTCTTTGAGGGGAGCTAGTGATCTACTGCAGACATCCGGGGATCTAATGGTAGATCATGATCTACATGTTGGACATGCCTGCTGTACAGTGAGGTGTTTTTTATGTTTAAATGTTTAATTTTGTTATTATATAGGTTGGAAGGTACCCAGAGTGGCTGGGGCAACCCAGAGAGATGTGCAGGGTATATATAGTAAAATTGTCATTATGGAATGGGACGTCCCTATTTTCATCGGAGAAATACTGGAGGGTATGACATTGGTGAGGTGTGGGCCTATGGAAGATACGTGACACCCCTCTTATGAAGGGACCTTTCACCAAAGTACAGCACAGCGTGCGTAAGCATGTAGGAATGAAAAGGTCTCAAACTGTTTCTGAGAAACACAGTTTGTGGATGCCCACCATATCTTGACAGAAATGTTGTTTGACCAAACAGGGGCAGCCACAATGAAAATCCTGCTCTGAGTAACTGTGGAGTGGGCTTCTGATATAATAGGTCTGGATAAAGGTAAAGGTAAAGGCACCCCTGACCATTAGGTCCAGTCGTGACCAACTCTGGGGTTGCGGTGCTCATCTTGCTTTATTGGCCGAGGGAGCCAGCGTACAGCTTCTGGGTCATGTGGCCAGCATGACTAAGCCACTTCTGGCTAACCAGAGCAGTGCACGGAAACGCCGTTTACCTTCCCACCGGAGTGGTACCTATTTATCTACTTGCACTTTGACATGCTTTCGAACTGCTAGGTTGGCAGGAGCAGGGACCGAGCAATGGGAGCTCACCCCGTCGCAGGGATTCGAACCACCGACCTTCTGATCGGCAAGTCCTAGACTCTGTGGTTTAACCCACAGCGCCACCCGCGTCCCTAATAGGTCTGGACAGTGTTGATATTTTCACCCCTCCCATTGCAAGAATCTCCTGATCTGATGTTTTGAGAAAGGAGGGGGCGGAAACTGCTCTTCTACTGACTGACTGACTCTCTGTGTGGAGAGAGTCTTATCTATGTAGTGACTAGATGGCTGAGTGGGAGCTGTAACACTCATGCAAGCCAGTAGTTCTTTAGTTTGTAGTAGCTATTAGAAATAAAAGGAGTTATGCTTCACAGCTAGCTTCCATGTTATTTATACTCTGCTGAATCTGGTGCTCACAATGCACAGTTGTGGGTCCAGTGCACTGGGATCTGCTTTCCAGGATTGGAAGGTCTCTGAAAGTGCTCCAGTCGCCTAGCCCAGTCGGGGCAGAACCAGTTATTGAGCCCAGTTGCTGCACATCGGCATACTGACAGATAGTTCAGTTAGTTGAGTGTGGTGCTTATAATGCCAAGGTTGCAGGTTCGATCCTTGCACGGGACAACGGTATATTCTTGCATTGCAAGGGGTTGGACTAGATGTTCTTCAGGGTCCCTTCCAACTTTACAATTCTATGATAATGGAATCATAGAACCATAAAGTTGGAATGATCTCCAAGGGTCATCTAGCCCAACTCCCTACAATGCAGGAATCACACCTAAACAATCCCTGACAGATGACCATCCAACATCTGCTTAAATAGCTTCAAGGATGGAGAGTCCACAACGTTCTGAGGCTGTCCATTCTACTGCTAAACAGCTCCCACTATCAGAAAGTTCTTCCTAATGTTTAGCCAGAACTTCCTTTCTTGTAATTTGAACCCACTGGTTCGGGCCCTATCCTCTGGGGCAACAGAAAACAAGTTATCCTGAAGACTTATAAAGGATAAGGTGGTCTCTCTCTCTCTCTCTCTCTCTCTCTCTCTCTCTCTCTCTCTCCCTCTCCCTCTCTGCCCCTCCCAAGAAGCCAGAAGATTGACATTCCCAAAGCCCATATTCTGCAGTGGTTCAGTGACAACCCATCTAACTGACATTATGCCCGTATTGGAAAGGGGAAAAATAGTTTTGACAATCCGTACAAAAGAGAGAACCTTCCCCTTCTTCTTATCTAATTAAATTTATATAAGATCAAATAAAAATTTTATACCCTGCATTGCAGAAGTAGTCCTCAGTACATGGATCTTAAATTATCTGCTCTCTGAATGAGTTCATTTTACCGAGGGCGTTTTCATCAAGCCTTTAATTAAGCTTGAACTGTACGTCTTAAAAAGTTGGTAATTTGACGGCGACCTCTCCCTGATCTAAGCTGGCAGAAGTGAGATTCCAGTCTGAAAGCTTTTCCACATCAGGGTTTGGGCCTCTAGGTTTGGTGGAGGAAAGGTCAGGGGTCAAGGAATCATTATTAAAATGATGTCCTTACCAGAAATATTTTCTCTCTCTCATTTCAAAGAGATGTTCAGCCCCTAGAGCTAGTTAATGGTCTGCACAGCATTTCAGAAAGTGGGGAGGGAGGCTGTCTTCAGTTTATTTATTCCAAATCATTCCATCCTACATTTTCTTAAAAGTCATAGAATCATAGAACTGTAGAGCTGGAAGGAACCTATAGGGTCATCTAGTAGTAGTAGTAGTAGTAGTAGTAGTAGTAGTAGTAGTGGTAATAAATAATAATAAATTTTTATTTATACCCCGCCCTTCCCGGTTCAGAAAACCGGGCTCAGGGCGGCTAACAACAAATTTAAAACACTTAATGGATGCAACAAAAAACAGCTTAAATGCAGTATAAAACATGAATAACAATAAATTCAGAATTCAAAAATCAATTTAGGGGGAAAATCCATCCAATAAACATTAGATGATCACCAGGGCTAGCTGGCTAAGTTAGTCCTATTTGGGCCAGCGAGGAGACCAGGGGAGAATTAGCTGCGGGATCCCAGAGCAGGTAATCTTCATAGTAGTAGCAGTAGTTATTATTACTATTCGCTCCCCATCTGACTGGGTTCCTCCAGCCACTCTGGGTGGCTTCCAACACTTATAAAAACATAATATAACACCCAACATTAAAAACATAATACAGGGCCGCCTTCAGATGTCTTCTAAAAGTCAGATAGTTGTTTATCTCCTTGACATCTGACAGGAGGGCACAACTGCCAAGAAGGCCCTCTGCCTGGTTTGCTGTAACCTCACTTCTCACACTGAGGGAACCGCCAGATGGACCTCAGTGTCTAGGCTGGAAGGGACCACAAGGGTCATCTAGTCCAACCCCTGCAATGCTGGAATCCTCTGCCCAATGTAGGGCTTGAACCCACAAACCTGAGATCAAGAGTCACATGCTCTATTGACTGAGCTCTCCCAGTTTAGTTTGCAAAAGCTCTTAAAGCATATTCAGTACATATATGGGTGGCACTGTGCTCTAAACCACTGAGCCTCTTGGGCTTGCCGATTGGAAGGTTGGCAGTTCGAATCCGCGTGACGGGGTGAGCTCCTGTTGATCTGTCCCAGCTCCTGCCAACCTAGCAGTTTGAAAGCACACCAGTGAAAGTAGATCAATAGGTACCACTGCGGCGGGAAGGTAAACGGCGTTTCTGTGTGCTCTGGCACTCGTCACAGTCCTCCATGCACCAGAAGCGGTTTAGTCATGCTGCCCACATGCCCTTGAAAGCTGTCTGTGGACAAACACCAGCTTCCTCGGCCTGAAAAATTAGATGAGCGCCACACCCCATAGTTTCCTTTGACTGGACTTAACTGTCCAGGGGTCCTTTACCTTACAAGGCCTGGTAGTGGGGACAGAGGCAGCCGACTCACCCCCCAGCCCAAGCCATTTTTATGTCGCTTATTTGGAACCCCAGCTCCCGCTAAGTGAAAAAGTACAAACAGGCAGGCAGGAATAGTGGGGCGAATCAATATAAAGCACCATTGGTGCAGAAAATTCAGATCAAGTTGCTGATAAAAAATAGTCACTCAATTATAGATCATAGAATTGCTTTTCTGTACTTTCGCCATCCCTGCTTTCTGTTTAGTGTGATATAATATTCACAGTAGGCTCTCTAATCCATCACTCATTTGTCTCTTGGGAGTAGCCTGCACTCGCTAAATCAAATCAATGTAATCTGGGAGACGTAGTGCATCTTTTCCTGGGTAACCGTGATGCATGGACCAAATCATTCACCACGTAGTGGGTTTTATATATATATTTATTTTTTAGATAAAAAAATTGTCTGTATGTTTTATTCGCCTTTTATTTACTGTGCTGGGGAACATTTTTCAAACAGCTTACCTTGTACGTCTGGCAATAAAGGAGTTCCCACTCCATCAAGCTTTTTTTGAAGAACAGTCATGCAAATAAAATCATGGAACTGGGAGCTGGAAGAGACTGTAGAGATCATCCAGCCGAACCCTCTGCTCATTATGGAACTCTGTTCTGCCTTGGGCAGACCACAGCTGCAGTACTGTGTCCAGTTCTGGGCACCATGATTTAAGAAGGATGTTGACAAGCTGGAACGTGAGCAGAGGAGGGAAACCAAGATGAACAAGGGTCTGGAAACCAAGCCTTATGAGGAACGGTTGAGGGAGTTGGGAATGTTTCACCTGGAAAAGAGGAGACTGAGAGAATTTTGATAGCTGTTGTGAAATTTCTAAAGGGCTGTCACATGGAATATGGAGCAAGCTTTTTTCTCCTGCTGCGGAGGGCAGGACCTGAACCAGTGGCTTCAAGACACAAGAAAAGAAATTCTGATTAAACATCAGGAAGAACTTTCTGACAGTCTCCTTCAGGAGGTGGTGGACTCTCCTTCCTTGGAGGTTTCTAAGCAGAGGTTGGGTGGCCACCTGTCCTGCATTGTAGGGGCTTGGACTGGGGTCCCTTCCAACTCTCCAATTCTATGATACTATAATTCTGTAATTTAGGGACACAGGTGGCGCTGTGGGTTAAACCACAGAGCCTAGGACTTGCCGGTCAGAAGGTCGGTGGTTCGAATCCCCACGACAGGGTGAGCTCCCGTGGCTCGGTCCCAGCTCCTGCCCACCTAGCAGTTCAAAAGCACATCGAAGTGCAAGTAGATAAATAGGTACCGCTCCGGTGGGAAGGTAAACAGCATTTCCGTGCACTGCTCTGGTTCGCCAGAAGCGGCTTAGTCATGCTGGCCACATGACCCGGAAGCTGTGCGCTGCTCCCTCGGCCAATAAAGCGAGATGAGCGCCGCAATCCCAGAGTCGGTCACGACTGGACCTAATGGTCAGGGGTCCCTTTACCTTTACCTTATAATTCTGTAGAATCGTTCCTGATGGACAGAGATCCAGGCTCAGCTTAAATATGTTCAGCAAAGGGGAGATCCATCTGCTCCATTGTCGAACAGCTCTCACTGTTAAGAAGTATCTCCTGATGCTTAGCTGAAATATGCTTCCTTGCCATTTCAACCTGCCTGTTCTAGTTCTGCCCCCGGGAGTATCAGAAAATACATCTGCACTATCTTCTGCACGACAGCCCTTTCAGTATTTGAAGACCGTTGTCAGGAGCGGCTGGTGCAGAAGCTCCCCGCTCACACCACCATCCCAATGGTAAGCTGTATAGGTGAACCAAACAGACCGGAAGAGGCTGGGTAAGGTGGTCCGGCTGGAGAAGAAGGGATGCTCAGCCAGCCAGAGGATAAATGTGTGGAGTGTGGTACATTTGGAGGTGGCCAGCAAGATGACTCAGAGGAATTAGTTCCAAAGTCTTAGCCCCTTGGAAAGGAAGGGGCTCCTTCATATATACATTTCTGTTATCTCTTAAGGCACTACATATGTATAAACCGTAGCAAAATCCTTCCAATTCTTGGCTACATCACCCTATTAGCATACCATTTATGGTCTTTCCTTTACTGCATATACATTAAGCAAGCACATAGAGAACTCTAAGCAGCACTTCACTGCACGTGATCCCTTTGCATTCCTTTCCTTATATGTGTTTACCTAAGGGAGTTTAGGGGATGCGGGTGGCGCTGTGGGTTAAACCACAGAGCCTAGGACTTGCCGATCAGAAGGTCGGCGGTTCAAATCCCCGCGACGGGGTGAGCTCCTCTTGCTTGGTCCCTGCTCCTGCCAACCTAGCAGTTCGAAAGCACATCAAAGTGCAAGTAGATAAATAGGTACCGCTCTGGCGGGAAGGTAAACAGTGTTTCCGTGCGCTGCTCTGGTTCGCCAGTAGTGGCTTAGTCATGCTGGCCACATGACCCGGAAGCTGTACGCCGGCTCCCTCGGCCAATAAAATGAGATGAGCGCCACAACCCCAGAGTCAGTCACGACTGGACCTAATGGTCAGGGGTACCTTTACCTTTACTTAAGGGAGTTTAGGACATGAAGCGACACTCTGGAATGTGTTTTTGTGAGACAAAGATAACAGCTCATGGTACAAGATTAGGATAGCCTGGCTAGAAGGTCTCTATATGCATGAATATCATTGTTCAACTAGAGTTTAAAGAACCCGAATTGAACATTGCTGCTGGGATGGAGCCAGTGTGGTTTGAGAAGAAGAAGAAGAAGAAGAAGAAGAAGAAGAAGAAGAAGAAGAAGAAGAGTAGTAGTAGTAGTAGTAGTAGTTTGGATTTGATATCCCACTTTATCACTACCTGAAGGAGTCTCAAAGCGGCTAACATTCTCCTTTCCCTTCCTCCCCCACAACAAACACTCTGTGAGGTGAGTGGGGCTGAGAGACTTCAGAGAAGTGTGACTAGCCCAAGATCACCCAGCAGCTGCACGTGGAGGAGCGGGGAATCGAACCCGGTTCACCAGATTGCGTCTACCACTCTTAACCACTACACCACACTGGCTCTTGAGTATTCTCTAGGTTGGCCTGGGTCAGGAGAACAGCCCTAATGGAATTAGATAGTTCGCCCACTTTCTTCTGCAAAGATCTCTGGTAGCTTATTGAACTAGCCATGGAGTCATGAGCCAATCAAGGAGCAGTACAAAAAGCCGTTTTTGGCCAATACAGTTAGTTTGTTAAACAACAACAACAGACTAATTATAAGACTAGAGTACCAACAAAGTTGGGTCCAACAGATTAATAGTCAACAGGTAGAGTCTCTCACACAATTTCCCTTCCATATCTCGGCTTTGATATATGCAAATGCTGCCATTTTATTCACTATAAATTTGCTTCTCCTGTTTAATAGGTTCTCAGTCTTATGTGAGACAGGTTGTTGATGGGTTGTTTTTCCTTTTTTTAAAAAAAGAAGTGTCAAAAATCTCTCTCTTAGGGAATTATACAAAGGTCATGACAGAAGGCAGAGTCAAATCCTCAACTGCCAGGCGCACATTAATGTAAAATCTTTAGAGTTTTAAATTTACTTTTTAAAAAAGAAACATGCTTCAGTATATACACAATTTAGGCATATGGAAATTTGCAGAGGCTGTGGAAGCTTTTATAGGGCTGTTTAAGTATTAAAGCTCTGTTTTACACACTCTGGTTCAGGATTCTTAACATCAGTCGACATATTACTATAAAGGGCAGAAAGTGTTAAGTTTTCGCAACAGAAGTAGTAGCACAGTATGGAAAAGGTCACGACAGTGCTTTAAATGGTAAAGAAAATGGGAAATTAGTCTGGACAATTATTGAACTTTATGGTAACAAAATATCTACATATATCATTTGCAGGTAACAGAAGGATGTGCTGGGGAGGGTGGAAATTGCTTGGTCGAGGAAGTTAGCATATTTAGCACAAATGAATAAAAATATTTGGTACATTAGTGAGAATAAAAATCAGGGCCATTTCTGAAACATCCAGGCAGATTTCCTGCTGCTCTAGAAACATCAAAGCCATAGGATTGATTATATTTTCTGCTTTGCTTAAAATCTTGTGAGTATAATATTCTTGCTGTGTATGATGGAAATTTGTTATCTTTCTGGCTAGTAAATAAAATGCCCAATCAGTATTTAACTACCTGTACATTGATTGTTTATCTGGTCTATTCTCTGGTGCGTCTGCTCATTCTCCCAACTATAGGTTTGGGGAGCTGCTGACTGCTTGTGAGCTGTGACCCCTTTCCAGCTCTTGAATGATCGCAAAGTTTAACGCCACCTGTCAAAATCCCTTGTGCAGCTTTGCAAGATTCCCCATGCTCCCCCTTTAAGAGCTCAATCTGGTAGGTTTAGAAGGGGAACACAGCAAGACTTGCAAAGGCTTTAAGATGTCCACTGCACTCCCAATTCTGCCTCCAAGGCTGCCTCTTCAATCACCACACCTGCCAAAGACTAAAAGCCATTCCCCATGCTCCTGTGGTGGCTACCTGCTTCTTGTTTGACTGGGCAGGTGACAGAAGCCCATGCCAACCCACTAACTAAAAGGAGACACACAAGCTGCCAAATCTTTGTGTCTCCTGGAAATCAAGTGTTTGCTCCAATACAGGTGGAAAGTGTGATGGCCTGGGACTCGGGCTCAGACTGAGGAGTCTCAGTCTGCACCAGATCCTTTGCCTCAGGCGGCATCTGAACCTAGTCTGGGGCCTGATTCTGAAGAGTCCCAGTCTGTGCAGGTTCCCCTGCAACAAGCACCAGCTGGGCCAAGTCAGGGGTCTGAGCCTCCAGATGCAGGGATGACCTCGTTGCCTTCAGCTGGGCAATCACTTACAGCTGCTCCACTACCAGTTGGGTCAGGAGAGGCTGAGGCGGCCTCTGGGTCTAGTAACCCACCAACATCTCCCAAGCTGCAGAGACTCAGGTCTGAGAGAAGGAGAGACCTGAGTACTTGCAGGAGGAGTGCTCGCCTTCAGGTGAGACAGGGAGGTGAGTCACTGGGGGATCAGGACCGGCCGTTACCCCCGACAAAGATAAAAGGCTGTCGGACCCTGCCCTAGGTTGCGGGAGCAATGTTGCTGTTTGCCAGAACCTGCCTGTGATCCTGTGCCTGACCTTGCCTGGTTTCCTACCTCGTGTCCTGCCTTGGCCCTGTTGGACTGACTCTTTGCAGAACTCTTAGACTCAGGACCAGACCTGGACTGTGTTACTCGGGTTACCCCTGGGCCCAGCACAAAAAGGATCTAGGGGTCTTGGTGGACCACAAGCTTAACATGAGCCAACAGTGTGATGCAGCAGCAGCAAAAAAAAAAAAAAAAAAAAGAGCTACCGCTATTCTAGGCTGCATCAACAGAAGTCTAGTGCCCAGGTCAAGGGAAGTAATAGTCCCACTCTGTTCTGCCTTGGACAGACCACGCCTGGAATCCTGTGTCCAATTCTGGGCACCTCAACTTAAGGATGCAGGGGGCACTGTGGTCTAAACCACAGAGCCAAGGGCTTGCCTATCAGAAGGTTGGCAGTTTGAATCCCCGCGACAGGGTGAGCTCCTGCCCACCTAGCAGTTCGAAAGCACATCAAAGGGCAAGTAGATAAATAGGTACCACTCCGGCGGGAAGGTAAACGGCATTTTCGTGCACTGCTTTGGTTTGCCAGAAGAGGCTTAGTCATGCTGGCCACATGACCTGGAATCTGTTTGCGGACAAACACTGGCTCCCTTGGCTTATAGAGCGAGATGAGTGCACAACCCAGAGTCGTCCGCGACTGGACTTATTGGTCAGGGGTACCTTTACCTTTACCAACTTAAGAAGGATGTTGACAAGCTGGAAGGTGTGCAGAGGAGGGCAACCAAGATGATCAAGGGTCTGGAAACCAAGCCTTATGAGGAATGCTTGAAGGAGCTGGGTATATATAACCTGGAAAAGATAAGACTGAGAGGAGATATGATAGATATCTTCAAATATCTTAAGGGCTGTCACATGGAAGAGGGAGCACGCTTGTTTTCTTCTGCTCTGGAGGGTAGGACTCGAAGCAATGGATTCAAGTTAAAAAAAATGAGATTCCGACTAAACACTCAAAAAACTTTCTGACAGTAAGAACTGTTCAGCAGTGGAACAGACTCCAACAAGAGGTGTTTGATTCCCCTTCCTTGGAGGTTTTTAAGCAGAAGCTGGATGGCCACCTGTCATGGATGCTTTTGCTGAGGTTCCTGCATTGCAGGGGGTTCCAACTCTAAGATTCTATGATACCTTGCAAATCATTTGAGAGCATAGCTGTCAAATTACAGATTTGAAAATAAGGGACCAGCAGCCTTGAAAATAAGGGACCAGCAGCCAAAATAAGGGACCTGCAGCCTCACCTGTTCCAGGCACTCCAGTCTTCCTGTCCTCCTGCAGTCTGGTCAAACTCATGCTGGTAGCTTCGAGAACACTGTCCAACCAACTTTGTAACCAGAGGTTCAACTGAATAGAATCTGAATCACATGTACCACAAGGCCTATGCAGCCTTAGCTTAAGATGGCTCCCCGGCCTGGCTTTGCACTGCAAAGTTTGCAGCAGCACGTGCAACAATATGGCGTCCAGCATTCAAAAAACCCCTCAGCTTGCATTAACTAGCCACACACAAGGCATGCAAGCTCCACCCCCAGTCATTCTTAGACTTCTTATTGGGTGAGCAACACAGCCAAGCAACACAGTTGGAGCCTCCCTCCTCCCTGGCCGGCAGGGAGGGAGGGAGGGAGAGGAGCTGCTTCCTTTGAAATTTAAGGGACATTTAAGGGACATCCATCAATAAGGGACAGCAGCGGGACATGGCGCTGGAATAAGGGACTGTCCCTTCAAATAAGGGACAATTGACAGCTATGTTTGAGAGCATCGAGTAACACTTCAAATCTGGACCGCATTTCTTGGATCTCTGCAAATGGCTCTCCTTTTATAACACCACCCTCTTTCTTCATCCCTGCAAAACTTCTTTTTTTGTTATTCCTCCACGCACACTCCAACCCAGCCTGGCTGCTCTCATTATTTTATTCATCAAAAACATTCCTTCAACTTGTTAAATATAGCACTCCACTTACATGCTAAAATTTTGCTGCTGCATGGAAGAACGGATGGAACTGGTAGACTGGGGCTGCTTCTACCACTTTAGAAATTAATCGGCTGCTTGGGATATAATGGCGCCGCTTTTGTGTATCTATAATTGAAGGGCCAATTTACTTCCCATCATTTCGAGTGCCATAATTATATTGCATCTTGTTGCCTGTTTAACAGTCAGCCTTGGAATCTGGCACAGCCAACACCAGCAGGACTCCGAATCATTTTGCCACTGATAGTTAAAGTGTGTGTGTGTGTGTGTATGGTAATGTAAAATAAGAACAAGCACGTATTTTCCAATATTTCTTTGTAGACATTTTACTTTGAGCCTATGTGCAATGGAGTGACAGCTAAAATAAAACAAGGCTCATAAAAATTCCTATAAAGCTGTCTTCCAAACTGATCGTAACTCACTGTGCATGAAATTACAATACAAAGGCTAAGCCCCTACCCCACCCCAGTGAAACTCCTAATAATTGTAATATACAGGATTGGTCCTTGGGTAAGGTTGGTTGAAAATCTGTCAATGGAGGGGTGGCAGAAAACTTGGTTTGAAGCAGAGGTGGAGAATCTGCAGCTCTTCACAGGTTTATTTCATGGAATCATGGAAGTAGTGTTGGGATTTTATATCTCACCAGCTGCGAAGAGCAGCTACATTGTTGACATCATGTGATGTCTCTGAGCGTGAGACAGGAAGTCTCTGCCAGTTCTCATGTAACCAGAGAGTTACTTTCGCTTCTGAGTCGAAGTGTGAGTCAAGTCGGAGACTCTTGTTTTTGCTGCTCAGGAGAGCAGACATGCTTGTAAGAGCTGCGTGTACAGTCTGAATAAAGTAGTGAGTAGACTACTGACTGTCTCTTTCTTCTGTGATGGGATGGCAGAAGATGAGTGTGCTCCTCTCAGGATGGAGGGGTCGCTTATTACCGGTCTTTCTGGACTGAGGGAGGATTCCAGCCAGAGAGTGACCACCAGAGAGAAGCCCCGGTGTCTTGGGAAGTTGGCACCCTTCCCGGGGGTGTTTTTCCAACAAGTAGCGCCTGGAGTCAGGTTGTGTATCTGCAGCAGTGACCAGAGGAGGAAGGACCGCTGGGAGGAGCGCAGGGAAGAGAAATGCCATGGTGCATCTGCAGCAGCACAACTGGATGCCTTCATCTGCCTCAGCTGCAACAAAACATGTCTCTCCTGTATCTGTCTCTACAGCCACAGCAGGCACTGTAACCCTCCAGCGGTTTGACTTCACGCCCAAAGGTGCACACTTCCAGCATCTCTCAAGACAGACAGATGCCAACCAGAACCATAGAATTGCAGAGTTGGAACGGATCCCAAGAGTAATTGTCAGGGTTTCAGGGAGAGAGGCACAGGTGAGGGAGGAGACTGAGAGCGAGGGGGAAGAATTCCAGGACAGCGAGGAAGAGGATGACAATGACTTGAGGGATTCCATGAGTCTTTCAAGTGAATCGGAGGATTCCCAGAAGGGAGCGCCTGTGGTCAGGCCCAGGGGAACCCAAAGTGGGAGCTGGGAGTCGGGACCGGCTTCTCCGCCGGAGCGCAGTGAAGGGGGTGGAGATTCCAGTGTGACAGGAGAAGCAGGTCAGAAAGCAGAGAGGGAGGGGAGATCGGAGCAAGGCATCCTCCCGGAAGGGGAGGAGAGTAGTACAGGGAGTAGTGTAGCTGTCAAGAGGAAGGTCAGAGGTAGCGAACGCGCGCCAAGTTCAAATGTGGAGGCGCGCGGAAATACAGGGAGCCCGGAGGAGGAGCCAGGTCCCAAAGCACGCAGGAGGGGGGAAGAGTTGTCTGGAGATTCAGCGTCAGGGGAATCCAGGAGGGGCGAAACCCTGGGGGGCAGGAAGACCCTGCGGAAAAGGAAAGAGAGGAAGAGGTGGAGCAGCACAAGCCTCTTAAACTGGTGCAGGGGAGGGACTGACTCAGAGGGGACTTCAACGGTCTAAGCGTAACAGACGTGGGGCTGCGCGCCTCGGCTGTGGAGCGTACAATGTACTGCAATAAAGATCTTTGTATATAAGACTGGACTTGGCGTTGGTCTCTTGTGAGCTGGGACCTGAGGCAGCCTTGACAGTAATCTAGTCCTATTCCCTGCAATGTGGGTAGTAGTCTAGTTTCTGAACATCTTCAAATGCCCCTCTCCAGTCAGTCAAGCTAAAGGCATTATCAGAGTCCAAGGACACATTTGAATCACATTTGGGTGATGTAATAAATTATTTAGCCTTCACCCCATTCGTGGGTTCATGGTGTTCCAAATCGAAACCGAATCCCTGCGACTTGCCAGGACATTTACGTAACTTATTTCACTGCCGGGTCACAGTTCCACAGTTTATGACAAAAATGCAGCAGGGTTCCTCCACCCTCCTTAAGCATATGAAGAGTGCTTGCATGATATTTTTGCAATAGGACGTGAGTGGTGCTGTGGTCTAAACCACTGAGCCTCTTGGGCTTGCCGATCAGAAGGTCGGCAGTTCGAATCCCTGTGACGGGATGAGCTCCTGTTGCTCTGTCCCAGCTCCTGCCAAACTAGCAGTTCGAAAGCACGTCAAAGTACAAGTAGATAAATAGGTACCACTCTGGCGGGAAGGTAAACGGCATTTCTGTGCACTCTGGCTTCCATCACGGTGTCCCGCTGTGCCAGAAGCGGTTTAGTCCTGCTGGCCACATGACTCAGAAAGCTGTCTGTGGACAAACGCCGGCTCCCTCGGCTTGAAAACGAGATGAGCGCCGCACCCCATATTCGCCTTTGACTGGACTTAACTGTCCAGGGGTCCTTTACCTTTACCTTTTCACCTTATTTGTGCAATATATCAAAAAAATGGGAGCGAAAACTGAGAGAATGGGGCTGCCAAGTAAGCAGAGTGCTACTGAAATAATATATACCAAATAACACAGTTGCTCAACTTGGATGTTTGGAGCATAATGGGTCAGGCAATGGCACTGAAGCATCAAAGGAAGCTGGCATCTGATGAAATGCCATCTGCCTAGTATGGTAGGGGCTTTTGCCACTTCTAAGAAGCCACCTTTCCCCCAAGATAGCACTTTTGTGTATTTTAGCACAGCTGGGCATTAATATTAGTATTTGCATGTTAACTGAAGGGATGAAAGAACATCGAGCGTGGCATGAAAGGGAAAAAGGGAAGAATCTTTGGGGGGATAAATGAAAGCGTTCTCTACCAACTTTTGTTTAACCTCCGCTTTAGGTGGGTGGGAGGTGGACGCAAAACTGAAAAACATGCCACAAAGAAGTGACAGAGATAAGAGAGGCAGCCTTTTCCCCCTTCTTCTCTGAATGCGCTTGAGATAAATAGCTCGGCTCGAGGTACATAATAAGATGCACAGTGCCAGCGAGCAGAAAAGGGGCTCCGTGTGAAATTCCACACCAGAGATTTCGGAAACCAAAAGACAAAGCCTTTCTATCATGGATTCAGCGTGTGTTTTTTTTAAAAAAGAAAACCTTGTGAGCTCCGGAGAATAAACGCCCAGACATGTTGGCGGTTGGTGACCCTTCCATCAAAACATAGTTCTTGTGCTATCTCTTCTCAAAACAGGGAGTGGCTGGCTGAATTTCCTTTGTATAGGAGGAAGTTCAGGGTCCGGGCCAGTGTGTGCCAGGAACATGCGCCACTTGTGCTGATGTCCATGTACTGAGAGGGCCCCTGCTGCCAACCCCAAGTGTGTGCCCCTTACTGCTCCTTCTCCTTGTCTCTTTCTTTAGCGATCACTCGTAGCTGAGTAAGATTGTCTTCCACGAACACGGTTTTAGCAGTGAGTCCGTAAGTGACTGTGGAGGCCAATTCTGGATCCACACGTCCTTCCACAGTGGGGACATGGGTTTCCGGGCAGGAGTTGATCATGGTGAGGGTTTGCCAAGCATGCCTTCTTCTTAGCACGTTTCTCCCTTGTGTCCTGAGTTCGAGCGTCTTCAAAGCCCACACCTTTGGTAAAGGCTGTTCTCCAATTGGAGTGCTCGCAGGCCAGTGTTTCCCATTTGCCAATGTTTATAGTACATTTTTAAAGATTTGCCTTGAAAGAGTCTTTAAACCTCTTTTGTTGACCACCAGTATTATGCTTTCCATTTTGAAGCTCAGAATTTTTTTCGGAGACACCATTGGTGGAATCTTTCTCCTTGTCTATTCACCTACCTGCTCTCAGGAAGCAATCATTGGCAAAAAGGAGTAGTACAGCATCCTTTGCTCACATCTTGCTCTGGGCAGTCCTTCTGAGGAGTGGCCCTGGCTCAGTGGTAGAGCATTTGCCTTGCATAAAGAAGGTGCCATGTTCAATCCTAGGCATGTGCATGTAGGCCTCAGAACATACCCTCCAACATTTCTCTGATGAAAATAGGGGCACCCTATTCCATAACAGCAATAATGATAACAATAATATTTTTATTATTTATATCCCACCCATCTGACTGGGTTGCTCCAGATGCTCTGGGAGGCTTCCAACATAAATAAAAACATAATAAAACATTTTTAAAAACTTCCCTATATAGGGCTGCCTGCAGATGTCTTCTAAAGTTTGTATAGTTACTTATCTTCTTGGTTTGGGGGTTGCATAACTCCATCCCCTCCAAGATTTATCTGATGAAAATAGGGACGTCCTAAGGAAAAGCGGGATACTTCAGGATCGAATCTGAAACCAGGACACTTGGAGGGGTCTGTGGGAATGCCCTCTGTCTGAAACCTTGCAGAGTTGCTATCAGTCAATGCAGATAATGATGAGCTAGAAGGAACAGCAGCCAGCATTGCACAGGACCAGATCCGCTTGAGTTGTTAAACAGGAGGATCTGAGCCTGTGAAATGCAGTGCAATGTCCATTGTAGGAATAACGGAGATGACAGGAGGTTAGATGCAGGTGAGCTGTGCAGAAACATGCTGCCAAGCATGCTCCAAGCAAGCTGCCGGCTAGCTTTGCCGAGGCTCCTTTTATTAGCAAAAGTCAACAATTGGAAACAGTAGTGAAACCACCCTGAACTTAACCTATTTCCATCTAAGCACATTTCCAGCGTTAGCAAATACATGTGTCAGCAGGTGTTTCCCTTGAATGTTCCCCCTGATACTTGATTACATCTGCATCCCCCGTCATGCTCCAGCCAAGCGATATGCCTAACAAACAAATTGTGACCAAATGCTCCTTCTAAATGTCAGGTAGTTGTGATGAGAGCCAGCGTGGTGTAGTGCTTAAGAGCGGTGGACTCGTAATCTGGTGAACCGGATTCGCGTCTCCGCTCCTCCACATGCAGCTGATGGGTGACCTTGGGCCAGTCACACTTCTCTGAAGTCTCTCGGCCCCACTCACCTCACAGAGTGTTTGTTGTGGGGGAGGAAAAGAAAGGAGAATGTTAGCTGCTTTGAGACTCCTTCGGGTAGTGATAAAGCAGGATATCAAATCCAAACTCCTCCTCCTCCTCTTCTTGTTTTATCCCTTTGACATCTGGTGGGAGGGCGTTCCACAGGGCGAGTGCCACCACCGAGAAGGCCCTCTGCCTGGTTCCCTGTAGCTTTGCTTCTCTCAGTGAGGGAACAGCCAGAAGGCCCTCGGTGCTGGACCTCAGTGTCCGGGCAGAGCAATAGGGGTGGAGATGCTCCTTCAGGTATACTGGGCTGAGGCTGTTTAGTGCTTTAAAGGTCAACACCAACACTTGAATTGTTCTCGGAAACGTACTGACATCATATCACTGTGACATCACTTCATCTTCCTTCACTAGACATTTCCAAGGAGGTGCAGCTGCCACGAATCCCCTTCTCCCCTCCACAAACACTAATCTGGGCTTGGCTCTTTGAGACAGATCAAAAACCACTTAACTGATTCTTCCAAGGGGCGTTTAGATGGCCATTGATTCTGGATGGCTCTGTACAACGTCCTTCCACGTTCCAAGGTCACCGGGCTTTGCATGAAGCTCTGCTGAGGATGGAGGGGGGGGGGAGAAATCCCCTGGAGGCTACAGAGCCAAGTTGGCACAAAAAGTGAATTATCCTGCAGGGGGGAAGGGAGGGAGGCGAAATGACAATGTCGCACCACCCCACAAAATAAGCCAACCCTGCTGTTTTCTCAGCTCAGTGGCACCTGAGAAATGTGCAGAGCTGGATAAAAGTAATTTAATGCACTGTGACTTATTTAATCTGCTTTAATGTTAACATGATCATTTACTTTATGTGCCATTAAAGCGAGTAACTGCAAATTCTTCTGCCTCTTTCCTTAAATCACAGGCCAGCTCAGGAAGGCCATAGCAATGAGCATGCCTGCTTTGCAATGCATTGTTTCCCCGAGACTGGGTTGCAAAGCCTTTGCAATGTACATTTGGACAAGGGAAGCCGTCAGAATGAGAAGCAAAGCTTACTTTTTTGTATCAGAGTACATATACATAAATTTCCCCCACCCTACTTTCCTGAGTATTTATGCTATTTCTGTTCCCCTTCCCCCTAGAGAGTCAATAGAGAGTTCTCTCTTGCCCAAGGAGAATATTTTTTCGTGGGTTTTCATGGTCCTTCTTTTCACCCTATGATTCTTACTCTACCCCAGAATGATAACTCTGCTTTTATAGGAAGAACCGCTGCACCACTGAACGCACTGAGAGCCAGTGTGGTGTAGTGGTTAAGAGCAGTAGTCTCGTAATCTGGTGAACCGGGTTCGATTCCCCGCTCCTCCACATGCAGCTGCTGGGTGACCTTGGGCCAGTCACACTTCTCTGAAGTCTCTCAGCCCCACTCACCTCACAGAGTGTTTGTTGTGGGGGAGGAAGGGAAAGGAGAATGTTAGCTACTTGAGACTCCTTCAGGTAGTGATAAAGCGGGATATCAAATCCAAACTCTTCTTCTTCTTCTTCTTCTTCTTCACCTATCATGTTGAAATTTGGTGGGTTTTATCCTCACAGAAGAGAATGCATATGCCTGAAAAGTTTGTCTAATTCTGGCAGAAAATGAAGAAATGTTATAGATTAGTTCTTCATTTTTTAAAAAAGAAATGAGAATTCAAATGTGCCCCTCCTGAAACCCCGTGACTGTTTATGCCTGCAGTTTGGCAGGATTAATCTACTCAAAAAAGCTGCCATGTCTGCAAATTTCATTCACTTCTGTGAAGAGGGAACAAACAAAAGCCAGTTACAGAGTGCCCATTATAGTGAATGGGGAGGGGAAAGCTTTGTTTTTCACAGATATAATTTTATATTGAATAATGAATTGAATTGGAAAGGCACAGAGCAGCAGCAACAATGACAGCAACACTACAGACAAAAGATATTGGGCTGCTTACCAAACTACAGGTACAAGTTGAATCTTTCAGCTGTTGCATGACTCTAATAAATACTGGAATAAATTAAAAATCAATTGTAATGGGTAACCTACAGTTAGGTCTTTTGAACATTGTGCTTTACTAATATTTATGCATTTAAAACCTTATAGCACCCTCCATTCTATGTAGAATTTCAGGATGGTGTGCAATTTGGGTAGTGTAGTTAGGCAGAAAGTTCAAAGGTGGACTGATATTTCTATCAAGTTGGAGAAATCTTCTCTTTTCTGTTTTTAAATTTCCGTGTTTGGAAATTTGATTAAGAAAGAAAGAAAGAAAGAGAAGGAAAGAAAGAAAGAAAGCACATTTGCAATTATATTGGTACAGCTATACACTTCTTTACAAAATAATGCAATCCTAATCCTTCCATCCGTGCAAATATGTGATTCAAAAAGTTAATGGAGCTTGACCATTGATATCAAAATCGACCAAAGTTTTTGCTTCCCTTCCCTTGTTCCAACTAAGTTTGCCCATTTAACAATTAGGGTATTGCTCAATACTTTGTTTAACTCACTGATCTACAACGAGTGAAGTGAACTGAACTGAGTTCCAGAGGAATGCAATTTTTGTGGGCATAAGAGATAATTGATTTTCTCTAACCTCTGGGCCAAACTCCTTGCTACTTCATCCACATATTTCTACTTAAACAGGACACTTTTAGTCTGGAGGAAAAAAAAATCAGTCACAGGATTTCAATCCATAACATGTTTGCCACCAGGCTTATTCTGAAAATGGCAAATGTAAGCAATGTGTATTTTCAGCAGAAAGCTGGTGCGGCACAAAATCAGAATGACAATGACATTCCAGATTTGGA
Organism: Podarcis siculus; assembly: GCA_034642415.1. NCBI lineage: Eukaryota > Metazoa > Chordata > Lepidosauria > Squamata > Lacertidae > Podarcis > Podarcis siculus. The sequence goes on from JAXCMG010000038.1 coordinate 2,789,841, forward strand.
CCCTATAGCTGTTTTCTTTTAAGTGATTAGTTGTCTTCAGGTGCAACAAAGTGAAGTTCACATGTGCTTGAACATCAAAAGGTTTGTGAAGCTTTAAGACAACCAAATCCATGATGCAATGCAAGTTTGGATGAAATGCACCAAGTCAAGTACAGTGGTACCTCGGGTTACATACGCTTCAGGTTACATACGCTTCAGGTTACAGACTCCGCTAACCCAGAAATACTACCTCGCGTTAAGAACTTTGCTTCAGGATGAGAACAGAAATCGTGCTCCGGCGGCGCGGCAACCCCATTAGCTAAAGTGGTGCTTCAGGTTAAGAACGGATCTCCGGAACGAATTAAGTACTTAACCCGAGGTACCACTGTATATACGAAGGCGTAATTCTACAACACCCCATAAAACTTTGTTTCCTTGTTTATTCATTTCATTTGTTTAAATTCATTTGGATCCTGCCCTGCACCAGTGATATCAGGCTGGTTGGTTTACTTCATGTAAACAAAATTGCTTGAAGACAATATTCTTGGAATGTTGAATCCAAATAGAGGAATGGATGGCACTATTTGGGCTGTTTTGCCTTCCTGCAAAAAAAGAAAGAAAGAAAAATTGTTGTACGTCTACAAACTTCAGGGTTCCCTAAGTCTTGCTGGTCCTTCCTCTAGTGAGTGGGTGGTGCTATTTTGACTATATAACAAAAGGCTTACTGCCAACTCGTGTGTGGCTGCCATTTTCTGGATAGCACAGTGTGGCTTGAGGCGAAGACAGGGGAAAGAAAGGCCCATGCGTGCAGCCAGGGATGGATGCATCACCTCCTCTTCCAACCGCACGCTTCCTGACGTGCAATTGGCCACCCTCCTGGCCAATCAGGAGGCGGCATCCGGGGTGTGAGCTTCAGGCAGAGGCCTGGGAGGGAACTGGACTGACTGCCTTCCTCCTTTTAAAGGAGAGCAGTGCTTGGAGCTCTGGGACTCTTGGCTTGTGTAGATTGACCATCGCTGGATCACCAGCCTTCCCACCCATTCTGTTGTGTGTATTCACTTCAGCCTGATAGGGAGCAGGCTGAACGGGTATGAGAATTGCTATAGATTACTTGGTATTCGGGCCCAGGAAGGATATTTTTCCTGCAGGTAAATTGAAAATATTGGCAGGCACTCACAATTAGGGAATAGCAGATCTGTCAATTCTGATGACTCTCATTTCCTTACTTCCTCAGTCTGAGGTTCAGTTCACCAGATTTCTACGTCAGTTTGCAATTTAAGTCCTTATAAAAATGATACTGCATTTCAGTGCAACGATCTCCTAAAATAATACAGAGAATAACTACAGAGAAGACCCTCTGCCTGCTTCCCTGTAACCTCAATTCTCGCAGGGAGGGAACCTCCAGAAGGCCCTCGGTGCTGGACCTCAGTGTCCGGGCTGAACAATGGGGGTGGAGATGCTCCTTCAGGTATACGGGGCTGATGCCGTTTAGGGCTTTAAAGGTCAGCACCAATACTTTGAATTGTGCTCGGAAACGTACTGGGAGCCAGTGTAGGTCTTTCAAGACTGGTGTTATGTGCTCTCGGCGGCCGCTCCCAGTCAACAGTCTAGCTGCTGCATTCTGGATTAGTTGTAGTTTCCGGGTCACCTTCAAAGGTAGCCCCACATAGAGCGCATTGCAGTAGTCCAAGCAAGAGATAACTAGAGCATGCACCACTCTGGCGAGACAGTCTGCGGGCAGGTAGGGTCTCAGCCTGCATAATATGTAAATGTTTGCATGCAATTTTGCCTAATACATTCAGTTTTGCAATACAGTTTCGCCTAAAGTAATGCATTTTTGAATGCTGTTTTCACTAAAACATGCATTTCTGTGCACGTTTTACCCCAGTACCTGCAAACTCCAAAGGATAGCTGTGTTTCAATTACTGTATTGTTTTTGAAAGTCAGGTTAGGTAGGTTTGCCTTTAAGGGTGAACTTAATCCTTAATTTCTCCCCCACTTCCCCTGCTCACAGCCTATTAGAAACAGCAAATGATTCCTCCTGAAGACTGTGAACACCACCAGTTCGTTTAGAGGCAGCCCCCTTATGAAAAACCAAATTGATGGAGAAAAGAAAAGGATAAAACAAAAGGCCCAGTTGTGTTCAAAGAGGGGTAGACAGAATTTGTCTGCCAAATGAAAGAACAGCTGAACATGAATAAGAAATGGAGATAATGAAGGGAAGAAACAATGACTGAAAGAAGACGCAGATTGGGACACATTGAAAATCCCACCCAAATGGCGCTGAAACGAACATTGTTCACAAGGTTCTTGATGCATTGTTTGCAACAGCTGCCTGGGAGAAATTGGGAGCCAGCTCCCGTTGCCTTTAGGGCGACCAAGAGTGGATTACAAATCATTGTCCATTCACATCGCCCAACCTGAGCCCTAGCAAAGGCATGCTGACATTTTAATTTTTTTATTGAATATATTTATATCCTGCCTTTCCCTTTTAAGTACGCAGTTCATGAGGTCGCTTGCAAAAAACGTAAACCTCACAGCATCATAATAAACACAATGATAAAACAGGAGAAAGAAAAAGCAACAAAAAACGAGTGCTCAGAGTCCTGCTTTTGCTGGTTCTGTGTGCATTTACTCAGGAAATGCTTTGGCAAGCATCGAGACCGCCTAGACACAAGTTGGGAGTATATGAATAGATTGATGTGCAAAGGGCGCTTTGAACATAGGGAAATTAGGGTGGGTGTGATCCCGCTCACTCAGTGTGTTTATTTCTACACTTTATTAATATTTGCATACAGCTGATGTAAAATAGGACCAGTGACGGTCTATATTAAGAAAGACACTCCGAACACCAGTAGAGTCTAAATTCAACAGTATCAACTTTGCTCATGACCTGTAATTCATCAGTAGGGTGACCCAGCAACCCTGTTAGGGTGACACCAGTCCCTAGAAAAATGGGATTGTTGGAAAACGAGTGAGGTCCCAACTAAAGAAGAATGGCGACTTAAGCTTGATGGTGTCCTCCGACGCCATCAAGGGCAAGAAACTGGAGCTGTGGCTCAAGTTGTTTGTGGGAGCTGTCTGTCTTCCCCTTGCTCCTGTCCATCTACATGAGGCAAGGGGAAGAACAGGGCCAGGGTCCTGAGGTAGGTGGGAGGCTGAATGCAGGGTACCCCACTTCTCCCAAAAAAATATGGGGGGGGGGAAGGATTTGGTGTCACGAGAGTGCGTGTGCACTGCAATCCCCACCCATGACTTGTCCCATGTTTTGCCTAACCAAAGGTGGTCACCTAGCCAGGAGCATCCCAGAACCTGAGATTTGCAAGCCCAAGCACAGCACATTAGCCATTAAGCCCAGTTGCTGAGAGCATGCCATTTGAATGTAAAACACAAAGTCTAACATATGGGGAGATACGTCATTGATTGGCAATTCAGGTTCTGCTGAAGCGAAGGGACTATTCATTCTTACCAGCTTGGGGAGCTTGCATAGGGAAGGCTTGTTTACACATTTTTGTCTACTTGAAGAAGCCATGGTCCGATCTGAAAAATACAAATATTTAGGTTACAAAACTGTAAAAATAAAGAAAAATTAAGTTTGCAAAACAATAATTACCATGTGGTTAGGGCAGATCAACATGTCAGTGTCCACTTATCCCCAGTTAAACATGACCTATCAGCAAAAGTCAGAAATTTAAAGATAACTCTAGCATGTACACGAAAATTGATTTCAGATTTGAAATCAGCATTGAAAGAACATATAAGAACGGTTGAAAAATCTCATGCAAAAGAAAATGAATTTTTTTTGTTCCCCAGTATACTGTGTATCCCAAGGGAATACATTTTTTGCACACCTCCAACTGTACATAGATATACATGTCATTTTCAATGCTATACATGTCATGTTCAATGCTATATAAGTCACTTACATTTATACACATATTGTACTACTTTGGCTGTGTTTAATAAAATATTGAATTCTTGCATTGTGAAAAACAAAGATTATGGTGAAAAGTGAAAAACATGAATTGCAAAAAAAACCCCTAGAGCTTACAGAACAAAACTAAGTTCAGATATGAAATTAGGTTAGAACAACTGCAGGTGTCAATGCAACAAAATTTTTGTTCCCCAGCTTCCTTCTACATCCTGTTTCCTCCCTGTTCCTACCCATTTCCTGTTTCCTCTTAAACTCCCTCCTGACTCCCTTCTTATGCAATTAAAGGGAATGTGGACTTCTCTTCCTGGAAATGGTGATGGCATTAATTTCTCAGTCTCCCTTCTGGTTGTGCTGTAGCCCACAATAGTGGAGTGAAACAATACCATCCCAGTGTTATCCCCTACCCCACAAAACTCCAGAGTTGTAAAAGAGAGGGTCCTGTGATTAGGAGTGTCTTGGGATCTTACTGGTGGGTCCAGGTCTGCAAAGGGCCATTGGGCAGCCTATGACTGTGGCCTCTGATGCAATGTGTTCTATACCCTTGCCAGGTTTGGCAAACCTGCCACTTCGACTTAGAATATAGAATTGTAGAGTTGGAAGTCCAACCCCCTACAATGCAGGGATATGCAGGGGGCCTGCATGGGCATTGAACCCAAAACCTTGGCGTTATCAGCACTACATTCTAACCAACTGAGCTAAGGTAAAGGTAAAGGGACCCCTGACCATTAGGTCCAGTCATGGCCGACTCTGGGGTTGCGACGCTCATCTCGCTTTATTGGCCGAGGGAGCCAGCGTACAGCTTCCGGGTCATGTGGCCAGCATGACTAAGCCGCTTCTGGCGAACCAAAGCAGTGCACGGAAACACCGTTTACCTTCCTGCCGGAGCGGTACCAATTCTTCTACTTGCACTTTGACGTGCTTTCGAACTGCTCGGTTGGCAGGAGCAGGGACCGAGCAACGGGAGCTCACCCCGTCGCAGGGATTCGAACCGACAACCTTCTGATTGGCAAGCCCTAGGCTCAGTGGTTTAACCTACAGCACCACAGTGTCCCAGACCAACTGAGCTAACTGGTCTTAAAAAGCCTTCCCTAGGTGTTTCCATGAGTGCCTCACACGTTACATTCCCCTCTGCCCAGATTGTTTGGAGGCAGATGTCCCTCTTCGTCTTGTAGTTTAGCTGCAAAATAATTTAACAACCCTGATTCTAAATGGAATGGAAATTTCCCTTCGGCTCCGGGGAAAAAAAAAAGACAAAAGACAAAGTCCCCCAAGAAATATTGGAAATATTTACATCTGAAAATGGAAAGCACTAAAGGAGAGTGCACATCTGCTTTTGAATAATCGCAAATCCTCCAAGCAGTGTTCAAAGAGACTGTCAAAATAATTAGCATACTAACGACCACACCGGGTAACAAATGGATTTCTAGGGTAAGTAATTGGCAGGTGGAGGGATTGGAGCATTTTACCCCAGTGGGAAATTGGTTCGGTTTTATTCTTCTGGTTTACCCTTTCAAGAAGAGGGCTTCATTTACATCTTTAGCTTTGTCAAGGCAAGAAGACAGCTAGCCAAGATGACTAATGGCTTGGTCCAGCCGAGGGAGAGCAGCATGTGGAAGTAGACCTATGCACAGGGAACGATGTATGTGGTGCATTTGCAGTATTCAAAAATATGGCGCCCCCTCCTGCAGTTTGAAGTGGAATGGTCCAGAACGATGCTATCACACGGTCAAAACAAGTGCTGTACTAATGCATGGCTACTACTGAAAATGGAAGCTACGTGCTTAGCTCCCCTTCTAAAACACCCAAGGACTGCATTTCCTTCTGGGCAGTCTTTGGAAGGCCACTGTCATTGAAGCAGAGGAGTAGTGGGAGGCTGGGGAACCCCTAGTGGAACGAAGCTCAGAGCCAGGGAATTGGTGGTGGGACGATGGTGAGTGGTCAGAGGGAGAAGAGGGAGCAGACTGGGAGGAGGAGGTGTCAGAAGCTGAAGAGGCAACAGGGTTTAGTGAGCGGGAAGAGGCTGTGGCAGAGAGCAGTCAAGAAGCAGAGGCAGAAGCGGAGGCTGGAGAGAACAGGGGCCAAGAGGAAGAGATGAAGCAGGCAGCTGAAGAAGCCAGGGAATCTCACTCTCCTGCTGTGACCAGCTCCCCTCCCCCTTTGTCTCCTAGAACATGGAGAGAAATGAAGAGGTGGAGCAACGAGAGACAAGGTGGAGGAGCCTCAGGTTGCTGGGGAAGGACCTGGGGCAGTCTTAGAGAGTGGAGGGTGAGAAAGACCAGCCTGCAGTTATGAACCATCAGGGGCATTTGAGGATTAAGCAGTCTTTCTCCCCTTGCTTTTGACAACATCTGCTTTATCCAGAGAGTGATGCGAAGCGAGCTGTTTCCCAGCAGGATACGCCGGGATGTAGCTGCAAAGATGCATTGCAAGGCAATGAGTCTGAACTCCAGTCCTATTACAATACATATAGCCTGCATTATCAGTGTTTTGTCTCAGTTGTCCAAGCAATCTTAATGGTCTTTGCTATGATCAAAGTTATGCAAACACACAAAATAAAAAATACTAACTTCCTCCACTGTTCTCATCCTTCTTAAAAGGATGAGACCTCCGGGTACAGGGTGGTATATAAATTCAATAAAGAAGAAGAAGAAGAAGAAGAAGAAGAAGAAGAAGAAGAAGAAGAAGAGGAGGAAGAAGAAGAAGAAGAATGAAGTTCTGAGAGCAAAGCTACTTTGGAAGGCTTTCCAAGTCCACCATGAAACACTTTTATAAAATAAATAAATGAAATACAATATTTATGAATTAAAACTTATGAAACCATGCCTTTGAAATGAAGCACCTCATGGGGCTTAATTCTTTGATATGCATTAGATGTGTAATATATGCAATTAGATGTATGTATTCAGTAGGGTGCATTCAGTGAACTAGGGGGACTGGGCAAGTCCCCTAAATGTTTCCCTGGTGCCTCAGAGGCTTTTGCTCAGTTTAGGAAAGGAGGTGCGATGCTCATGTGCTGGAACATGCAAATGACATCCCCCCCCCACCCTCACAAGCTGTCGCCTATGGCCCTAACTGTTCCCCTATGAAAAATTTTACCGCACGCCACTGTATGTATCAAATGTATGATATATACAATTTGTCAACATTGTGATGCAGCAGGGGAAAAAAGCTAATGCAGTTCTAGGCTGCATCAACAGAAGTCTAGTGTCCTGATCAAGGGGAGTAATACTCCCACTCTATTCTGCCTTGGTCAAACTGGAAGGTGTGCAGAGGAGGGCGACCAAGATGATCAAGAGTCTGGAAACCAAGCCTTATGAGGAACGGTTGAAGGAACTGGAAGGGCCATCTTACTTATAGGTGCTAGGGGTGTGGGGCACCCGGGCGCCGGGCTCTCAGGGGCACCAGGCCGAGAGTCTGGGGCCCGAGAGTTGAATCTGGGGAAGAGCCTGTCTGCTGGTTAGAGCGCTGTGGCGGGCTCTTCTGCTGCGGGGGCTCTGCACTGCGAGTTTGGGGCCGGCTCTGCTCTCCTTGTGTCTGGGCAACCGGGGGGAGGGGGCGCCGGGCAGATCTTTGCACCCTGGCACCACATGTGCTTAAGACAGCCCTGGGAACTGGGTATGTTTAGCCTGGAAAAGAGGAGACTGAAACGGGATATGCTAGCCTTCAAATAGCTTAACGCTGTCACATGGAAGAGGGAATAAGCTTATTTTCTCCTGCTCTGGAGGGTAGGACTCGAACCAGTGGCTCCAAGTTACATGAAAGGAGATTCCGGAAGAACTTTCTGGCAGTAAGAGCCATTTGACAGTGGAATGGGTCTCCCTAGGAAAGTGGTGGACTCCCCTTCCTTGGAGGTTTTTAAGCAGAGACATCACCTTTCCAACAAAGGTCCGTATAGTTAAAGCTATGGTTTTCCCAGTAGTGATGTATGGAAGTGAGAGCTGGACCATAAAGAAGGCTGATCGCCGAAGAATTGATGCTTTTGAATTATGGTGCTGGAGGAGACTCTTGAGAGTCCCATGGGCTGCAAGAAGATCAAACCTAGCCATTCTGAAGGAAATCAGCCCTGAGTGCTCACTGGAAGGACAGATCGTGAAGCTGAGGCTCCAATACTTTGGCCACCTCATGAGAAGAGAAGACTCCTTGGAAAAGACCCTGATTTTGGGAAAGATTGAGGCCACAAGGAGAAGGGGATGACAGAGGACGAGATGGCTGGACATTGTTCTCAAAGCTACCAGCATGAGTTTGACCAAACTGCAGGAGGCAGTGGAAGACAGGAGTGCCTGGCGTGCTCTGGTCCATGGGGTCACAAAGAGTCCGCCCTCTGCCGTGGATGCTTTCGCTGAGATTCCTGCATTGCAGGGGGTTGGACTAGATGACCTTTGGGGTACCTTCCAACTTTACAACTCTATAATTCTATTTTTTTTTTCATATGATCATGAAAATAATTAGGCTTTTTATTTTATTTTAAATAAACACCAATGTTTGAGTGGCTCAGACATAAGCAATTCGGCGACAGAGGCAGTTTGATGTGGGCAAAGCTCAACTGGGACTGCAAAATTCAATGTATAAATCCATTTAAAGCAGATTCCTCCTCCAGCCCTAATATAAACGTCCCTCTGGATTTGTAAGCAATTGCTCTCCGCCTGCATACGGTACAACTGTGCATAGTTTGAATGGAGAGGTGTATTGTGTACATCCCCCTAGCTTGCTCTGTGAATGTCCATCTAGCCTAGCAGTTAGAGCAGAGTTAGTCAATGTGGTGCCTTTCATATGTTGCAAACTACAGGCCATTGGCTGCAACTGGCATGGTTTATGCTCTGGAATGACGGGAGTTGTAGACCAAAACACCTTGAGAGCACCACCTTGGCTAGAGCTTAACTCTAGGGAAGCAGAGCTTCAGAATCAAATCCCCACTCAGCCATGAAGCTCACTGGGTGACCTTGAGCCTATCATTCTCGCTGTGCCGGTCCCGGGGGCTAACCGAGAGGTGAGGTCCGAGTCCAGTCCAAGGTCGGTGGTGCGGTATGGAGGCTGTCCGTCAAAGCTGTAGCTGGGTCCAAGGCGGGGAGATGGGTGGGGTCAGGAACTCTGGCATAAGAGCAGGACAGGGTGCAGGCAGGAACAGGCTAGCAACAACGTTGCTCCCGCAACCTGGGACTGGGGCTGGCTGGCTTTTATCTGCCCCGAGGCATAGGGCGGCCCAGGTCCACAGGTGACTCGCCTCTCCAGGCCTGGAGGCGAGCACTCCTCCTGCGGGAACTTAGTTCCCTCCGCCTCTCTGCCCTGAGCCTCTGCAGCTCAGGAGAGGCTGGAGGGTTACTGGACCCAGAGGCAACCTTCTCTTCCCCTGACAGGGCTGAGAGTGGAGCACCTGCAGGTGATGGGTTCTCCATCACCTCAGGAGCCAGAGCAGACTCAGCTGGTGGCTGCACCTGAGGATCCAGCACAGGTGAGGACCCTCCAGGCTCAGGCCACAGCCCCGGCTCAGCTGGTTCTGGAGGTGGGGACTCCTGTGCAGGCTGGGATTCCTCAGGTTCAGCCTCTGAGTCCAAATCCCAGGCCATCACACTCGCCAAGCCTGGCCTACCTTACAAGGTTGTTGCAGGTATAAAATGAGCACATGGCAGAACCATGTAAGTCACCCTGAGTTCCATGGAGGACAGACTAGATTTTTTTTTTTAACGTAATAAATAAACACAGATGGAAATGTGCAGCCACATTAGATGCTTTAGATCAGGAGTTGGCAACCTAAAGCCCATGGGCCACAAGGGGCCCATGGGGGTCGTTTAACTGGCCCCGGACCCCTGCTGCTCGGTTGGCTCCCATGCGCCATGCTAAACCGGCGTGGAGCAGAGCGGGGACTGCCTTCCGCGATGCTGGCCGGCTTCCCATTGGCAGCAGGAAGCTCCTGCAGCCAATGGGAAGCTGCGCACGCCTCCTCCGTGCCAGAAGGAGTGTCAGAAATAGCATTTGTGCATGTGCGTGCGCACACTCCGGCCCACTGCAGCGTCTGCGGGACCGTGAACCGGCCCAAGCCACAAAGACTTTGCTGACCCCTGCTTTAGACTGCTAATCCCACACCTCCGTCTAGGTGGGCCCCATTTTATTTTATATTTGAAAGCCCTCTGCCTTATGATTCATTTATATGGGAATTGTATTCCCATTATTCATCTTTTATTACGGTATAATTACGGTGAGTTTTAAAAGAATATATGTGGAGAGAGAGACAGTGAGAGTTCCCCCCTCTGCAAGTGGATGTAGAGATAAGAATCATTCATGCCTCCCATTTAAATTTCTCCTTGTAATGTTCAAAGTTTAATAGATGTGGAGATTGGCATCTAAATGAGATTGTAGGCGGGCGACCATGGAATTTTCATAAGAGGCAGAGCGGGGAGGAAGCCGTGGAGGAGAATGGTTATGCATTGGGATTCTGTCCTTGTTCTCAATATCCTGGTTTGGACCAGAACCATCAGGCTCTGTGCTTACCCTCCAAGTCTTCTTTTCCCAGCTGTTTTCTCTTGGGATAGACCTGTACAGAGGTACCGTGGAAGTTGAACAGACTTCCAAAATGTTCGGAAACCAAGGTGCGGCTTCTGATTGGCTGCAGGAAGCTCCTGCAGCCAACCGGAAGCACAGAAGCCGCGTTGGATGTTCGGCTTCCAAAGAGCGTTCGCAAATCAGAACACTTGTTCAGGCGTTCAAGAGCCAAAACATTTGACTCGCAAGGCGTTCGGGATCCAAGATACGACTGTATTTCATACCTGAACTGGTTTAGCTGTCATTTCATCTCCCTGGGAATGTGGTTTGTTGAATCTGTGCATCTAGGGATCTTTAATGAAAGCCCCATATGCACCATACATTTCAAGCTGTACCATGCCACTTTAGATAGTCCTGGCTTCCAGGATTCCAAAGAAATAATAATAATAATAATAATAATAATAATAATAATAATAATAATAAAATTTATTTATACCCTGCCCTCCCCAGCCAAGACCGGACTGAGGGCGGCTAACAACCAATAATAAAAACAAGTTGATTAAAATACAACTTAAAATACAACATTAAAATACAACATTAAAACATTAAGATGCAGCCTCTTCACAGGAGAAAGGAAAAAAGAAAAAGGGGGAGGGAATCAAACTGATTCTAAGCCAAAGGCCAAGTGGAACAACTCTGTCTTACAGGCCCTGCGGAAAGAAATCAGATCCTGCAGGTCCCTGGTCTCATGACACTAAAGCATTCCACCAGGCTGGAGCCAGTGTTGAAATGGCCCTGGCTCTGGGTTGAGGCTAATCTAACTTCCTTAGGGCCTGGGACCTCTAGGGTGTTGCTATTTATGTACCTTAAGGTCCTCCGTGGGGCATACCAGGAGAGGCGGTCCCGTAGGTACGAGGGTCCTAGGCCGTGAAGGGCTTTAAAGGTCAAAACCAGCACCTTAAATCTGACCCTGTACTCCACTGGGAGCCAGTGCAGCTGGAAAAGCACTGGGTGAATATGCTCCCATGGTAGAGACCCCGTGAGGAGCCTCGCTGCAGCATTCTGCACCTGCTGGAGTTTCTGGGACAGCTTCAAGGGCAGCCCCGCATAGGGCGAATTACAGTAGTCAAGCCTGGAGGTGACCGTTGCATGAATCACTGTTGTTGTTGTTGTTGTTATTTAACTATAAAAAGGTAAAGGACCCCTGACAGTTAAGTCCAGTTGCAGATGACTCTGGGGTTGCGGCGCTCATCTCGCTTTACAGGCCGAGGGAGCCGATGTTTGTCCGCAGACAGTTTTTCCGGGTCATATGGCCAGCATGACTAAGCCACTTCTGGTGAAATCAGAGCAGCACACGGAAACGCCGTTTACCTTCCCATCGGAGCGGTACCTATTTATCTACTTGCACTTTTTGGAGTGCTTTTGAACTGCTAGGTTGGCAAGAACTGGGACTGAGCAACGGGAGCTCACCCCATCACAGGGATTCGAACCACCGACCTTCTGATCGGCAAGCCCAAGTGGCTCAGAGGTTTAGACCACTTGATTTTATACGGTGCTGTAAATTTAATTCTGTGCTGTCAGTGTTTAATTGTTCTTGTTGATGGTTTCATTATGCTGCATACGGCTCTGGTTTCCCAGTTAGGTGAAAAAGTGAGAATAATTTAAAAAATCCAAATAAATAAATTTCCTCCTACCTCCCTTGATTCCGGGGTGCTGTAGCCTCGCCAGCACTGGGGCCTGATCCTGACAGTCTCTTGATTTTCCTGCCATGATCCTGTAGTGAATGGAGAACAGATACTCACAATGCCTTATGAATAAATGAAGTTTCCGGGTGATTTGAAAGCAATGAGCAGCAGCTAGACGATTTTTTTTTTAAATCACTGCCTTCAGCTTTCCGCTCTCTGTTTGTTGCCTTGGTGCATTGTATCTTGTTCCTATTAAGCTCCTATCAAGCCATACATTGCAAGCAACCATAAAAACGAGCTCTGGATTTTACTGCCCTTTCTGCATTTGAATGTATATCTTACAACCGTTCATCTTGTTTGCATATCTGTTTGGATATATGGACTGCTTATAGTAATATATATGTTCTAATTCAGTTAGAACCAGAACCACTTCTGGTGAACCAGAGCAGCACACGGAAACGCCGTTTACCTTCCCGCTGGAGTGGTACCTATTTATCTACTTGCACTTTGACATGCTTTTGAACTGCTAGGTTGGCAGGAGCAGGGACCGAGCAACAGGAGCTCACCCCGTCGTGGGGATTCGAACCGCCAACCTTCTGAACGGCAAGCCCTAGGCTCTGTGGTTTAACCCACGGCGCCACCCGCGTCCCATATGTTTTAACTGTATTCAATTCCAAATTTTAAATTGTTATAATTCTGAACTCTAAATTGATGCTCTTAGTTGAACATCCATTCTGATCTATTTGTGGGGAGGTTATACAATGAACATGCACCCAGCATTTGCCCTTGATTTGCTTTTAGGGTGTTATATTTCTTCCTGTTGATCACTGATTCATTCCACACTTCTCACTGCAATTCCTCATCACTTCCCTAACTGCTAGAAAACAATTACGGTACTTTTAAAAGTTGATTGTTCAACTGAAGCAGCAGAGCATTTAAATTCGCTTTAATTGCCAAACCTAAATTTCCCAAAGTGTGCTTGAAATGACTTCCTCCTGCAAAAGAGTGAGTGTGGAGGTGATCTAAGCGAGAGAGACGGCTTCATATCTGTAGTTAGAACAAAAGTTATCAGAAGTTCTTTAACAGTGCAAAGCACAGAAAGGCAAACTTTTTTTTATTAAAAAAAATCATACTCTTCTTTTTGTCTTGCCAGGAAAAAGGTGATGATCATTAAGTCAGATGATCCCATTTGCCACTGGTGAGGAAAAGGGATTTAGTGAAGCAGGACACCTCATCTTTCATTGAAAACAGCAGAAGGTCATCTCCATATTTAAGCATTTAAGAAGACTCTCTATATTCAGTCCCTATGTCTATATTAATAAAGGTGAAAAGTAAAAGATGAGACTGTGAGAGGCTGTCAAGATATATATAGGCAAAATAATTTCAGACCAGGATCATTAAGGAGAGAAAAGGAGGTTGAAAAATGAAGGCAGGAATCAAGGGATCAGTTTCGCATCTTGATGATGTCACACATCAGAGGGGGTCAAAGGCTCAAAAGTAGATGTTCAGAAGCAAAAAACGGGAGTTAGGGGAAGGGCTGTAGCTCAACAGGAGAACAGTTGCTTTGTATGCAGAAGGTCCACCGGGACCATATAACACCAGTCCTGAGAGATCTGCATTGGCTCCCAGTATGTTTCCGAGCACAATTCAAAGTGTTGGTGCTGACCTTCAAAGCCCTAAACGGCCGCGGCCCAGTAGACCTGAAGGAGCATCTCCACCCCCATCATTCAGCCCGGACACTGAGATCCAGCGCCGAGGGCCTTCTGGCGGTTCCCTCATTGCAAGAAGTGAGGTTACAGGGAACCAGGCAGAAGGCCATCTTGGTGGTGGCGCCTGCCCTGTGGAACGCCCTCCCTTCAGATGTGAAGGAAATAAGCAGCTATCTTATCTCTAAAAGACATCTGAAGGCAGCCCTGTTTAGGGAAGTTTTTAATATTTAATGCTGTATTGTTTTTAACACTCGATTGGAAGCCACCCAGAGTGGCTGGGGAAACTCAGCCAGATGGGCGGCGTATAAATAATAATTATAATATTATTATTATTCCAAGTTCAAGCCCTAGAATCTCCAGGTAGGGCTAGGAATGTCCATTGTTTGAAACCCCAGAGAGATGCTGCCATTCAGTATAGATAATTCTGAGCTGGACGGACCAAAGACTTTTTCTTTTTCTCTAGTTTTTATCCAACGTCCCTTCTTCCTGGTCTCGGGTTATGTCAGTCCTTTCTAACCATTGCATCCAGTCCATCAAGGCACTTCATGTCATAGTCTGGTTGGATGCAGAGGAACGGTAGGAAGAACCAGCTGGGGAACCACCAAGGCAAGAAGGCTCAAAGCCCAGGAAGTGGTGGTGGTGGTGACTTCCCAGGACAGGAGAGGGCTCTTGTGCTCATGTCTTGCTCTCAGGTTTCTCCTGGGCACCTGGTTAGCCCCTGGAGAACAGGATCCTGGACCAGATGGATCCTGAAGGCTCTTCCTATGTCCCTGGGAAGGGATTGGTTTGACACTACATTAAAAAAAAACACACAGGAGAGCAGCCTGAAAAGTTTCAGCTCAGAGTTGTAATGGCCATTGCTCTTGGCATCGTTTTTGCTGGCACCTGCCATGATTTCCTCTGGCAGCAGAGACAACGCATTGCACACCCCCTCAAGGACTTGGCACACCAACTAAAAGGAAGCAAATGTTGAACGCATCAGTTTCGCTGCGTTCCATCAAAAGGGCAGGACTCTTCTCTGACAGCTTTTGGATGCTGATACAGAAGCAGGATAAGGTTAGCCTTTTTTTAAAAAAACAGCAAATTCCTCTTCTCCTCGGGTGATGCTTGTCTGTGCAGCTTCCTTTTGTTATAATCAAATGAACTGAAAGCTGTGATGCATCCCAACCCAGCTGAATAAAGTGCAGATGGGTATTAATCAGGAGAGATAAAGCACCCAAAGCCACAGATCCTTTTGGTTTGTCATAAACAGCTTTGCTGCAGTATCTGGAAAAAAATAATAATACACTAATAATCCTGTGAATTGGGTCTCAGCAAATTGCCATCCTGCTAATGCAGAACATTCCTCATTTTTGGAGAAGCTTGCCAAAAACCGACACCTGTACACAGCAGGCAAATTCTGCCCCAAGGAACAGAGGGTTTTTTGGGGGTGTGTGGGGTGAGATAATTGTATTACAGCACACCTTCATTTATCCAAAATGCCTGGGGGATATACAGAGTGTTATGGTAATCAGATGTTCGGAAGCAGAAAAGTAGGAGGAACAGGAATGCTGTTGCAATGCCACCTAGAGTTATGCAAAAGCTGAGGGTGGATGTTCAAAACTAGGTGTTTCAGGTAACCAAAGTTCAGCTGCAAACACAGAACTGGATGAGAAATGAAGAAGAAGAAGAAGAGTTGCCTTTCTCCTGCTTTTCACTCCCTTTAAGGAGTCTCAAAGCGGCTAACATTCTCCTTACCCTTCCTCTCCCACAACAAACACTCTGTGAGGTGAGTGAGGCTGAGAGACTGCAGAGAAGTGTGACTAGCCCAAGGTCACCCAGCAGCTGCATGTGGAGGAGCGGAGACGCGAACCCGGTTCACCAGATTATGAGTCTATCGCTCCTAACCACTACACCACACTGGCTCTCAATGGTGGCAAGAGAGTCGAAAAATGTGAAAGATCAGAAGTGGGGAAGTTTTGTTTCAGCTCGGGGGCCATGTTCCCTTCTGAGGGCCACGGGCCAGTGGTGGGTGGGACCAGAGATAAAACCGGGTGGAGAAAAACATGCATCTTTCCCCTTGGCACAGTAGGCTTGCTTCTACACACACTCACGCACCCCTCCCTGTCTTCCATCCGGACAATCAAGGTGCCATTCAGAGTTCAAGGACACCTTCTGGCTAGTTGAAAACTCTCAAGGAGGATATGAAATATGGTTGCTGAGGAATGTGACCTGTCAGGAGCGAGCCAGCAGTAAATCACATGGATGAGATGAAGTTAACCCTTTATTAGAAAAAACAACCAGGATCTGCTCAGGAGTGCCATGCCTAATGAGCACAGTATCTCTTCTTTGGTAGATCTTGCTCCTCCCCAGTTGAGGAGACTGAAGGTCCCTGCCTTCAGTGTGGTGTAGTGGTTAAGAGCAGTAGACTCGTAATCTGGTGAACCGGGTTCACGTCTTCGCTCCTCCACATGCAGCTGCTAGGTGACCCTGGGCTTCTCTGAAATCTCTCAGCCCCACTCACATCACAGAGTGTTTGTTGTGCGGGAGGAAGGGAAAGGAGAATGTTAGCCACTCTGAGACTTCTTTGGGTAGTGATAAAGCGGGATATCAAATCCAAACCCTCCTCCTCCTCCTCTTCCTCCTCACAACTGCCTAAGTATCCTCCTCTCCCAGGTCTTTCCCAAGCAATCTGAGACTGCACTTGTGTGTCTGCCTTTGCTCCTCCCACTTCATGCCTCTTCTGGCTCTGGGAGAATGGGGGCGGGAGGTGTCAGGCTTCAGGGAATCGGCTTCCTCACCCTGTGGCAGTAGATAAGCAGAACAAAGGAAAAGGAGTCATCTTACCAGTTAGAAACTTTTAATGACCACAGCGAGAGAACAAAGAACACATCACCTAGAAATGGCAGTGCTCCCAATTAAGGACCGCACCCCCTTACATCCCTATTCATCTACGTCACTCCTACATTTTGTAATCTGAGTTTATACCCTTTGTGCTTTCTGTTCTGCCACTTTCTGAGCTCTCTGTGACTTTGGAGAAGGGGGTGAATGCTGTCCAGAGACTGTGAATCTGTTAACTCTCATCCAGTGTTTCTTCTCCTAGCTGTCCCCATCCGGTATTTCCCAGCTTCTGCCTTCTGAACTATGGCCCTCTGCAAACCACTGTTCCAAATCTATACTGTCCTCCTACTCCTGGGAAGATTCAGGATCCTGATCAGGGGGAGGGGGAGGTTCCTACCATTCCTCCTCAGCACGGTCCCTGACAGGAGGGGAGCTTGTTGCAGCAGGAGGGTAGGACGTCCGTGCTTCTTCACAAACATGACCAATCCCTGCCTCTTGACATCCATCCTCTCCTGCTTCTGGACAGATTCTATCACAGATTCTCCCAGCTCACAAAGCCCTGTTACCTCTTCCCAGTCTTCTCCCTCTTCTTCCTGCAACCACTAATCATTGTCCCACCACCACTCCCCAGATTCTAAGCCTTCTTCCCTTGGTGGTTCCCCAGCTGGTTCTGCCCGCCACTCCTCAGAGCCCAACCAGGCCATGACAGTGTGTGGCCAGGGGAGACCAGGGCAAGAGGCCTGGGAAGCCACATTTTGCTCTAAGGCAGGGGTCAGCAAACTTTTTCAGCAAGGGGCTGCTCCACTGTCCCTCAGACCTTGTGGGGGGCTGGACTATATTTGGGGGGGGTGTGTGGAAATGAACGAATTCCTATGCCCCACCAATAACCCAGAGATGCATTTTAAATAAAAGCACACATTCTACTCATGTAAAAACATGATTCCCGGACTGTCCGCGGGCCGGATTTAGAAGGCGATTGGGCTGGATCTAGCCCCCGGGCCTTAGTTTGCCTTGTTGTTCTATAGTTGTTTAGTCGTGCCCGACTCTTCGTGACTCCATGGACCAGAGCACACCAGGCACTTCTGTCTTCCACTGCCTCCCGCAGTTTGGTCAAACTCATGTTAGTAGCTTCAAGAACACTGTCCAACCATCTTGTCCTCTGTCGTCCCCTTCTCCTTGTGCCCTCCCTCTTTCCCAACATCAGGGTCTTTCCCAGGAAGTCTTTTCTTTTCATGAGGTGGCCAAAGTATTGGAGCCTCAGCTTCAGGATCTGTCCTTCCAGTGAGCACTCAGGGCTGATTTAGTTTGCCTATTCAAGCCCTAAGGCCTGAGGTTGCCCACCTTTGCCCTAGGTGTGCCTTCCAAAAGCTTCTGCAAAGCAAAGCCAGCCAGGTAATGTTCCAACGGCAGTAACTTCTGCAAGGAAAGAGACATAAACATTGTTTTTGATGCAGGCAAAGAAGCAAAAGAACAGAAACAAACAAAGAAGACTTTCATCTATTTTGATAAAAGCCACTTCCTTGCGACTTCTTTTTCATGCCCTCTTCCCCGCCCTCCTCTCTGTCCCGCAGGGATCAGCTGGCTGTTTTCTTCATAAATAGATCTTGGCGCTGACTCGAAAATGTCACCGCGAACAATGCAATGTCCCCAGCTGAACGGTCCGTGTGATGCGATCCTCAATAGTCGTTTTGTGCGAGCCTCTTGTGGCCCTCAGCGGCTGATAAAAATAGCAAAGAGTACAGGAAATAGAAGTGGGGGGCGGCAGGGAGGATTATTCCGTAAATAGATTGAACGGCCGTTAACCATTTAGCCTGGCAGCCGGCACATTTTGCTAACTGAGTGGATGTGAAAGGCGCATCAGAGCACCACCAACATCCCTTTGATTATGCTGTGCATTGCTACATCTCTGCCTGGAAGCCAGCCATCGTAAAGGTGTTTAATTGCACACGGCACCCTCAGACAGATTTGGCAGACCGGTACAGCTTTCTTTGCAGAGGAAAGTATGAGCTTCAATTTTATTTCAGGATGCAGCCCGAGCGAATGAGATGCGTTCCTAACTGCTTTGTCTGGACCTTGTTGCCGGGTGAATTTCAGCACAACTCGAAGGCTCTCGTCTCAGATGCCCCACTGCAGACCCTCCAGATGTCCCTATTTTCCAGGGCCAGTCCCAGATTTACAGAATTTACTTGATCTCACAATGTCCTGCTTTTCCTTAGGACATCCCTATTTTCATTATGTTGGAGGGTATGCAGTTATGCAACCTCCAAGCCAAGAAGATATCAAGAAGATACAACCTTTAGAAGACATCTGAAGGCAGCCATGTATAGGGAACTTTGTTTTCTTATGTTTAATGTTTTCTTATGTTTTTATATATGTTGGAAGCTGCTCAGAGTGGCTGGGGCAACCCACTCAGATGGGCAGGATATAAATAATAAGATTACTATTAATATTATTACTATTATGGAATAGATGTCCCTGTTCTCATCAGAAAAAATGTCAGAGGGTATTCCACTGATTTCGATGGCCTGGAAGCCAAGCCTCCTAGTTGGGTATTTTTAGAAGAGAAGACTGAGAGGTGATGTGATAGCCATCTTCAAATATCTAAAGGGCTGTCACATGGAAGATGAAGAAAGTGTGTTTTCTTCTGCTTCAAAGTGTAGGACAGGGATCAGCAAACTTTTTTTTAGAAGGGGGCCGGTCCACTGACAATCAGCCCTTGTGGGGGGCTGGACTATATTTTGGATAAAAAATATGAACGAATTCCTATGCCCCACAAATAACCCAGAGATGAATTTTAAATAAAAGCACACATTCTACTCGTGTAAAAACACCAGGCAGGCCCCACAAATAACCCAGAGATGCATTTTAAATAAAAGGGCTACTCATGTAAAAACACGCTGATTCCCGGACTGTCTGTGGGCTGGATTTAGAAGGCGATTGGGCCGGATCTGGCCCCCTGACCTTAGTTTGCCTACCCATGGTGTAGGACTTGAACCAATGGACTCAAGCAGCAAGAAAGGTGATTCCAAACAAACACAGGAAGAACTTTCTGATGGTAAGAGCTGTTTGACAGTGCAACAAACTCCCTCAAAAGGTGATGAATTCTCCCTTTTTGGAGGCTGTTAAACATTGGTTGGATGGCCATCAGTCATGGATACTTGCATTGCAAAGGGTTTGGACTATGAGTACCTTCCAACTATCCAATACTATGATTCTTTGAATCCCAGATGTCATTCCATTATGGAATATTAACAAACAAATGCTCGCTGTGCGGAAATGAAGTGTAGAAATTAAGGCCGGAGTTACATTAAGAGGTAAAAGGCAAACAAAGCACATGGCTACAGATGAAAGCCGTCAGTAATTGATTGGTCTCTAGATTGAGAATAATATTTACTAAGCGCTCAGGCAGGATGTCTTGCACAGCAGTGGCTAACCCCAAAGGTACTTCCTAACAGATTAAAGAAGACAGTTATTAAAATGGAGACACCTGGTGTCATTATAAGATCATTCGTGTGGAAGGTGGCTGCAGCGCTCCACGCAGCGAAGGGGAAATGGCTTATGCGAAATCAAAATGTCTCTGGTGCCTATTCTTCTTAGTTTGTGCAATTTGTGTGGGATGCATGCGGCGCCACTTCTCAGGCCCGTTCCTTTTGGCAGCGTGAAAGTCTGATCAGGCAGGAAGAGGAAGGCAAGGGCGAAGGAAACAGGGCTATGGCAGGACATAGGAAGTTTGTTTGCAGAGATGGTTGGGTCAAGGAGAGTGTTATGTACTGAAGTTCTCACCCTGGGCCAGCAGAGGGATACTCTAGATAGTTCAGGTCCACATATGCAAATAAGGGATCGAAAGTGATGTTCAGTGATTGGATAGTTACAGAAAATGGTTACTGTTGCATTCTAGTGGAGCTATATATAAGCAGGCTGGCTGAACCCTTCAGTTCAGTTCTGTTCTGGCCTGGGAATAAACAAGAGCTGTTTGAAGAATCTCTGTGTCGTCTGATATGTTCACCCACAACTTAACAGAGAGGAACTGTGTTCAAGCACCAGGGTTGAGGGCACACGCTTTCTGCTGGATTTGAAGAGTATAATATATTAGAAAAGGCCTAATAATAACAATAATAATAATAAATTTAGACCCCGCCCATCTGGTTGGGTTTCCCCAGCCACTTTCGGTGGCTCCCAACAGAATATATAAAAAAGCGACAAAACATCAAACATTAAAAACTTCCCTAAACAGGGCTGCCTTCATATGTTTTCTAAAAGTCAGGTAGTTGTTTATCTCCTTGACATCTGATGGGAGGGCATTCCACAGGGAGGGCGCCACTACCGAGAAGGCCCTCTGCCTGGTTCCCTGTAGCCTCACTTCTCGCAGTGAGGGAACTGCCAGAAGGCCCTCGGCGCTGGACCTCAGTGTCCGGGCTGAACAATGGGGGTGAAGACTGGGGGTGGAGAGAGGCCGAGGCTGTTTAGGGTGCTCTTCAACATATTTTACATTTGTTTATAAAGATCTATAAAGCTCTCAGTCGAATGAGGTATCTAAGCAGCGTACGTAATAACATTGTAGATAGCACAGCTAAAATATGCAGAACTACAGTGGTACCTCGGGTCAAGTATTAATTCGATCTGGAGGTCCATTCTTAACCTGAAACTGTTTTTAACCTGAAGCACCACTTTAGCTAATGGGGCCTCCTGCTGCCGCTGTGCCGCCGGAGCACGATTTCTGTTCTCAACCTGAAGCATTATTTTTGGGTTAGCGGAGTCTTTAACCTGAAGCGTATGTAACCTGAGATACCACTGTATTATGAAAACACAAATACACGTCTAGGGGCTGCTACCTCCATTCACATTGCTTGCCAACCAATCCCCACATCCACTTGCCAACCTACCAATAGGTGGTCACAAGAACTGCAACAGTACCACTTTCTTCCTTGCAAAAATTATTATATGGTAAGAAATACTTAGCACAGACGCACAGGTTTTGTTGTCATCCGTCTGTCTCGAGAGACAATGGAGTGCATCTCTGGGGGTGAAGTCAAACTGCTGTGTTAGCAGCACTGAAGTGACCTCCTTGGTGGTGTGTATGGATGTCCTGGGCGGCTCAGACAGCAAGATCTTCCCTCTAAGCCTCACTGATGTGGTCCAATGGGAAACACAGCAAGACGTTGGGCATTTTTACAGCAACTCAGGTGAAACTTTTCCATGGCAGGTGTGGCGTTTGCCCTCTTATGTGTGTGACATCATACTGGGTTCATAGGGAAAGGGTTAACTAATTGTAAAATGACTAACCAATGGGAACCCAAGGGGGCAGAGTTAACTGTGTACAGTGGTACCTCAGGTTAAGTACTTAATTTGTTCTGGAGGTCCGTTCTTAACCTGAAACTGTTCTTGACCTGAAGCACCACTTTAGCTAATGGGGCCTCCTGCTGCTGTCGCGCCGCCGGAGCACAATTTCTGTTCTCATCCCGAAGCAAAGTTCTTAACCTGAAGCACTATTTCTGGGTTAGCGGAGTCTGTAACCTGAAGCGTATGTAACCCGAGATACCACTTTATAAGGTTTAAGCACAGAGTTTTTTTAGGGAGTTAGAGTTGTTGAGAAGACAGTCTGGAGTTAGAAGAGAGAGAGAAGATAAGTCTGTGGGTTGGGCTAGTCTGGTGTGAGAGAGGGAGAGAATTTGTTAAGAGGAGTCAGTCAAACAGTTGAGATAAACAGTCAGAAGGTACATATTAGGAAGGTATAGGCCAGTAAAGAAACGAATGTTAAGATACTGACAGGACTATTATCTGAGAAACCATAAACTTGTTAATGTTTGTAAAATAAACTTGTTTTTTTTTGGTTCACTTTTAACAACTGACTGGAATCGGTGTTTTACCAGAGAGTAACTGGTTGTTAGCAGTGGGGAAGTGAGCACAGAGGTGGCACAGGGATCAATAGACCGTTAAACGTCCAGGGACTCTGTGTGATCGCCACAGCAGGTAAATAGGATCACTGCTTAAAAGCTGCACATCAAGCTGCTGTTGAGGGCAGTAGAGCAGCGCTGGTTAAAAAATGTTGGCAACCCTCAATGGGCTTTGAAGTACACTGATTGCTCCACTCACTTACAGTCAAGAGCTTGCACCGGTTTAAAATCCGCTGGGCTCAGCTCAGCCTACCGGGTCCTAGCTGAATGGAAATGGAGAAGATAAATTGGTGTATCTCTGGCTGGGTGGAGGATGATTGCACAAGGAACCTGTCAGCTCAGGGAGAGATCTGCTGGATCCTAACCCACCCACCCCAGCAGAGCTTGCTATAGGATCTTCAGTCTGTTCCATCTTTGCTACTGTATGATGTCATGATGAAACCTTTTTTTTTGGGGGGGGGGGCATCGTTTCAATTTATTTTGTAAATACCGGAAGGAATCTTCAGAAGGGTCATCATGAGAAATGATGCCGGAGGCTGTGTTAGAGTCGTCTGGAGCTATCTGTTTGTTTTTACAATAAATTCTCCTTTTTAATTATCTACGCTCCCTGGACTCCTGACAATAAATCACACAGAACACTTAACAAATCAACAGTAAAACAGTCACAAATAAAAACAAAACAATTGCCATCTATGTAACACTATTAACAAAACAACTAAAAAAATAAGCTAAACATCACAGGTACACCAAAAATCATATTATAGGATTCACAGAGTACTATAACATTCATATCCATAAAACAATATTAACAACATTAACAAGAAAGCAACAAAACAAACAAACAAACAATTTGTACACGTGCTTGAATTTGGATATGCGGAAGATAGTAAAAAAATCAATGTAAGGAACTGCAGAAAGAGGGGGAAGGAAGTCATACCTTGAAATGTTAAAATGATTGCAAAATTAATGAAATGAGAGCCAGTGTGGTGTAGTGGTTAAGAGCGGTAGTCTCGTAATCTGGTGAACTGGGTTCGCGTCTCCGCTCCTCCACATGCAGCTGCTGGGTGACCTTGGGCTAGTCACACTTCTCTGAAGTCTCTCAGCCCCACTCACCTCACAGAGTGTTTGTTGTGGGGGAGGAAGGGAAAGGAGATTGTTAGCCGCTTTGAGACTCCTTCGGGTAGTGATAAAGCGGGATATCAAATCCAAACTCTTTGAAAAGTATGAATAAAATAAATAAAATAAAATAAAATAAAATAAAATAAAATAGAGGCCAGGGCTTAGTTGGTTTTTTGATTTATTTTAGGCCCCCGTGGTCATTTTGATCTCTCTCCTCTCCCATCTGCTTTGAAAAGCACAGCCGTTAATGGCAGTGCTCAGCAGATGAGCAAACAACGCCACTTTATTGGAAGCTGTAATCAATTCAGACCAGTTAATCCGGCCACTCATTGCTTTCTAATACAGGTATGATAAATTAAATAAACAGCAAACAATTCTCCAGCAGTGGGAAAGGTGAAACGGCACATGCTTGACAGATGCAACTTCTCTGCTTTCACATACCTGAATGCTAGGAAAGATTTGACTTGCTTTCCAGCGATTATGGGAATTTGTCACCCTAATGCTGTCTGGCACAGTCAACCGACCACCCTTGCAAATTGGGCTGATCGGCTGAATTTGTTGAGCAAGGCTGGAGTGCATAAATTTATGCTGATAATATACTAAACCAGCCGCGTGGGCCCTAATGAATTGATCGGAATGCAGATAAAACATAAAAGCAGCAAGTGACTGGAATTTCAATACTTGTTACCGAAACGGCAAGTACAATTTTTTTTTTAAAAAAAATAAAACCGTGAAGCCTCTCAAAAGGACTGAATGGGGTTATCAGCGCAAGTTGATGCGGTTGAGACTCAGATGTAAATCCCATGCAGTTCAATAGACCTTGCACCCATTGTGTTGCATGGGATCGCAGCCTTCTTTGAGGTGAGGAACAGCCTGAAATATTGAGGTCTGCACAGAGAAATATCACCTGAAATATCACCCCGGTCTCTGAGTAGCAACAGACCACAAGGGTTCCAGCAGAGACTGAGCATAGGATAGAAGGGCTCACAGCATTCACACTTGAATAGAGCTTGCCTTCCTGTTAGGTTTCTAGGGAAGCCCCAAGCCACAGCTCTGAGTCCAACATGGAGCAAGACCAGCCTCTGTATCTCTGGCTTCCAGCACACCCTCCAACATTTCTCTGATAAAAATAGGGACACCCTTATTTTCTTGGGCTCCATGATCACTTCAGATGGTGATAGCAGTCACAAAATTAAAAGACGCCTGCTTCTTGGGAGAAAAGCGATGATAAACCTAGACAACATCTTAAAAAGCAGAGACACCACCTTGCCAACAAAGGCTTGTATAGTTAAAGCTATGGTTTTCCCAGTAGTGATGTATGGAAGTGAAAGCTGGACTATAAAGAAGGCCGATTGCCGAAGAATTGATGCTTTTGAATTATGGTGCTGGAGGAGACTCTTGAGAGTCCCATGGACTGCAAGAAGATCAAACCTATCTATTCTGAAGGAAATCAGCCCTGAGTGCTCACTGGAAGGACAGATCGTGAAGCTGAGGCTCCAATACCTTGGCTACCTCATGAGAAGAGAAGACTCCCTGGAAAAGACCCTGATGTTGGGAAAGATGGAGGGCACAAGGAGAAGGGGACGACAGAGGATGAGATGGTTGGACAGTGAGTGTTCTGGAAGCTACCAGCATGAGTTTGACCAAACTGCGGGAGGCAGTGAAAGACAGGAGTACCTGGCGTGCTCTGGTCCATGGGGTCACGAAGAGTCGGACATGACTAAACAACTAAACAATAACAATTCAATAATAATAATAATAATAATAATAATAATAATATACCCAGCCCATCTGACTAGGTTGCTGCAGCCCCTCTGGGCAACTTCCAACATATATAAAAACATAATAAAACATTAAACATTTAAAAAAAATCTTCCCTATAATAATAATCATTTATTATTTATACCCCACCCATCTGGCTGGGTTTCCCCAGCCACTCTGGGCAGCTTCCAACCAAATATTAAAAGCAATACAGCATCAGACATTAAAAACTTACCTAAACAGTGCTGCCTTCAGTTGTCTTTTAAAAGTAAAATAGTTGTTTATTGCCTTGACATCTGCTGGGAGGGCGTTCCACAGGGCAGGCGCCACCACAGAGAAGGCCCTCTGCCTGGTTGCCTGTAACCTCACTTCTTGCCGCAAGGGAACTGCCAGAAGGCCCTCGGCGCTGGACCTCAGTGTCTGGGCTGGATGATGGGGGTGGAGATGTCTTCATATGTCTTCTAAAGGTTGTATAGTTACTTATCTCCTTGGCTCAGGGGTTGCATAGCTCCACACCTCCAACATTTCTCTGATGAAAATAGCAACATCCTAAGGAAAAGCGGGACATTCTAGGGTGGCATCAGAAATTGGGAAGGCTTCTGTAAATCCTGGACTGTCCCTGAAAAACAGGGACACGTGGAGAGTCTGTAAACCTGCCCTATTATTCTGATCTGCTTTCTGAGATGGGTGGGGTGGGGTCAAGGGAGCTGTGGTTTCATGCCATCAACAACCCTTCACTCTATGCTGTAGGGGGGCATCATTACCAGCCCACTGCTCGCCCTGCTTGACCTTATTTCCATCCTGGTTAAGTGTAGCTCTGTTGAGCAGAGTGGGTGATCCTGCACGGGAAGGCATCAGGCAGGAAAGAAACTGGACCTATCTTCTCCTGGAAGACACCACCGGTGATCAGAGGAGGGTCCTGCCTTTTGCGTGTTCAGACCCAGAAACCTCCCCCCTAAATAAATTCACACTTGACTCAAATTTTGGTTTTTGGCAGAATTTAGGCCACAACTTTATTGATTACAGAAAGTGACTGGTTGCATAGGCTCTGGTTCGACTAGCTCCCTGCCATGCAGGTAGCGCTGACCCGTGGCACCAGCAAAGGTCAGCCTAGGGTGAACACCTGGATAAGCGGAAAGCTGGGAACAGGCTATCTCCGCCACCCAAATGCCCCCCTGGACTCAGGCACGGGCACAACCCCCTCTCAGGGGTTGACCAAACCATCGAGCCCCTGGATTCCTTTAACGGAATACCCTTCACATAGGGATGGTGGGAGCGTTCTCCCATCCCTATCACCTGAACCAGAGCCTATCCGCAATCTTACAAGTTGTGATGATTTGCTACATGGCAGGCAAAATGCAAATGGCAACAGCCAATCAGCAAAGTGGGGAAAATTCCTGCCGTGTCCCTGTCCCAATGACAGATAACACACGACGGCATAGCAAGTTCAAGCGCACAAGCCCCCAAAATAGGGAGAGGTGGGCAGGTGTTCTGAATGCACACGCTGAAAGAGGAAGCTCTGGGTCATGTGCATGGGTATAAATAGGTCCCTCGAACTGTGTCCCATTGGCCAGATTGCACCCAGCTTTGAGGGACCTACCAATCGGGTATTGTGGCTGACCAATCGTACCCACCCACAACACAGGGTATCGGTTTCCAGGTCTCACTGCAATACGTGCCCTCTTTAAGGGAGGACCCGATTTCTGAAGGGTTTTCCTTCTCCGTCTGATGCTGGCAGCTGTGGGTTGCTCTGGGATATCCAGCCTGACCATGGCTGTCCGAACCCAACTCATTGTGTGGCAAGGTCCTCACCCCCGGGAAGTGGAATAAAGACACATGAAACAGTATTTTAGGTTAATGGGTGAAAAAGGCCACAACTTTATTGGTTACAGAATGTGAGTGGTATTGGCTTAGGCATTGTTAGACACAACTATATCTGACTTCTGCTCATCTGCAGGAATCTTGGAAGGGTTAACCACCAGAAGGGGGAGCCCTGCTGATGCTAGGAATACGCCCAGGGTCACTGCTAGGGGGTGTGTCATGGTCCTAGCCCCCCATCTGGGGCTTCGGACAGGGATCACGCTCCTCAGATTCCTTTAACGTAGTGGTTCTCAACCTGTGGGTCTCCAGATGTTGTTGGACTACAACTCCCATCATCCCTGAGCTCTGGCCTTGCAACATCTGGGGACTCACAGGTTGAGAAAGGCTGCTTTAATGGAATACCCTTCAAATAGTAGGGGTAGGTGATGGTCACCTTCAACCTAATACTCCAATGACCATGGCTGTCTGAACCCAACTCATCCAACACCCAAGCCCCTCTAAATAGGCCCAGTTTGGTTTGGGCCTTGGTTGAATCCAGTGCAAAGCCTTCAGTATGATTCCTCTTACCTGCAGCGCTGAAATAAATAAATACGTTTGACTCCATCCTGCAGAGTTTGTTCCTCAATCCACAGCTGAAAGCAAAGCAAGCCAGCATTCTAAAAAAAGAAGAAAGCACTGATTTTTTCTTCCGTTAATTTATTCAACTGTGATGGCGCCGAACCATTTCCCATTATTCCTCCCCTTTCAGAATCATTATAGGAAAAGTGGATGGAACCTAATTAAAACATCACTATAAAAAGCTATAAGTGATCATGAATAAAGAGATATTCATGGGAAAGAGAGGTGGTGGTGGTGGGGAGAAATATATATATTTGCTCGTGCTGGGGGTACTTCCCCCTCCCTGTCTTTCTTCTCTGATGGGCTGGTGTAAAAGAATCAGACGATCAGAACTGAAAAGCAAAAGGGATTTTGAGCTTGAGCTCAAAGGAGCCCTGCATCCAAAATGCATCTTGGTGCATGTGAAATTTGATTTATTCAAGGTCAAGGCTTCTTTCAGACGTGTGGCGAAAAGGGGAAATGGATAGGAGGCTGCGCTCCTCTAAGGGCAATCTCAAACATTTCCTTTTGAATGAGGGATCACATGTCCCGGCACCATTTCCCTACTCTGTGTACCTCTCTAGTGCCTTCTGCTTCCAACAGCCAGCACAGGCACTCATAGCTGCTGAGCCTCTTTGTACTCATCACTTCTCTCATATTCTTAGCAAGCAGCAGGTAACTCCTGCTTTCTCCCCTGCAAGCCCTCTGACCCCTGACCAAAATCACAGAGGCCTGCCCCAACTCTCAGCAGTAGCATCTAAACACAGGGAGGCCTGGGTAACCAACAGCACTTTCCTTCCATCCATGAGGTCAGTGATCCTTGGAGGCACCAGGGCAAGGGTGTGTTGAGGGACTCAGCCTCCAGAAATTGACATAGGTCCTACCATTTAGGGCGACCTTCCGCAACTTGTAGGCTCCGAAATGGTTTTGACTACAGCTCCCATCATCTTTGATCGTCGTCCTGGATACTGAGCAGATATTGCTGGAGGGAGTGGACCAAAGCAATACAGTGGTACCTCGGGTTACATACGCTTCAGGTTACATACACTTCAGGTTACAGACTCCGCTAACCCAGAAATATTACCTCGGGTTAAGAACTTTGCTTCAGGGTGAGAACAGAAATTGTGCAGCGGCGGCGCAGCAGCAGCAGGAGGCCCCATTAGCTAAAGTGGTGCTTCAGGTTAAGAACAGTTTCAGGTTAAGAACAGACCTCCAGAACGAATTAAGTTCTTAACCCAAGGTACCACTGTATAGACCAGGCAACTTGAGATGGAGAATTGCTGTACAGTCATACATTGGATCCCGAAAACTGCAAACCTGGAAGTGAGTGTTCTGGTTTGTGAAAGTTCTTTGGAACCCGAATGACCGACGCAGCTTCCGAGGCTTCCAATTGAGTGCAGGAAGCTCCTGCAACCAATCGAAAGCCATGCCTTTGTTGTCGAACATTTTCAGAAGTTGAAAGGACTTGTGGAAGGGATTCCATTTGACAACCAAGGTATGACTGTATAGACTTGCAATAAAATGCAAAGACACTGCTAGCACCATCACTGACATTAACCCAGCACCATGTCAGGATGCTGTCAGCAGCTCCCGGCTGGTTGCCCAGGAAAGTATAAAGACAAGGAAAAGTTTCTTACAGTCCTTTTTTATTTCAATGTTCACAGAGAGAGGCGATAGAACTCAGCCTCTTGGATAATGGCGTTGTCCCGAGTGAATCTCCACTCCCTGTCTCTCCCACTTCCTCATTCATCACTTCTACGGGTGCCGCAAAGTGCCCTCTCTGTCTTTGAGCCCTTTACTCTCCTACTTTTAAGGCTCTGGGAGATGGAGGCTCTGGAATGCTTTCTAATGACAACATGTCAGCTGGGTTTTGCTCTGGCTCTCCCATGATTTCCCAGCTTTTCCCCTCAACTGCCTCTGAGCTGCGACCTCCCTCAAATCCCTGTTGTAAATCTATACTGTCTTCCTCTTTCTCCTCCCTAGAAGGCTCAGGATCGGGAGGCGGTCTCCACCATTCTTCCTTTGCCCAGTCCCTGATGCACCGTCAGTACCATGGCTCTTTATAAAGATGGCAGGACTCCTTTCCACTGAGCTTACCATCTATGGGAGATGACAAAGGGAGGGGAAACTAGATGGGTACAGGAGGATTCTACAAAGAGGAATATTAAGGGTTGTGTCATGGTCCAGTTCACAGGCGATCAAAGTCCCGGCAGGGGACGTCAGGACCGGGGGCAAGATGGCAGGGTGGGAGCAGGAATGGGGGTCGAGAAGCCAGGAGTCCAAGGGTCAGAGAGCAGGGAGTCAAGAAGCCAAGGGTCTAAGGGTCAGAAAGCAAGGAGTCACGAAGTCAGGGGTCTGAGGATCAAGAAGCAGGGAGTTATGAAGCCGAGGTTCAAGGATAAGGAAGCAAGAAGCCAAACACAGCAAGGCAGGAAACGTGTTGCTGTGGCAAAGAGCCGAAGGGAAATGCCGACCTTATATCCCTTCCCGGCTCTTGCCACCAGGTGCTGTGAGTTACCAATCGGCCTCACCTGTGCGGCTGCACCTTGCCTCTTCAGAACAAACTTAGGAAGGCCCCAGTCCTGCAAAGTCCTATTGGTCACAGGGCCTGGCTCCTGCATGCACACCTGGCAGGTTGGACTATCAGTGGCTACTAGTCACAATAGCTGTGTTCCACTACCTGAGGTTCTGTGCCTCGGAAGACCAGTCACTGGGGAACTGCTGGTCGGAGGAGAGTTGTTATGCTCAGGCCCTGTTTGTGGGCTTCCCATTATTAGAGTATCTGGCTTGCCACTGTGAGAACAGGGTGTGGGCCTTTGGCCTGATCCAGCAGTGCTCTCCTGATGTTATTTTCACACACATCTTCCCTGTATATTTTCCCTGCTTTTGTATACGTTCTTCAGCTGTAGAAGCGCTTTGCAAAATTCGGAGACATGCAAATTTCAAATGCACCTTTCCTGCAGTTGCATGTGGCAATGTCTTCAAGAAAAAGATAGGCATCAAGGGAAGTTAGAGTTTTTTTCTGGGCTGCAGTTCATGGCACAAGGGGGCAAAAAAGTTAAGTTGCTTGAGGACTATTAGATTAATTTGTTCAAATTTTTAAAGCAGACTCTGAAACTGAGGTCTTGAAAAGCGTGCGGGAGAGACTGCATCTAACCCTCTTTGACCATATATATTTCATCTCCATATATCACTGCTTGTCTGAGGCCGATTCCACCTGCTTGAATTTAATCAATAGCCTCTTTAATATTTGTCTCAATTAGGAAAGGTTCTGTTGCAGCCCAGTGAAGAATGTGGGCATTAATATGTTAAAATATACATTAGCGGGCATTTTCTTCCTCTAAAAAAAGTAGAGAGATTGTTATTAAAAAATGCTTTTGTGCTCTATCAATAATATATCACGAGCAAATTAGTGTCTGAATTAATGATGTGCAACTGGAGCTAGGGGGGGAAAACCACCCTCATTTTATTACATAGTAAAATGTCTTTAATTGTTGGAGTAGAACTATTTTATTGCATGCCATTACTTTTGGTAACAGCCCCTGTCCATTGGTTGACCAGGAAATGTTATCAGACAGAACCAGGCCGAACATAAAGATGGAAAGAATAACATTATTGGGAAGGCATCTATATAGATTCCAGTTAAAAAGGTTCATAAAATTTCATTGGCGGAGGTGCTGGGGGGGCGACTCTGCTCCCCTTGCATTTTGATTCAGTCTTCTACCAACTCCCATCACTTCTGTGTCTGGGCCTACTCCCTGCCCTCACTCCAGCACCCTTGGAGTGCGTTTGGGGGTGTCAAAGACCTGTTGCTATTTCCCCTGCCCCCAGCATCCTCGCACCACCCAATTGGGATGAAAGGGGAGCTGAGAAGCAGGGAAGTTCACTTTCTGAAAGAACACATGAACTGAAACATAGCCGTTCTTCCAAATCCACTCTTCTCTGAATTTCGTTGCCTATGGGAGCCAGTGTGGTGTAGTGGTGAAGAGCGGTAGACTCGTAATCTGGTGAACCGGGTTCACGTCTCCGCTCCTCCACATGCAGCTGCTGGGTGACCTTGGGCCAGTCACACTTCTCTGAAGTCTCTCGGCCCCACTCACTTCACAGAGTGTTTGTTGTGGGGGAGGAAGGGAAAGGAGAATGGTAGCCGCTTTGAGACTCCTTTGGGCAGTGATAAAGCGGGATATCAAATCCAAACTCCTCTTCCTCCTCCTCTTCTTCTTCTTCAGCCTCTTTCAGCCTCTGTTGCTTTCCCACTCGTCACCCAAATCTGCTTATTCCTAGTGGCCGTTACCCCATTAGTGTGTGACATCCTAGCTCAGCTATGTGCATCGGGAGTGAGTTGCATGTGTTTGCATGTGGTGTTCATTTAGACTGTCAGTTGTGTGGGAGTGACCTTATCTGTCCAGGTAACAAAAAGGACAAGGCATGCAGCACTATCTCTCTTTGACTTCCTCCATTGTTGGAGCAGCTTTTTAGCTAGAGATGCTCTGTTGGCTTCTAGCCAAAGGAGGACACTGGGATTATCCCCGTATGGGATAGATCCACATGCATATACTTTGCAACTAAGTCTGCCTTCAGGGATCCAACTGTGAACGGAAAGTGTGAGTAAACTTCTTTTATATACTTTACACAAGATAGTGGTGTGTTTATTCTTTTAAGAGGGATATAAGGGAACTTACCAGGAACCTAATAGTGAGAGGCTTACTGTTAATAGGGAGAGGTATGTTGCACTCAGGTCCTGCTTGTGGGATTATTCCCATAGGTACCAGGCTGTGTTAAGTACAGTAACTTAATTCACTGACATTGTAAATACTTGCATGCATTCCTATGTGTTTAAATTTGATTGGCTGGTAACGGAATTCTAGAGAGTTCTCTAGTAGTTCTCATG
>JAXCMG010000038.1:2822927-2861889 GCA_034642415.1 Podarcis siculus
GTATCTGAAGAAGTGTGCATGCACACGAAAGCTCATACCAAGAACTAACTTAGTTGGTCTTTAAGGTGCTACTGGAAGGAAAACTTTTTTTAGTTAAAAGCAACTATTTCAAACATTCAGAAATAATTAAGATCAATGCTAAACTAAAAGCAGATTTGAATAAAACACACATCGACGTTCTACATATCTGGGTGGGCTTGTCGAAACAAAAACGTTTTCTGCAGGCACCAAAAAGGTCACAGCAAAGGCACCTGCCAGATGGGAACAGGCAGGGAGTTGCAAAGTGTAGGTGCTGCCACACTAAAAAATTGATTTCTTAGAAATGAATATTTTGTGGCACCTGTTATGGTGCTAGATCTGCAGATCAAAGTGGCTGAGTGGACAAATATGAGATAAGGTGATCTCACAGGTAAACTGGTCCCAAGTTGTTAAGGGCTTTATATACTAATAGGTAAAGGTAAAGGTAAGGTAAAGGTAAAGGACCTCTGAATGGTTAAGTCTAGTCAAAGGCGACTATGGGGTTGTGGCACTCATCTTGCTTTCAGGGAACAGGCGTTTGTCCACAGACATGTGGCCAGCAGGAGTAAACTGCCTCTGGTGCAACGGGAGACCATGATGGAAACCAGAGCACACGGAAATGCCATTTACCTTCCCGCCGCAGCAATACCTATTTATCTACTTGCACTGGTGTTCTTTCGAACTGCTAGGTTGGCAGGAGCTGGGACAGAGCAACCGGAGCTCACCCTGCCGTGGGGATTCGAACTGCCAACCTTCATATTGGCAAGCCCAAGAGGCTCATTTGTCTGGTCTATTATGTATAGAAATAGAAATTCACACTAATATGCTGATGAATTTTCACCAAGACTTTTCACAAAGAGTGCTATGGAAATGTGGTAGCCTGAAGTTAAAATTGGAAAAATGAGAAACCAAGAAACCAAAATGGGCACATCCCTCGCTCCTTGACCTAATGACTCTTTGCCTTTGTTGCAAGGCCACACCAACAACCCTGCCATTCCCCGACTATACGTCTCATGCCGGAGACCTGAGCGTCCCTAGTTAAGCGTCTCCTTTCTCATATGTGCTGTTGTCTGGATTTAAGGTGCTGTATTTATTTATTACAAATGGCAACTGTTCTGGGAACAGGGTGGGCTGGAGTTTAGAATAAGTAAACATTGCCTAATGGTCTCCGAGGTGCAATCAGAGTCACAGAAAAGGCAGACTAAACAATGCGAGAGGCAATTTGTAACGCTTGATTATGAAACAAACGGAGAATGATTGCAAATGTTTGCATAATGACGCGTCTCTCTGTATGCACAGTCAAGTGATCGCGTTTGTTTTGCAGGGGCGGTGGCGTAGTCTCGCCAACATTTTGTAGCTGTAAACAGGGAAACTCTTAACATAAGAAGAGCCCTGCTGGGTCAGAGCAAAGCCCTAGGTCTTCTTCAGCATCCTGCATCCCATAGTGGACAACCAGAAGGAGCCCCAATGGGAAGGCCACAAACAGGACATGAGTGCATTGACCCTCTTCCATGGTCGTTGCCCAACAGCTGGCAGTCAGAGCATATCCTCCAACATTTCCTCAATAGGGGTGAATAGGGTTGACCTGAATAACAATAACAATAATAATAATAATAATAATAATAATACCCCGCCAATCAGACTGGGTTGCCCCAGCCACGCTGGGTGGCTTCCAACATATGTAAAGTAAAGGTAAAGGGACCCCTGACCATTAGGTCCAGTCGTGGCCGACTCTGGGGTTGCGGCGCTCATCTCGCTTTATTGGCCGAGGGAGCCGGCGTACAGCTTCCGGGTCATGTGGCCAGCATGACTAGGCCGCTTCTGGCGAACCAGAGCAGCGCACGGAAACGCCGTTTACCTTCCCGCCGGAGCGGTACCTATTTATCTACTTGCACTTTGACATGCTTTCGAACTGCAAAAACACAATAGAACATTAAACAACATGAAAACCTTCCCTAAACAGGATTGCCTTCAGACAGCTCGGGGGTGGATAACCCTCCAACATTTCTCCAATGAAAATAGGGACATCCTAAGGAAAAGTGGGGCATTTTGGGGTCAAATCAGAACCCAGGACAGCCTATGTAAACCCAGGACTGTCCCTGGAAAACAGGGACACTTGGAGGATGTGTCAGAGGTGCAGTGAAACCTGGATGTAGACCACAGACCATAGTACAATAACCATAAGACACAATTAATAATACAATACCATTACAGCACTAGTTTAACAGTTTAGGGATTAATCATTATTGCTAATCAGCAATTAATAATTCGTCCTAAAATACATTCAGAAAATTAAACAGGCATTAAACACACTAACAGGCCAGTTAACGTCGCAAAATAGACATAAAGCTAATGGCAGTAATAATGGCAACTAGCAGATTTCTCTTGAGAGGATAGATTCACAAAAGGGGAACCAATGACAGCTTTGCAAGTGGTATAGCACTGCAAGATTTCTGAGCTGAGAGGATCCTTCTTTGACAGACCCCCTTGGCAGCCAGATCCCTTGGTATGTGACAGTCCAGAATTCCCTCTCTAATCCCACTCCCTACTGCTTATCTCGAGGAAGAACAGGGCACTCTGGAATCCTGGCCCGGGTCATGGAATGGATCTGCCATAAACATTACAGTAGTACCTCAGGTTAAGTACTTAATTCGTTCCAGAGGTCCGTTCTTAACCTGAAACTGTTCTTAACCTGAAGCACCACTTTAGCTAATGGGGCCTCCCGTTGTCACCGCGCTGCCAGAGCACGATTTCTGTTCTCATCCTGAAGCAAAGTTCTTAACCCGAGGTACTATTTCTGGGTTAGCGGAGTCGGTAACCTGAAGCGTATGTAACCCGAGGTACCACGGTACACAGATATGGCCGGAAGTCACAAGAGACTCAACCTCAAGGGATCAACAACCCTAGCCATAGCTGTCAACTTTTCCCTTTTCTTGAGAGGAATCCTATTCGGAATAAGGGAATTTCTCTTTAAAAAAGGGAAACGTTGACAGCTATGACCCTAGCCCTTTGGTAATGAAAAGAACAAGCCTTTATTTGCTACCTCCATTACAAAGGAAAACCATATTCAACAGTTGTCACCAAAAATACCCCCTGGTTATGAATCTGTAAGTTGTACAGCCGGGATGGAGTGATCCTTGTTCCCCAACAAATGGGTGTATCTCTCTAAGGCATTGCCAGCTTCACACTGATCTTCAGGTCACTTTTAAACTACAGTGGTACCTCGGGTTACATATGCTTCAGGTTACATACGCTTCATGTTACAGACTCTACTCACCCAGAAATAGTACCTCGGGTTAAGAACTTTGCTTCAGGATGAGAACAGAAATTGCGTGGCGAGATGGCAGCAGCAGGAAGCCCCATTAGCTAAAGTGGTGCTTCAGGTTAAGAACAGTTTCAGGTTAAGAACGGACCTCCAGAACGAATTAAGTACGTAACCAGAGGTACCACTGTATGCTTCCTAATCCAAAATGGCTTCTTATTTCTGTCTTCATTTGTTGCAAGGCCAGACAAGCTCTGGTGATGGTCTTCTCTAAACGAAAAGTCCGCAAACACTGCAGCCTTTCCTCATATGAGAACTGCTAGGTGTTTATGTGTTTCTAATAGTGTGCTTTGCTTTTCGTTGTAAACTGACTCAGGACTTTGTGTTGCGATTCGTAAGTATAATAAATCTAAACATGAGTGGACAGGCACTCCTTCCACTGGGTAGCTCTATGAAGCCTTAAATGAAAGTAGCTGCAGAGTATAGTTATAAAATAAGGGAGGCGGGTGGCGCTGTGGTAGAAACCACTGAGCCTCTTGGGCTTGCCAATCAGAAGGTTGGTGGTTCGAATCCCCGCTTGCTCGGTCCCAGCTCCTGCCAACCTGGCAGTTCAAAAGCACGCCCCAAAGTGCAAGTAGATAAATAGATACCACTCTGGTGGTAAGGTAAACGGCGTTCCCATGCGCTGCTCTGGTTTCAGTGTTTCATTGTGCCAGAAGCAGCTTAGTCATGCTGGCCGCATGACCTGGAAAAACTGTCTGCGGACCAAACACCGGCTCCTTCAGCCTGTAAAGCAAGATGAGCGCCACAAAGTCACTTCCGAGCTAGGGAGGAGGTGGGGTTGCGGGCTTCACGCCCCTCCCCACACTCGTGGGGGGTGGCTTCAGCCCCCGCGATACCAGGGAATCCTCGGACGCGTCATACCCTGAGCCAGCCACTCAATTCCTGTAATCAATGAAGTTGTGGCCTAATTTGACCCATTAACTCGAATTCTTGTGTCTCGTGTCTTTATTTCTGAGGGGGGAGGCAGGAACTCGCCACGCAACCCCAGAGTCGTCTGCAACTGGACTTAACTGTCAGGGGTCCTTTACCTTTACCTTTATAGAAGGCTGCTTTCTACACAGTCACACATCCCTCTCTATCTTCCAGGGGTCCTTTACCTTTTTTTTAGTTATTAAAAAGGGGGTCAGGGCAAGTTTCAGTGGTGGCAGGGCCACCCACAGGTGTAGGGATGTCCCACGGGGTGCTTCCAACACCTCCCAGTTCAGGAACTGGCTCTTCATTCCATTGGACTTGTAGAAGTCTCCTTGTTGACATCTTTCTGTTGTGAGAGACAATGGAGGGAGCCTCCTCTCAGGAACACAAGCCTGGGCAGTGTGTATGGAGGTTCTGGGCTGCCCAGAGGGCAACACCTCCTTTTTGGTTTTGCTGATGTGGTCCAGAGGAAAGCAGAGCAATGTGTTTCACACCAGCTTGGCTGCCGGAGCTGCCGGAAGGAGGTGTACAAGACACCATCCAACTGTCTTAGGGATGCCACTTAGGATTCATGTAGGGTTTACTTCTGAGTCTTTTCTTGTCCTAAAAGTGTCCCACAAGGCCGCCTGTATTGATTTTAACTTGAGGGCTCCTCCTGTAGCCTTTCTCACAAATGAGAATAGCTACAAGGCAGCAGAGGTTTAGTATCCTAGTTTTCCTTCTCCTCAGAAGCCAAACCCTTTATTGCAATCTGTATATGTGTTTGATTTCCATATATGGAATCATTTTTTATTGTTTTTACATATGGAATTATTTTTTATTGTTGTTGTTCCCCTCCCCAACGTGAAATCCAGTGGAGATATTTTTGGGGAAGCGAATTCGGAAGCAGAATTAAATAAATGAGAAGCGATGCATGGCAATATACAGTCTCAATAGCAGACACACAAGGACTCCTTAGAAATAGAGCTGATATGAAAACGGTTCACAGCATTTATAAATACGAAAACCACTCCATTGTCATGGAAGAGTAATAACGTACTGTCTTAAGTCTGGCTTGTGGTATCATCCACAACCACCTTCTTTCTTGAATGCATAAAATAAACTCCAGACAAAAGAACACAACACCGTATCTTAAAATCCCATCTGTCCCTGGGAGAATGGCTGACTAGATATTGTGCTAGGCAGGCTTTATTCCTGGTATTGAAAAGACGGATGACATTCTGAATACCAGCCCTCCCCAATGCAGCTTCATTACGAATGCAAAGCTACGAAAATCTGCTATGTACTTTCCTTTGCTACATTGAACTCTTCTATTTCCAGGAAGGATCTAGTTGCAAATCGTCCTGAATTTTGAGTATATTTACTCTTGTCCCTAGATCCCCAATATTTGCCAGTAAAATGGTGTGTTGGAGGAACATGACCAGGGAGTGAATCCTCCGCAGCTCGTTTGAATTCTGAATTATTCATTCGCGAAGGTCTGTTTGCAGTGTTAATAGGAATGGAGTGCCGTAGCAAAGCGAAAATATTCCTTCTGGAGACCCTTTCCCCTCCTTTTTTTCCTCTCTCTCTCTCCTTCCGACTGGGATGTGGCATGAGAATTTGAGAGTTTATTAAATCCGAAAGCTTAAAGGAATGGACTGAATCAACGGTGGCGTGGGCAGAGCTTGTATAACATGCTGTGGTCACAAAAAAGGCCAGTGCCATTTGGAAAATTTAATCCGCAGAGGACTAAAAAAAGAGGTAGCATCATTGCAGTTGGTACTAGTTAAGCTACATGGAAAATGTAGGCCCCAATTATCTGAAAGATCATCACCTTCCCTATAAAACCTTTTGAGAGATAAGATCAGCAGTGGCTGCATGCAAACCACTGCTAAAGGTTCCACATTACCCTTGTCCCACAGGTTATTCATATCATAATATTGATTCGTTGTGTTTCTATCTCACCGTTTTTCTCCAAGGTGTTCAAGGTGGTGAGCATGGTTCTCGCCCTCCTCATTCAATCCTCACCATAACCTTGTTATGTAGGATGGGGTGGTAGATGTAACTCAGGATAGGAATAGAGGTGGTAAAGGAACACCTACCTATTTTAAACAAGTTCAGATATCCAGGGTTTGATGAGCTGCACCCAAGGGAATTAAAGGTAATGTCAGAACCTCAGAATCTCTGAGAATTCTTGGAGAACAAGTGAAGTCCTTGCAGACTGGAGGCAGGCAAATGTTGTCCCCATCTTCCAAAAGGGGGAAGAAGAAGATCCAGCCGCTGAGCTTGACACTGATACCAGGAAAGCTCCTTTGTTGTCGTTTAGTCGCGTCTGACTCTTCGTGACCCCATGGACCAGAGCACTCCAGGCACTCCTGTCCTCCACTGCCTCCTGCAGTTTGGTCAAACCCATGCTGGTAGCCTTGAGAACACTATCTAACCATCTCGTCCTCTGTCGTCCCCTTCACCTTGTGCCCTCCATCTTTCCTAACATCAGGGGCTTTTCCAGGGAGTCTTCTCTTCTCATGAGGTGGCCAAAGTATTGGAGCCTCAGCTTCAGGACCTGTCCTTCCAGTGAGCATTCAGGGCTGATTTCCTTCAGAATGGATAGGTTTGATCTTCTTGCAGTCCATGGGACTCTCAAGAGTCTCCTCCAGCACCATAATTCAAAAGCATCAATTCTTCGGCGATCAGCCTTCTTTATGGTCCAGCTCTCACTTCCATACATCACTACTGGGAAAACCATAGCTTTAACTATACGGACCTTTGTTGGAAAAGCATCAATTCTCCTAGAACAGATAAGTAAACAGTTGGTCTGCGAGCACTTAGAAAAGAATGTGATTATTAAGACCCAGGATGGGTTTCTCAAAAACAAGTCATGCCAGACAAATTTTGTTTCTTTTTGTTTCTTTTTTTTTGGAAACGAGTTTGGTGGATCAGGTGAATGCGCTGGACATAGTGTATCTTGACTTCAGTAAGGCTTTTGACAAAGTCTGCCATGATATTCTTGCAGAGAAGCTGGTAAAATGTGGGCTGGATGTGGTATCTGTTAGGTAGATTTGTAGCTGGTTGACTGACCAAACACAAAGAGTACTCATTAATGGTTCCTTGCTGTTATGTACTGAGTTGAACAGGATCCAAAATGCAGCAGTCTGATTAGTTCTAAAACAATAGGATTCAGAATGCAGCAGTCTGATTGGTCCTAGAACAATGCAGCAGTATGATTGGTCCGCAGGAGCCACCCAATCCAGCTCCAGGTGGAAGTGAATCCACAACCTCATTGGCCTACAGGAGAATCCCGGAATTAGCCAATCATGTGCAGCCCATTGTGTAAATAATGTATATAAAGCAGATACTGTGGGGGAACTTCCATTCCTCCTCACCACTATGAGCTGAATAAAGATAATGAAATCCACTCTCGACTCTGAGTATATTTCACTTGTCATCCTGGAAAAAGTGACAAGTGGGGTGCAGCAGGGTTCTGTCCTGGGCACATTGTTCTTCAATGTCTTTATAAGCGACTTGGATGAAGGAATTGAGGGGATGCTCATCAAATTTGCAGATGACACCAAACTGAGAGGGGTAGCTAATGCTGCAGAAGACAGAGGGCCTAAACTAACAAAATGAATTTCACGATTAAGATGAACAGGATTAGGATCCAACCTAAGCTCACCCTCTCTGGTCACACCCATGGAACACCCCTTTTTTGGGTGGGGGGACTTACACTCACGAGGAAGCCCTTACTTTTGTTATGGGTTAGTGGGGGAACAGGGACTCCCCAGATCCCAGGTTCCCAGGTTCCCTCTAGATTCTTGGGTTCTGGAGTTTGGATGATGGGAGTTGAAGTTGCTCCAGCAACATCTAGAGCACAGCTTCTGCATCCCTAAACCAGTTTCATATTATGATTCTTAAGCTGGACATTGAATGAATAGAGGCAGACAGCATCTGGGAAGCATTCAGAGAAGGACCTCCTGGCATACAGGACTATAAGGTATTGCTTCCATGACATTTGCATCCCCGAATTTCATCTTTACAGCTAAATGTAACCCACAAATGATCAAATATACCACCTATTTTTTAAAAAAGATGATGGAAAGAATACATATGGTGCTCTTTTCCCCTTTCCCCCTTTTTTCTTTGCAGCTACTTTTGATTTTTGTGTGTGCATGTGTCCCAGTAGTCATAAAGTATCCTGTCTTCTTTCTAATTAATGATCATGCATTGCAGGCAGTACAGATGTCTTCACATATGGTTCATTACCCTTAAGACAAAAACGATGTAAGAGTTAAAAGGTTTATTTCACAGGGTTCTTTGCACAGCTAGGAAAGATGGAGCAATTAAAAAATTCCATTGAACTTCGTTTGAGCTGACACAACTCAACCACTATTTAAAAAAAACCATATTTTTTTTGGTAATATCTCCTCGGAAAACTCCTCCCCCTTTTGGTGAATTTTTTTTTGGGGGGGTGAAGCTCTTATTTGGGTTTCGTGTGTGTGGCTAAAATTGTAGCCAGTCTCATATGTCTTCGGTGACATAAGCATGTAGCCCAGGTGCAGGATTCAACCTTTATCAGCTTGAGGGCCACATTTCCTTCTTGGCAACCTTCCAAGGGCCATATGCCAGTGGTGGCCAGGGTTGTAAGAACATAAGAAGAGGCTGCTGGATCAATCTGATCATCCATCCAGTCCTGAATCCTGTTCTTACATGGCTGACCAGATGATGATGATGATGATGATGATAATAATAATAATAATAATAATAATAATAATAATAATAATAATAATAATTTATTATTTGTACCCTGCCCATCTGGCTGGGTTTCCCCAGCCACTCTGTGCGGCTTCCAACTGAATATTAAAAACAATACAGCATCATACATTAAAAACTTCCCCAAACAGGGCTGCCTTCAAATGTCTTCTAAATGTCAGGTAGTTGTTTATCTTTTTGACATCTGATGGGAGGGTGTTCCACAGGGCGGGAGCCACCACCAAGAAGGCCCTCTGCCTGGTTCTCTGTAACTCCTTCGCAGTGAGGGAACCGCAGAAGGCCCTTGGAGCTGGACCTCAGTGTCCGGGCAGAACAATGGGGGTGGAGACTCTCCTTCAGGTATACAGGACCGAGGCCATTTAGGGCTTTAAAGGTCAGCACCAACATTTTGAATTGTGCTTGGAAATGTACTGGGAGCCAATGTAGGTCTTTCAGGACCGGTGTTATATGGTCTCGGCGGCCACTCCCATTTACCAGTCTAGCTGCCGCATTCTGGATTAGTTGTAGTTTCCGGGTCACCTTCAAAGGTAGCCCCAGGTAGAGCGCATTGCAGTAGTCCAAGTGGGAGATAAGCAGAGCATGCACCACTCTGGCAAGACACTCTGCGGGCAGGTAGGGTCTCAGCCTGTGTACCAGATGCAGCTGGGAGACAGCTGCCCTGGACACAGAATTGACCTGTGCCTCCATGGACAGCTGTGAGTCCAAAATGACTCCCAGGCTGCACACCTGGTCCTTCAGGGGCACAGTTACCCCATTCAGGACCAGGGAGTCCCCCATACCAGCCCGCCTCCTGTCCCCCCAAAACAGTACTTCTGTCTTGTCAGGATTCAACCTCAATCTGTTACCCACCATCCGTCCTCCAACCGCCTCTAGACACTCACACAGGACATTCACTGCCTTCACTGGTTCTGATTTAAAAGAGAGGTAGAGCTGGGTATCATCCGCAAAGATGCCTTTGGAAAGCCCTCAGCACAGGGCTTCCGAAACTTAGGTCTCTAGCTGCTTTGGGACTACAACTCCCATCATCCCTAGCGAGCAGGACCAGTGGTCAGGGATGATGGGAACTGTAGTCCTAAAACAGCTGGAGACCCAAGCTAGGGAAACTCTGCTCTAGCAGGACCGAAATGCAAGACCAGGCTCCTTGCCTGCAACTTCTAGCATCTGGCATTTATAAGCACTACTGTTTCAGAACACAGTCGTCATGTTGAAGCTGAGCTCCTGTGAGCTCTGGCTGGGGGAAAAAAAAGTGCTGGTCACAACAGAGCAAAGAACATGATGTCTGAAGATAGGAGAACAGACCAGGGAACAGGTGATACAGAGACAGAGGTATTTTAACAAAGTGAGGCCAAGAGGCCAGGTCTGAGCCTGTTCCCATTACTTTCAAAGTATGCACACACAGCAGCCAGGGACAAAAGTCGGAGGCAGGCAGTGGACCCTGTGGAAGAGAACGCTCTGCTGAAATAAAACGCTGAGGGACAAATCATGAAAAACAGCCAGTGCAGTCCTGAAAAGATGCAGCTTAGCAACATGGTCTATTATCAGCCACACCATTTTGCAGTGCAGGTCTTCACCGTGCTACCGAGGCCACAGGCTCAGTTGGCTTCTTGTCCAGCTATCCTGGCAATGGCAGTCGGTGACATTTATGAGCTTCTCACAGTCGTCACACTGGTCCACTGCCCATTGCTGGAGAATCTGTAAAGAGGACACCATCTGCTGTCCCAACTGCTGCACCAGTGAGTTCAGGCCAAGCTGTGCCCAGATTTGCTTACCTCCAGCAGAGACAGTTGAGTCGAGATTTGGTGGAGCTGCTTCAATGCATTAGCCAGAACCTTCTCCTGCTGGGGTTGGTTTGGCTCCACAAACGCAGTTTGCAAAGGGCACCGCCGGTCATTTTTCACCCAGCGATTTAAGTCAAGGACAAGTCACTACCTCCATCATTCTTTTGTTACATTCTCTTAGCAACTGAGCTAAGAGGGGAACCACTGATGCAGAGAGAGAGATGAATTGCATAATGAAAACAAAGAGGACACAGATTCTGGGTTCAAATCAGAAGCTGGGAGGACTTCTGTGATTCTGCAATGTCCCAGGAAAATCAGGACACTCGCTGTGGATGCTGGCATAGA
Source organism: Podarcis siculus (assembly GCA_034642415.1). Lineage (NCBI taxonomy): Eukaryota > Metazoa > Chordata > Lepidosauria > Squamata > Lacertidae > Podarcis > Podarcis siculus. The sequence goes on from JAXCMG010000038.1 coordinate 2,834,052, forward strand.
CTCACTGCGTTAATCACAGACCCCTCAGGTTACAGGTCTCAGGAAATCTGGTGCTTTTAAATCTCCTGCCCTCAGATGAGCGATGTGCAATTCTGTGCATCAGTGATGGTGGATGCCTCTGTCTTGAGGTTTGGAGCCTCAGGGCACTCGCTCGGACTCCGAGGTATCCCTATAATCTCCCCTATAGGTTGCAACAAGACATACAAGTGAGATGTACATTCCTATAGCATACAAAATCAGTTGGGGCCAGGAAAACACCGTTCTTTCACAACTGGATTGAAGCCCAAACCTCTGCTTTGTCTGCTGCCAGAGGGGTCTACTGGTCTGTTTGCTTGGGAAAGTTGATGTTTCATTGGAGAAACTAGCGCTCCCATAAAAGTTTATTGGATCCCGAGACAGTAAAACAGAAGCTGCAGGAAATGAAATGGCGAGATGAAAAATAGACTTCAGGTAGTTTTCTACAGGCTAATTTGGTCATAAATTTAATTTACATCAAATGCCAACTAACAGACGGGTGGAAAAAGAAAAGGGTTCTAACCTGCAACGCTATAAAATTTTTTAAAGGTTCTGTTCTATTAAACTGTTTTCTGTTGGCCAAGACTGAAGTTTTCCTTCTTTTTTCAGGGACAAAGGCTGCAATTCAATATGCACTTAGCTGGGAGCAATCCTGGCTGGACTCAAAGAGACTTACTTCCAAGTCAACATGTGTAGGGTTGGAAAAGACTAGGGTTGCACTGTTAAGGCTCCTTTCCTAGGGGCATTAACTCCATGCTGTTTGGTGGTGTCTGTGAACTACCTTTCAACTCAGCCTTGTCTTTAGTTGTCCAGCAAGCAGATTATGCCAGGTCTAGGGCAGGTAAAGGTGATTCTCTTTAGGCCCACAAGCCAGAGTTTCTCCAATGCTGCGCTGTAGACCTGCAGATCTGACTCAACCTCTGTTTCCCTTTTCCCTTATAGGTCAGACAATCTGTCCCCCTCCATACCAGCAGACCTAGCCAGTATAGGCTGAACACGTTCCAGCTTGTCAATATCCTCATAATCTAGCTTACAGTGATCTTGTTTTCTCTGGCTCTTATAGTCTTTATCACAGGGCTGGGTAAACCTTCTCCAGATGTGGGGGCTGCATTCTTAACTGGGGATAAATGCTAGTGGTACAAATAGTTGGAGCAATGAATGTTTACCAGTTTACTGTTTACCAGCTCCATCTGGTACGCAGGCTGAGACCCTACATGCCCACAGACTGTCTTCCCAGAGTGGTGCATGCTCTAGTCATCTCCTGCTTGGACTACTGCAATGTGCTGTATGTGGGGCTACCTTTGAAGATGACTCAGAAACTGCAATTAATCCAGAATGCGGCAGCTAGACTGGTGACTGGGAGTGGCCACCAAGACCATATAACACTGGTCCTGAAAGATCTTCATTGGCTCCCAGTACGTTTCTGAGCACAATTCAAAGTGTTGGTGCTGACCTTTAAAGCCCTAAATGGCCTCGGTCCTGTATACCTGAAGGAGCGTCTCCACCCTCATCATCCAGCCCGGATACTGAGGTCCAGCGCCGAGGGCCTTCTGGCAGTTCCCTCACTGCGAGAAGTGAGGTTACAGGGAACCAGGCAGAGGGCCTTCTTGGTAGTGGAACGCCCTTCCCTGTGGAACGCCCTCCCAGCAGATGTCAAGACAATAAACAACTATTCTACTTTTAAAAGACAACTGAAGACAGCCCTGTTTAGGGAAGTTTTTAATGTCTCACACTGTATTGTTTTTAATATTCAGTTGGAAGCCACCCAGAGTGGCTGGGGAAACCCAGCCAGATGGGCGGTGTATAAATAAATTATTATTATTATTATTATTAGTATTATTATTATTATTATTATTATTATAGATTTTGCCTTTGTACAATACAGTGGTACCTCTCCTTACAAACACGATCCATTTTGGGGTGCCATTCGCACCCTGAAAAGTCCGTAAGTAGAGCGCCGCTACTGTGCATGCATGAAGCGCGATAGAGCACTTCTGCGCCTGTGTGAAGCACGCAGATCGCTTCTGTGTAAACACTTCTGGGTTTGCCGCACTCGTAACCTGAAAAGCCACAAAGTGAAGCAAACATAACACAAGGTATGACTGTATGCTAGTCCCCCCCCCCAGTCTTCCAACCAGAGAAGCAAGAGGCATGAGTAGAGTACAGTGGTACCTCTAGATACCGAACGGGATCCGTTCCGGAGCCCCATTCGCATCTAGAAGTAAATGTAAGTAGCGATGGCACGTCTGTGCATGCGTGTGTCGCTTTTCGCTGCTTCTGTGCATGCGTGTGATGTCATTTTGAGCGTCTGCGCATGCGCAAGCGGTGAAACCCGGAAGTAACTTGCTCGGTTTGCCGAGGAGAGCAACTCGAACGAGCTCAACTCGAAGCGTATTCAACCCAAGGTATGACTGTATAAGGACACATTCCAGCCATGGCAAAACACTCAAGGAAGGCGTGAACCAAGCACCAGTTAGGGACGTGGTGTGGAGACGGTGGCACGGGACGGATGAGGTGGAGCTGTGGCTTGGGATAGTTCGGGAGTCCCGGTGGCCGCATTTGTCTGCCAGTCTTGTGCTTCCCACTTCCGCTTTATCCTTTGAGAAATTAGCAATAGCATAACATTCACTAATGGGGAAGCCTGCCCTCCATAAGCTGCCGTGGGTCTCTTTAAGAAATATTCACAATCTGCGGAACACCTCCTCTGTCCCCTCCTATTACTTCTCTCCCGCAGATGAAGTCTATTTTAGCTCTGCAAACATCTGGTGCGCGAGACAAGTTTTTTCACGCTTTTGCAAACGGATCCCTTCTGCTATCTGTTAAATGCATCAGCAAGTGGTGGGTTTTCTATGCCTAGGTGCTGCAAAGCAACCCAATATTGAACAAGAGAGCGAACATTGCCCCCGATACGTTGGCATCTATAGGAAACTGGTGCAGGTTGGCAGCAGGTTACATATGTGTGAAGTTGCAGGCAGATGTAGTTGGGGTGATTCGAAGATGCAAACAGGCATAAGGAACACCTGCTGGGGTCACTGATCCAAAATTCTAGACACAAGAGCAACTCCCCTTCCAGATTATCTTTTTACTGAGCATTCATCCTGACCGGTTTGCACAAAGCTTGTGGGCAGGATATGCAACCTAGGCTGTTTATTGAGCATTCACTCTGAACTGTTGGCAGTTGTTTTTTCATACTTTACAGTGTTTTGCCCTGTTACTTTCCTTCCTGCAAAAAGTCCATGGATTCCAGAATCGCAGGGGGTTAAACTAGATGACCATCAGAGTCCCTTCCAGTTCTATGATTCTTTTATTCTCTGTTTTGTTCCCTGGTTTCCCACAGGCATCTGGATACAAAACAGGGGGCTGGACTAGATGGACCAAGTGACCTGATCCAGCAGGCTATTCCTATGTTCTGATGTACCAGCCAGAGCTAGTAAAAAGCAGTCTTGGCCAGAAAGGTCACTTGGGCTTCTTGTGACAGAAATGGAGCAAGGAGTACCCTCTATCAGGAGTGCGTGCCGGGGCCCAGTAGGACTTTGCAGAACTGGGGCCATCCTAAGTATGTTCAGAAGAGGCAAGGTGCGGCCGCACAGGTGAGGTCGATTGGTAACTCACAGCACCTGATGGCAAGAGCCAGAAAGGGATATTGTTGTTGTTGTTTAGTCGTTTAGTCGCGTCCGACTCTTCGTGACCCCCTGGACCAGAGCATGCCAGGCACTCCTGTCTTCCACTGCCTCCCGCAGTTTGGTCAAACTCATGCTGGTAGCTTCGAGAACACTATCCAACCATCTCATCCTCTGTCGTCCCCTTCTCCTTGTGCCCTCCATCTTTCCCAACATCAGGGTCTTTTCCAGAGAGTCTTCTCTTCTCATGAGGTGGCCAAAGTACTGGAGTCTCAGCTTCAGGATCTGTCCTTCCAGTGAGCACTCAGGGCTGATTTCCTTCAGAATGGATCGGTTTGATGTTCTTGCAGTCCATGGGACTCTCAAGAGTCTCCTCCAGCATCATAATTCAAAAGCATCAATTCTTCGGCGATCAGCCTTTTTTATGGTCCAGCTCTAACTTCCATACATCACTACTGGGAAAACCATAGCTTTAACTATATGGACCTTTGTTGGCAAGGTGATGTCTGATGTCTCTGCTTTTTAAGATGCTGCCTAAGGAAAGGATATAAGGTCAGTATTTCCCTTTGGCTCTTTGCCACAGCAACACGTTCCCTGCTTGCTGTGTTTGACTTCTTGCTTCTTGATCCTCAGACCTCTGACTTTGTGACTCCTTGCTTCTTTGATCCTTGGATCCTTGACTTTGTGGCTCCTTGCTTCCTGACCCTCAGACCCTCGGCTTCCTGACTCCTGGCTTCTGGACTCCTGTTCCTGCTCCCACCCCGCCATCTTGCCCCCGATCCCAACGTCCCCAGCCAGGACATTGATTGCCCGTGAACTGGACCATGACACCCTCAGACTGTGAATTTGTGTGTGTGTGACCTTTGTACAGTAGGTAGGCTGTCAAAATTTACAGTCATTGTTCTACATCCCCTCTTTGCCTCTGGTCCCACTCACCACCAGCCTGGAGGTCTAGGACGTGCTTCACCATAACACAGACTCAGGTGTCCGTCAACAACAATCATATGCAGACAATCACATTCAGTGTTATGGGGACAGAATCCAGAGTCACATCCAAGCTTGCAATTAATTGAATGCTGTCAACAATCAAAAGAGGCTGCCACTGTTTGTTCTAAGACTCCAACGTCAACAAAGCTTGGGAACAGATGGAGAAGATCAAAGTACTTTGGCGATTTCTCACCCCCCTCCCACTTCCCCCATTTTAAGCCTGTCATAACTTGTGCCAGAATCGACGCTTTGCCGACAGGCGAGCAAACGGCAAACATCTGAACCGTTCCTTTTTTTCCAGTGCAATGGAAGACATATTTTCTTCCCCGAAAACTGGGCACGGGGTAAAAGGTGAAAATTGGAAAGCATAACCCTTGTGTTTTAATTAACATGGTGGCTAATTGACAACTCCACAAGTAACTAGGAAGCTGGCCAGGCACTGGGCCCAGTGAACTAATTAAATCAGGACATGCACCACCTCATTCCACAAACTTAGTGACTGTACATTTATCAATGTACATATAGAGTATGTTTTACCAGAAGTGGCTCGCATGGTGGAGCAGAGTTGGTACACTAATATTCTGGCAGGTGGGTCACATCTATTTACTGGGTAGGGAGACAAGTTGGTGGGGAGATTGGCTGTGCCGCTGCATTTGCTCCATGCTGACTTTTTATTATTATTATTTATTATTTATACCCTGCCCATCTGGCTGGGTTTCCAGTCCAATCCAATCACAATACAATGTATATCTGGGTAAACAAGGAGCTCAGCCAATGGCGCATGGAATGAAAATACAGCAAGGGTATTTTTTGTATAAATTACTATAAATTTGAGAACACATTTCTTCCTATATACATAAAAAGGCGAAGCTGTCATCACGCAGCTCCCATTGGAGGATTTGTAGCACCGCATTACAACCTTGGATTTTCAGGAAGTCAAGGTGGGAGGGAGGGGAGAAAAAGAGGAGGAAGGTTTTAAAATGGCGGTTTCAAATAAGAGCAGAGGTTTGAGCAAAGCTGGGATGGAGGCACACAGAGCAGCTGCGAGGGGATGTGGGGGCTTGAAGGAGCTGTGAAGGAATAGAATTTGGGTGAAGCGTAAAGGAAGGAGATGGGGGTTGCCAAGGGGGGAGTTTTTGTTGAGGGTAGGTGGGGTTGACGAGCGACACGAGTATAACTAATAATAAGTTATCCTTTATGTGCAATATCCAGATATAACCACCAGCTCGGTTCTGATCTTAGCTGCTCTTTAAATATTGTGAACCCGTTGCTGTGCCAGCCTCAAGCTGGCACAAGGTTTGAGCCTCATTTGCTTGCTAGCCACCTTCCATTGCTGCCACTGTTGTGTCCTGGCTGCCAGTGCCTCAGTGATGGCAGTGAGCGGTTAGAATACTTCCTGGCAAATGAAACCAAACAAAACTCAACCAGCATTGTTCAAGGAAGCTCTCCACCTCCTCCTCTCTGATCTGAAATCATGGCTTGGCACATGGCTTTCTCTGGCAGCTGCCAGAGCTCTAACAGTGGCACACACTGAAACCTGCTCCGTGCCCTGCTTTGAAAAAGCATCTTCGGCCAGGAGCTCCTGTTTCAATTAGCCACAATGCCTTGGAGTGACACTGAAGGGTTGTAGCTTCGTGGTGGACCATCTGCTTTGCATGTTGAAGGTCCCAGGTTCCATCTTCTCAGAATCTCTGGGTAGGGCTAGGAATGTTTCCTATCCAAAGACATCCCAGAGAGCGGTTTCCAATCAGGGTAGGTTAATACTCAGCTAGATTGACCAATGGGCTGACTTGGTAGAAGACAACTTTCAGGGCTGTAGCTCAGTGCTAGAACATTAGTCCTCTTTAGCATCTTCAGTCTTCCATCTGAAACCTTGCCAATCAGTATACAGTCATACCTCATGTTATGTTTTGCTACTCGCGCATGCACAGATGCGCAAAATGACACCATGCGCATGCGCAGAAGCGGCGAATTGCAACCCTCACTTGCACAGACGCACCGCTACGGGTTACGTTATATTCATGTTGTGAACGGGCCTCTGGAACGGATCCTGTTCAGAACCAGAGGTACCACTGTAAAGACAATACTAAGCTACATGGACCAATGACCTTACTCAATAAAAGTCAGTTTCCTAAGTTTCTATGTGTCGTGGCAGCATTGTGGGAAATTTAAATGGTGGCCCCTGCTGCCAGGTAAGCTGGAGGAGGCAAAAAAGAAGGGATTTGAGTTCTGGAGTTGATGGGAAAGTTGCTGGAGAGGTTTCTGCCTGGTAAAGTTTTTAGAATCTCAGAGTACTGGACTGATGTTGTACTGGGACTAGCACTTGTCAGGAGCTCGTCCTACTCTTGAGTAGGAGCCTGGCAGAGACACATGCCCGACTGGCATGTTCTCTCCCTCCTGGTCAATTGTTTGGGAGCTTCATAAGCTTTCTTCTGTCTGAACATCACAGTAACCTATGCCAACAGACATCGGCACACTTAGGGATGTGCAGAGTCTTCACATCTTGCGTAACAGACCTCAGCAACTCAGCATTTTGGCTAATCTACTTTATTTACATATAAACACACACGGAGCACTGCAACATGGCTCCCTCTCTCTCTAGCATCAGACAGCAAAGAGAAAAAACAAATAGTCCCACTTCACGGAACACAGTGACACAAACATCCTGTCTTCATCACTTCCCACTCTGTGGAGTCAAAATATACACCGTCATGTGGTAGACAACAATCCCATGACTGCAATCATGGAGCAGGAATTCTAACAGCACTGTCTACCTGCTTTCCAGCTGCTCAACTGTGCCTTTGCAAATGAACAAATGCTACAAAACACCAGGGCTCCATAGCAGTAGCACACTCTTGTGCCCCTCTGCACAGCTTGGGAATCACAGGTTTATAACTGTTGTAGTTTCAAAAATAGATTAACAATTGCCTCAAGTTTTATTTTTTTTAAATAAATTTTTATTAGTTTTCCAACATAAATTTTTAAACATACACAACACAATACATAAACAAACACAACATATAAAACACGTATAAGTTCATAACCCTCTTTTCATTTACCCTCTTTCACCGACTTCCCCATGCCTCCCTTTTCTGCATCTCTAGTTAGTAATTTTTCCAGCAACCCCTCACTTCTGCCAATTTTTAAACTTTTTTCTATTTCTTCTTATTTTACCCAATCATTTACAGCTGTAATCTAGATTTTTACATTACCCTTGACATTTTTAACATTCATTAATCTTAAAGAATTTTTTAAGATAAGTTTTAAATTTCTTCCAATCTTCATCCACCGTTTCTCTTTCTTGGTCACGGATTCTGCCAGTCATCTTGGCTAGTCCCATATAGTCAATCACCTTCATCTGCCATTCTTCCAGTGTGGGTAGTTCTTGTGTCTTCCAATACTTTGCTATAAGAACTCTTGCTGCTGTTGTAGCATACATAAAAAAGGTCTTATCCTTCCTTGGTACCATTTGGCCAACCATACCCAAGAGAAAGGCCTCTGGTTTCTTGTAACAATTGCCTGAAGTTTTAAAGGAAGAGATTTCTCTCCCAGCTTTTCTTAAATGCCCTCTTTTCCCTATGGTGCAATGTACCTATAGCACGCTAGAGAGATGAAATACCAAGCAGGCAATTTAAATAAAAAATAAAAAATGAGAAGAATGCCATCACGCACATAATTAATACAGAGGAGAAGAACATCAGTGGCTAGGAAATGATCTGTGGAAGTGCTCAGGCAGAGCACATACAGTACTGAAAAACTGAAAGATAGCTTTTAATTACATAGTTCAGGGCAATAGAGATTAGATTGCTATTTCGCTCTTTTAGGTTCTCACCAAAATCAAATGCCTCTTTCAAAAATGGGTTTGCACGGCTGTCAAAATGGTATGGGGAGTTGTGATCAGGGGCGGAGCAAGGTGGAGGCAGTGAGGGCAGACGGCTCCGGGTGTCATTACCGAGGGGGGTGACATTCAGCTCGCCACCCACCCGCGAATCCCGCCTTCTGCGATCCGTCGGGGGAAGGGGTGGAGCTGCACCTTCCCACATTCCCTTTTTGTTTTGGCAGCCCTGCGCTCCCAGGCTGCTGTAGGAGGCATGCAGGCAGGCAGGGAGAGGATAGGAAAGAGGCAGGGAGAGCAAACAAAAACCCTCCCCCCAAAAAGCTCAACAACATTGGCAGCGACAATGGGTAGATCACAGCCAGTCTTTTCACTGTGAGTAGATCACAGGCAGGGACGCGGGTGGCGCTGTGGGTTAAACCACAGAGCCTAGGACTTTCTGATCAGAAGGCCCACAATGGGGTGAGCTCCCATTGCTTGCTCACAGCTCCTGCCAACCTAGCTGTTTGAAAGCACCTGAAAGTGCAAGTAGATAAATAGGTACTGCTTCAGCGGGAAGGTAAACGGTGTTTCCGTGCACTGCTCTGGTTCACCAGAAGCGGCTTAGTCAAGCTGGCCACATGACCCGGAAGCTGTACGCCGGCTCCCTTGGCCAATAAAGCGAGATGAGCGCTGCAACCCCAGAGTCGACCATGACTGGACCTAATGGTCAGGGGTCCCTTTACCTTTACCTTTTAGATCACAGTCTCTTGGGAGTCCAACTAGATTTCAATGGGGCGCGGGGTGACCAGAATTTTTTTGCACTGGGTGCCTCCTGACCTTGCTACGCCACTGGTTGTGATCTCATGTGAACAGCCTAGGCCAAAGGTGGGGGAGTCCAGCTTTGGTGGGGGGAGAGATGTGGCCCTCCAGACCTCTTCATGTGGCCCTTATGAGTCTCCCCTGGTTGCATCTCTTCCTCAGCCACGGCCGCTCTGCCCAAACCTCATCCCACACCTCCTCTATTGTGTACTCCCCAGAATGGCTACTAACCATGAATGCTAGGCTCTGCATCCATGGTTGGAGGTTGGAAGCAGCAATTCTTCTGAACGTCAGTTGCTCGAAACTGCAGGAGGAGCTCTTGTGCTTGCAGGTTTCAAACAGGCATCTGGTTGGCCAATGTGAGAACAGGATACTAGATTAGATGGGCATTGGCCTTATTTGCTTGGTTCAAATGTCACCTTGAACCCTGATAATGCTTCTTGCTTCACATCATCTGCCCAGTGACCTGTTTCTCCACCCTGTGCACAGACAGGTGGTCACCACAGCTTGGGTCAGTGGCTGCTACAGCTTTAACATAAGAATACAGCTTTCTGACCGCTGTAGGGTGTTCCTGTCCCAGCTGCAACTTTGAATGAAGGCTGTTATGTACTGAGCTGAATCCTAGAACAATAAGATCCAGAATGCAGTAGTCTGATTGGCCCACAGGAGCCACCCAATTCAGCTCCAGGTGGAAGTGAAACAGCAACGTGATTGGCCTGCAGGAGCAGCCAATCAGGCTCCTGGATGAAGTGAATCAGCAACCTGATTGGCCTGCAGGAGCAGCCAATCAGGCTTCTGGAAGAAGTGAATCTGCAACCTGATTTGGCCTACAGGAGCAGCCTGGAATTAGCCAATCACTCGGGGCCCATTGTGTAAATAATGTATATATAGCTAGACGTTTTGGGGAAAGTTTCATTCATTGCTACTATGAGCTGAATAAAGAGCATGAAATTCACACTTGACTCTGAGTATATTTCAAAGGCACTGGCAATATGACATTGAATCGGTCAGAGCATAACAGCATGCCTCTGTGTTGACTGTTCCACAGTGACCAGTCAGTGCTAATTTCCTCCAATCTGGACAAATTACCATCTTTGAAGATGGCCGTGTCTGTCAATGTGATCTATAAACAGGCCTTTCCCCTTTAGCCTAAGAGAAGAGGCATTTGAACAAACGCACAGAAGTAGGGGCATTAGTGCAATGGTTCGCTTTTCAGGTAACCAGCTGTTAGCGATTTATCTTTCTATGGCCAATGAAGTGGGTGTCATCCCCCCCCCCATAGCATACAGCTGTTCTGTCTAAGTCTGATTATTAAGGGCACCTGCCTTCTGCCTCCAAGTCTGGCCTTTGTATTTACAGTTTTAAATGCTCTTGCAGTGTTCTTTACATATGCCCCAGTTCAGCTGTGCTGGGAATTCATTCTTCATAGTTTCCCTGTACTATTAAAGTACTATTCATCTGCTTTTCAAAGTAGATGATAACAGGTCCCTGCCTCAATGCACTTACAATCTAAGATGTGACATGAGAACATACCCTCCAACATTTCTCCAATGAAAATAGGGATGCCATAATAATAATAATAAATAATAATAATAATAATAATATTTATACCCCATCCATCTGACTGGGTTGCCCCAGCCATTCTGGGCAGCTTCCAACATATATAAAAACACAATAAAATATCAAACAGTAAAAAAATAACAACTTCCCTATACAGAGCTGCCTTCAGATGTCTTCTAAAGGTTTTATAGTTACCGTATTTTTCGCTCTATAAGACACACTTCCCCTTACTTTTCGGGAGGGAAAAAGTGAGTCTTATAGAGCAAAAAATACGGTACTTATCTCCTTGGCTCAGAGGTACATACCCTCCAATGTTTCTCCAACGAAAATAGGGATATCCTAAGGAAAAGCGGGTCATTTCAGAATCAGATCAGAAACTGGGATGGCTTCTGTAAATCTGGGACTGTCCCTGGGAAATAGGGACACTTGGAAGGTCTGCGAGAAGCAGCAGAAGGCAGAAAATGAAATGCAGGCCAGGATAAATAAAGGAAGAATGTGTATTTATTTCAGTTACACACAAGCCTAGTCATGGCTAGAGTAGGAGATGTTATCATCAGCAACCACATATGTGTGGAGGAAGTGGCTAGAGAAAAGTCCTGTTCCCCCACCAATAATACTTGAACCATCCAATAAAGCTTCAAAGCTAGAAGATGCAGGACACCTACTTCACATAGCACATAATTAAACCATGAAGTTCACCCCTGGCAGATGTAGTGATGGCCATCAACCTGGATGGTTTCTAAAAGAGGATTCATGGAGGAGAGGGCTTTCAATGGCCCCTAGCCATGATGGCTATTGTTTGACTGTGCAAATACCAGTTGTTGGGAATAGCATATGAGAATCCTGTGGAGCTCAGGTTTGACTTTCAGGTTTCATATAAACATCTGGTGGGCAACTATGAGAACAGGATGCTGGAATAGATGAGCTCATGGTCTGGTTCCCCCTTCATGGATCACTGCCTTGTTGTGGTGAAGGGGCTTGAATAACTCAGAGAAGCTATGAACTATGCCAGGGGTCTGCAACCCGCGGCTCCGGAGCCGCATGTGGCTCTTTTACACCTTTGCCGCGGCTCCGAAGCAGATACTAGCGAGGGGAGGATGCGCATTGTGCGCCCCAACACTCCCCACTGTGGCGGGCGCTGTACTGGCTGTGACGTCGCATGGGGGCGGTGCGTGCGTTAGTCACGCACCGTCCTGACGTCACCTTCCCGCCTGCTGTCAGATTGCGGCTCCGGAGATATATTTGTTTTAAATGTCGCAATGGTTTTGCGGCTCCCAGGGTTTTTTTTTCCTTTGGAAACGGGTCCAAGTGGCTCTTTTTGTCTTAAAGGTTGCAGACCCCTGAACTATGCCATGCAGGGCACCCAAGATGGACAGGTCATAGTGGAGAGTTTTGACCAAACGTGATCCACCTGGAGCAGGAACCGGCAAGCCACTCCAGTATCCCTGCCAGAACTGATGCTTTTGAATTCTAGTGCTGGAGGAGACTCTTGAGAGTCCCATGGACTACAATAAGATCAAACCCATCCATTCTTAAGGAAATCAACCCTGAGTGCTCACTGGAAGGACAGATCCTGAAGCTGAGGCTCCAATACTTTGGCCACCTCATGAGAAGAGAAGACTGCCTGGAAAAGACCCTGATGTTGGGAAAGATGGAGGTCACAAGGAGAAGGGGACGACAGAGGACGACATGGTTGGACAGTGATCTCGAAGCTACCAGCATGAGTTTGCCCAAACTGCGGGAGGCAGTGGAAGACAGGAGTACCTGGCATGCTCTGGTCCATGGGGTCACGAAGAGTCGGACCCGACTAAACAACAACAACAACAACAACAATGGTCTGGTTCACTTGGGCCAGCGCTTTCCCCCCTAGGGGTACTTAGGTATACCCTCAAATCTTTCACCACTCAGAGATTGGGGTCCATGTGAAAATATAATACTTTCCTCGACGCTTCTGCACCAACCTGCCATTTGAACCAATTGAAAGGGATTTACCCTTTGCTCGGTATAGTGTCAGTTCTCCAGTTGCAACATGAAATGGGCTGGATTTCACCCTTAAGAAGCTTGCAAGTTCGGGAGAAAACCAGCCGCTTTGACGTGGTGGTAAGATGTGAGGATGTTTATTGGAATGCTGACAACCTCTGGCGCTATCGGAGATGAGAATGCTACCCCTAGGCTATCCTCCTCCTGCCAGAAGCTACGAAAGTCGACAGAGTGCTCAATGGAGAGTAAAATTTAATTAGAAGTGAATCTTGCCAAGGTCTCCTGCCTCCATTCTAAAGATGATAAGGCCTGACAGTGCCTTTGTCCACTCAGGGTGGAAATTTATGAGATGCCAAACTTTACTAGTATGCATCGACTTTTCATAGGGATCATATGCCATCAACTAGAATGCTAAAGTCGGGGTGCGTGTGCGAATTGATACATTTGGGGTTTAAAATGTCGGCCTTACAGGAGAGGAAGAGAAAGAAGAGAGCCAATGGTCTGAATAGCGTTTATTCCCTGTATCTGATGATTTATTCAGACCACTGATTTTGAATTCTTAAAGATCTAGCGTGGTTGCTACCAACGGAGTTTGATAAGAGATCATCCCTTCCAGGTACCTGCTACTCCAACCTGACTTCCACCAGCCATGTAGGGAACATCAGATACAACCAAAGAAAATGTAATGTTAGTTTTTTCAGGTTTAATTCCCCATGCTTTCTGATTTCCAACAGCAACAGGAAGAAAAGTGAAAATATGACACCCCCCAGGGTTTTGTCTAGCTAATACTGGCAGCTGGAAGGTAAAAAGATAAAGGGACCCCTGACCGTTAAGTCCAGTCGCGGACAACTCTGGGGTTGCAGCGCTCATCTCGCTTTACTGGCCGAGGGAGCTGACGTTTGTCCACAGATAGTTTTTTCCGGGTCATGTGGCCAATATAGCTAAGCTGCTTCTGGTGAAACCAGAGCAGTGCACAGAAACGCCGTTTACCTTGCCACTGGAGTGGTAACTATTTATCTACTTGCACTTTGACGTGCTTTTGAACTGCTAGGTTGGCAGGAGCAGGGTACTTGTTTACTATTTAGGACCTTGACGGCCGCATCCCACTTGCTGGGGTGAGGATTGTAAAGAGGCAGTTTGGAGTTTCGCATGTAGCCATCAAAGGTGCTAAATAAGTTTGGTGCTGATGGCATTGATAGGATCTTATGCAAGAGAAATAGGGCTGCATCATGGAACAGCTGTCCATGGAGGCGCAGGTCAATTCTGTGTCCAGGGCAGCTGTCTCCCAGCTCCATCTGGTATGCAGGCTGAGACCTTACCTGCCTGCGCACTGTCTTGCCAGAGTTATGCATGCTCTGGTTATCTCCTGCTTGGACTACTGCAATGTGCTCTATGTGGGGCTCCCTTGCAGGTGACCCAGAAACTACAACTAATCCAGAATGCGGCAGCTAGACTGGTAACTGGGAGTGGCCGCCAAGACCACATAACACCAGTCCTGAAAGACCTACATTGGCTCCCAGTATGTTTCTGAGCACAATTCAAAGTGTTGGTGCTGACCTTCAAAGCCCTAAACAGCCTCGGTCCAGTATACTTGAAGGAGCGTCTCCACCCCCATCATTCAGCTTGGACACTGAGGTCCAGCACTGAGGGCCTTCTGGCAGTTCCCTCACTGCAAGAAGTAAGGTTACAGGGAACCTGACAGAGGGCCTTCTTGGTAGTGGCCTTGTGGACCACCCTCCCATCAGATGTCACGGAAATAAACAACTATCTGACTTTTAGAAGACACCTGAAGGCAGCCCTGTTTAGGGAAATTTTAAATGTTTGATTTTTATTTTTTATATATTCTGTTGGGAGCTGCCCATAGTGGCTGGGGAAACCCAACCAGGTGGGCAGGGAATAATAATAATAATAATAATAATAATAATAATAATTTTTATTTTTATTACAGAATAATCAGTTCACTTAAGGAAACCTATTCCTCAATGAATAAGATGCCTCTGATTCATCAGGTTTCAGTTTTGTTTAGGTTTTTAATCAATTAACTTGAAAATACTGTGTCTGGTTGGCACCATATTAGAGGATTCTATTCCCCATTTCAATGACACTAGAATGTAAGAAGATCCCTGTTGGATCAGGCCAGTGACCCATCTCGTCCCACATCCTCTTCTCATGGTGACCAACCAGATGCCCATGGGAAGCCCACAAGTCAGACCTGAGTGTCACAGCACTCTCTCCACTCGTGAGTTCCAGCAATCAGTATTCAGAAGCTTCATGGAGAATATGCATTGGTTGCCTTAACCTCCATGAATTGGTCTACCCCCCCCTTTAAAGCCATCCAAGTTGAAAGAACTGAAGGCTGAATCATTGCAACAAATGCAATCCAACCACCCATGTGCATTCCTTGAACACATGAAGAACACATGGAGCTGTGGGAAGCCCATGAGCAGCACATGAGCACAATGAACCTCTCTCCACTTGCGATTCTCCAGCAGCTGACATTCATAGGTATACTGAATTCCTGTATTTGAATTCATACTGAATTTGATTTGCTGTCCCTTTCAGCTCTATAATTCTAGGATTCTGTGATAATGGAGGTAGAACATACCCTAGTAGCCATGATGGATTCTCCATCAGTTTATTTAATCCTCATTTCTCTCTCCCATATAAGGTGACATCTCTTTTAAACTTTCTTGTTGCCACATATGTGTGTGTGTGTGTAGTTCAAAAATGAGCAAAACGTTCTTCCCCTCTTATGTAGCATCCTTTTGTTCACGTGTGGATTTGATCCATTAATTAATTGATCAACTAAAAGGCATACAACAGATCAATCATTTCATCAAAGGTTTCTTCCACTGGGTGATGCAGAGCAGCAAATGGTGCCTTTTGCGAGGACACCCTGTGTGTTATGTACTGAGTTGAATAGGAGCCAAAATGCAGCAGTCTGATTGGTCCTAGAACAATAGGATTCAGAATGCAGCAGTCTGATTGGTCCTAGAACAATAGGATTCAGAATGCAGCAGTCTGATTGGTCCTAGAACAATGCAGCAGTATGATTGGTCCGCAGGAGCCACCCAATCCAGCTCCAGGTGGAAGTGAATCCACAACCTGATTGGCCTACAGGAGAATCCCAGAATTAGCCAATCACGTGCAGCCCTTTGTGTAAATAATGTATATAAAGCAGATATTTTGGGGGAACTTTCATTCCTCCTCACCACTATGAGCTGAATAAAGAGCATGAAATCCACTCACGACTCTATTTCACTGTGTTGTGCGTAATCCACCCCACCTACCATTCCATCTTCCTTTCATGCTACTCTCCCAATTAGTAGCATCTGGATCGATTTTGCTCCCCTCTCTTCTGTTTTGTCGCCAAACTTGCTTGTTTGCGGGGTCTGGCAGCTTTGTAGAGTGAACAAGGCCTTTGGTCCTTTTTAAAAAGTTGAAGATGAAATGTCACGACAGACAATAAAAGGAGGCAGGATGAGTTAGTGGGAGGCATGTGTAAAAAGCAGAGCCTTCCAAACGCAGTCCTTTGTCAACAGGAACAGGTTTTGGCTTTAATGGCTCAGGGCTCTGCCAGAGGCTGTTTCCTGCCCACCTGAAATCAACAGATCTCCTTGAGAAATAAAGCTGACTTGCAGCCTGAGCCACAGTGGGAGGCAGAGTTCTTGCTGCCCCCACCCACTTTCCATTCTAAATACGGGAGATGGTTTCTGCTTGAACGTGCAAAGTCAAAGAAACCGGGCAGATGGAGGAAAAACAAAACAAACTCCTGTTGCTTGGCCTATAGATCAAGACACTCAGTCTTTCCAGATCTGCATTTTTAAGGGGAAACTATGGACGTGGGTGGCGCTGTGGGTTAAACCACAGAGCGTAGGACTTGCCGATCAGAAGGTTGGCGGTTCGAATCCCCGCGACGGGGAGAGCTCCCATTGCTCGGTCCCTGCTCCTGCCAACCTAGCAGTTCGAAAGCACCTCAAAAAGTGCAAGTAGATAAATAGGTACCGCTCCAGCAGGAAGGTAAACAGGGTTTCTGTGCGCTGCTCTGGTTTGCCAGAAGCGGTTTAGTCATGCTGGCCACATGACCCGGAAGCTGTACGCCGGCTCCCTTGGCCAATAAAGCGAGATGAGCACCGCAACCCCAGAGTCGACCACGACTGGACCTAATGGTCAGGGGTCCCTTTACCTTTATGTAGGCGGGGAATTGGGTGCTTGACCTCTCTCACTTGGGCTGATCTTCCCCTGCATATACAACCCAGAACCTGCTACAGTAGTATCTTGGTTCTCAAACTTAATCCATTCCGGAAGTCCGTTCCAAAACCAAAGCGTTCCAAAACCAAGGCATGCTTTACCATAGAAAGTAATGCAAAACGGATTAATCCGTTCCAGACTTTTATAAACAACCCCTAAAACAGCAATTTAACATGAATTTTACTTTCTAATGAGACAATTGATCCATAGAATGAAAGCAATACAGTGGTACCTCTACTTATGTCATAGCTGTCAATGTTTTCCTTTTTTTAAAGGGAAAATCCCTTATTCCGAATAGGATTCCTCGCAAGAAAAGGGAAAAGTTGACAGCTATGCCTTATGTGCCCCTCTTGTTATGTATCCTTCGGGATATGCATGTGGTAAACCCAGAAGTATATTTCCGGGTTTCGCCATGCGCACATGCGCAGTAGCGTTCTATCATGCCATGCATATGCGCAGAAGTGCTCTATCACGCCACGTGTGTGTGTAGAACAGACACCTCTGGTTGTGGAAACCTTGGAATCCGACTGGAGCTCCAGAACGGATCCCATCCGCAACCGAAGGTACCACTGTAATCAATGCACTGTATTATAAAATAAACAAGACAGTATTGTAGATGATAAAAACAAAAACACAAAAACAAATTAACTGAAAAAGCCTCAAAAACGCAAAATAAATAGCAAAAACAGAAGCGCCAAATTTAATCCGTTCCAGAATTTCATTTGACTTCCAAAATGTTCGAAAACCAAGACGCAGCTTCTGATTGGTGCGGGCGCCCCGGAAACAATAGCCGACAGCCACATTGGACATTCGGCTTCCAAAAAACCTTTGAAAACCGGAACACTTACTTTCGGGTTTTTGGCGTTTGGGAACCAAGGCGTTTGAGAAACAAGGTGTTTGAGAACCAAGGTGCCACTGTATTCTGACTTCTAGTTTTCTGACTAGTTTTAATGCCAGTAGAAATGAAGAGTCAAGGCTTCAAATTGGGGAGGTTTAAAGGACAAACTGGTGGTAGTGGGGATATTTGAAAGCCTTGAGCAAATTGCATTCACAGACCAGCTGGGGAGGCCAAGATGGTCATGCCTGGTCCATGGTCCAGAGATTTCCCACCCCTACTATAGGGGACAACCCTTTGAGATGCATGTTTGGAACAACTTCTGCAACCCACTCTGAGCCCATGGGACACAGTGAGCTACGAATGGAAAGAATGATTCGTGCCAACTAATACAAACTGTGAGAGTCCCTAATCAGCTGACTTGCAACGTGAATTGGGATTTAAGATACAAGTGTCTTTGGGACTGACGAACGAAATGAAAAGAAAAGCTTTATTCTGAATAGGAATGCGTGCAGAGCGTAAGTATCTAGAGGCGTAAGAGTTGGAATGACCCAAATTGATTTGGTGGTAATAACAAAGTCAGTGAAGTAGCCGTCGGGCAGATTAACCCGCCATCCCTGGAAGTGAATGAAATAAAGCAGCTCTGTGCCAGGTAATTTGCTTGCAAGGGAAGGAGTAATTCTTCGGTTTTCAGGCAGTACATCCGGAAATCAGGTTTAGCCAAAGTAGAAAGCAGTCTGTCAATTCCATGTTCTGTTTTGATAAGCATTGGAAGTGCTCTTGATTCAGTTAACTTGCTTCTCTTTTCTATCTGCGGTACTCTTAGCAGATGGTTACCAGGGAAGATTTCCTTCCCCGTGATGTTTTCTGCTGAATTCCTTTCTTGTCAAAAATACAGATATCATTCACACACTATGGAGCAATAAGATTGTAGGCTCCCCTCCCCCACACTTCTGGAGTGCTTCCACACAAGTGGTAGCAAAACACCTGTTTGACACCATCTGTACATGCAATGCAGAACTGTATCCGGTTCATGGGCAAGAATAAATCACACAAGGATACCTTTCTGTCACGTATATTACACATTTGCAGCGCCATCTATCAACGGCCATGGGAACAACAGTGTGACGACATATAGTGCAAATGACGTATAGTGAGATCATAAAACATTGTGAGTTATCTCTTACCAAGTTCAACTCAAAGCAGACCCATTGATATGAATGGATCTAAGCTAGAGAGCAGGGGACGCAGGTGGCGCTGTGGGTTAAACCACAGAGCCTAGGACTTGCCGATCAGATGGTTGGCAGTTCGAATCCCCACAACGGGGTGAGCTCCCATTGCTTGGTCCCTGCTCCTGCCAACCTAGCAGTTCGAAAGCACGTCAAAGTGCAAGTAGATAAATAGGTACCACTCCAGTGGGAAGGTAAACGGCGTTTCTGTGTGCTGCTCTGGTTCACCAGAAGCGGCTTAGTCATGCTGGCCACATGACCTGGAAGCTGTATGCCGGCTCCCTCAGCCAATAAAACAAGATGAGCGCTGCAACCCCAGAGTCGGTCACGACTGGACCTAATGGTCAGGGGTCCCTTTACCTTTAAACTAGAGAGCATTCATAAATTCCCCACCCCAAACTGGGATTTGCAGAGGGGTGGGGCTACCACTGTTGAGATTCCTGCTCCATGTTTGCAGTCATGAGATTGTTGTCTATCACATGACGGTGTATGTTTTCATTCCACAGTGTGGCAAGTGACGGAGACAGGATGTTTGTGTTACTGTGTTCTGTGAAGTGGGACTATTGTCCTTTGTCCTTTTGCTCTTTGCTGTCTGATGAGAAAGAGGAAGGAGCTAAGTCAGAATGCTCGGAATGTATTATATGTAAATAAACGTAGATTAGCCAAAATGCTGTGCTACTGAGTTTGTTATGCAAACTGTGAATACTCTGCAGGATCCCTAAGCGTGCTAATGCCTTTTGGCACCGTCTCTATGATGTTTGGGCTGGAGAAAGCTTTTGAACAGGGGTCAGCAACCTTTTTCAGCCGTGGGCCAGTCCACCGTGCCTCAGACCATGTGGGGGGCCGGAGTATATTTTGAAAAAAATAATATTAACGAATTCCTATGCCCCACAAATAACCCAGAGATGCATTTTAAATAAAAGGATACATTCTACTCATGTAAAAACATGCTGATTCCCGGACCGTCCACGGGCCAGATTGAGAAGGCAATTGGGCCGCATCCTGCCCACAGGCCTTAGGTTGCCTACCCCTGCTTTTGAAGCTCCCGAACAATCGACCAGGAGGGAGAGAACATGCCAGCTGGTCATGTGTCTCTTCCAGGATCCTACACGAGAGTAGTACGCTCCTAACAACCACCACATCAGCAGCAATGCCACACACAGTATCCGGGTTGGGAGGTAAAGGTGAGGAGAGAGTGCAATGCCAGTCTAGAGATGGCACAGTGCTTGGGATCCATCTTGGGCTCAATGCCATCATGTGATGGCAGCAGGGCTGGCTCAGGCCCCAATGGATCCATGACCAAGCGTGCCCCCCTTCTTACACATTTGGTGGGCAGAAGTGGGAGTTCTGTGTCGGCAGAGTGATTCTGGCAACACTCTGAAGGCTGCGGATGGCAAGAGGCTGATCGTAGTAGCATCCCTGCCCAATTCAATCCCCCCACCAGCACAAGAGGGGTGGGATTGGATTGTTCTGCCAGTCAAGTCTGTTCATTTCAATGGGTCTACTCTGAGAATGATTAACATTGGATGCAGCCATGTGTGTGTGCACACCACACAAATTATTATGATTTATATATTGCCATCAATGCAGCAAGGTGCTCTAAGAACATCCTTGATTGGTCAAGACAAAGGTCCATTTAGTTCACCATTTGTTTCTCACAGCAGCCAACTAGATGATGATGGTGATGATTGACAGAATCATAGAAACATAAAAATTTAGGGTTGGAAAGGATCCAAAGGGCCATCTAGTGCAACCTCCTGTAATGCAGGAATAACTACTAAAGATTCCCCGATATGTGACCTCCAACTTCTGTTTCAAAACCTCCAATGAAGGATAGTCCACCACCTTCTGAAGTCCATTCACTGCCACTGGTGGTGGAGACAGGCATATATAGAGATTCAGACAAGCCAGGTCTCTTTCTATAAACATAAGACCAGGTATTCCCAACTTTTTTGGCCCTTGGGACACATTTGGAGATCTAAGAAACTTCTGTGAACATCACAGAATATGCATTTCACAAAAAAAGCCCAACAACCCTGGTGAGGCTCTCTGAGTGGTCCCAACATTCTTTGGGAAAATAATGTGCTTTAAATGTATGGTGTGTATGTAGCCTTGGACTTCCCAGTGCCTGAGTTGTTGTTGTTGTTTAGTCGTTTAGTCGTGTCCGACTCTTCGTGACTCCATGGACCAGAGCACGCCAGGCACTCCTGTCTTCCACTGCCTCCCGCAGTTTGGTCAAACTCATGCTGGTAGCTTCGAGAACACTGTCCCACCATCTCGTCCTCTGTTGTCCCCTTCTCCTTGTGCCCTCCATCTTTCCCAACATCTTTTCCAGGGAGTCTTCTCTTCTCATGAGGTGGCCAAAGTACTGGAGCCTCAGCTTCAGGATCTGTCCTTCCAGTGAGCACTCAGGGCTGATTTCCTTCAGAATGGGTTGGTTTGATCTTCTTGCAGTCCATGGGACTCTCAAGAGTCTCCTCCAGCACCATAATTCAAAAGCATCAATTCTTCGGCAATCAGCCTTCTTTATGATCCAGCTCTCACTTCTATACAGAATGGCAACTCTTACTAGAACCAACTCTAGGATATTAAGATTCTACAATGTGGCACTTCCCTCACCTCATTCCATATTCAGTGAATGCACAAAGAATACACACATAGGCCTTGAATGCTCGTGATTAAGGGGCCATGGAAAGCCTGTTGTTGTTTCCCCCTTTAATTCAGTTTTGCAAGATTCCCGTCTCTCCGGCAAAGAAATTGCTTCAACTGGATGTCAAGTCCAATTGGTTGTGGCAGATGTCACCAGCTGGGGTGGGCGGGGGAGATCCATCAGAAACATTCATCTTCCCATGTTTTTGAGGTTTTGCACAAGATTGAATCAAACATGCTAAGTATGCAGAACAGCTTGGGCGGGAGCTGGGAGATGAAAGATGACAAGGAAAGACAAGCACAGAGAGCAGATCCAAAAGAGGTTTTCCACTTCCAAGTTTCGTCACGGAAGAGGCCTGATCTGTACATGCAGCCGAATAAGGTGCTAGTATCTAGAATCAAAGCGTTGGAAGGGACCACGAGGATCATCCAGTCCAACCCCCTGTAATGCAGGAATCTTTCACCCAACATGGGGTTCAAACCCACAGCCCTGAGATTGAGAGTCTCAAGCTCTACTGACTGAGCTATCCCTCAGGGCTGAAGGATGGGCTGCATTCTCTTCTATATAACTTTACAAGGGCCACAAAGCAGTGGTGGGTTGGCCTAGAGGCAAAAGTGGGTGGAGCAATGAATAAAAATATTGCATTTGTGGAATAGGCTAGTTTCACAAAGTTCAGATAGGTGTGGATTTTGCAAAATTCAGATGAAATGCAGATTTCAAAGGATAGCTGTGTTTTGGTTCTGGTTTTGTTTTTCAAAAATGCAAATTTGATAGATTTGGCTTTAACTTGGAACTGAATCAAATTCTCCCCCATTTCTAGTAGCTTGTGCTGTTTGTTGCTGTTTATGATTTATATAAGAATAAAATTAAGAAAACAAAGGATGGCCAACAAAAGAGGTTTAGACTCTCTCAAGGCAAATCTTTAAAAAATATAGTATAAACACCAACTGGGAAACACTGGCCTGTGAGCACTTCATTTGGAAAATAGCTTTTACCAATGGTGCCATGGGCTATGAAGTCGCTCAAACTCAGAACGCAAGGGAGAAACGTGCTAAGAGGAAGGCACGCTTGGCAAATCCACACCATGATCAGCTCCCACCTGGAAACCAATGTCCCCACTGTGGAAGGACGTGTGGATCCAGAATTGGCCTCCACAGTCACTTACAGACTCACTGTTAAAACCATGTTTATGGAAGACAATCTTACTTGGTTATGAGTGATCGCCAAAGAACAAGAACAAGAAGATTTATACAGTATAAGAATAAAATTAAGAAAACAAGGGGGGGAGGGATTTTTAATCCAAAAGTGCTTACAGTGTTGATTTTTGATAGTTGGGAAGACAGACGAAGCGGTGGGGGGGGGAATGG
The DNA here is from genome assembly GCA_034642415.1 of Podarcis siculus. Classification (NCBI taxonomy): domain Eukaryota; kingdom Metazoa; phylum Chordata; class Lepidosauria; order Squamata; family Lacertidae; genus Podarcis; species Podarcis siculus. Next base: position 2,857,182 of record JAXCMG010000038.1, read on the forward strand.
AAGAGGAAAGATTGCAGCTTTGGGAAGATTTTAGTTCAGAGAAAAGGTGTGGAAAAGGCAACATGATAATATGCATGGAATAGAGAAAGTGGATGGAGAACATTTTTCTCCATCTCTCATAACAGTAGAACTCATGGGCATCCATTGAAACTGAATGTTGGAAAATTCAAGAGGTACAGAAGATATAGAAGAGCCAGTGTGGTGTAGTGGTTAAGAGCGGTGGACTCATAATCTGGTGAACTGAGTTCGCTTCCCCGGTCCTCCACATGCAGCTGCTGGGTGACCTTGGGCTAGTCACACTTCTCTGAAGTCTCTCAGCCTCACTCACCTCACAGAGTGTTTGTTGTGGGGGAGGAAGGGAAAGGAGATTGTTAGCCACTTTGAGACTCCTTCAGGTAGTGATAAAGCGGGATATCAAATCCAAACTCTTCTTCTTCTTTTTCATGAAGCACATAGTTAAACTTTGGAATTTGCTCCTATCGGAAGCAGTGATGGCTGCCCATTTGGATGGCTGTAAAGAGGACTGGACAAAGTCATAGTCAATAAGATTATCAATGGCTGTGATCAATTATGCTATGTTACTAAGAAACAAGGATAATAATGGAACAGAGATGGTCAAATGCTGTTGCAGATGTCCTTTATATCTTGTATCCAAATTCTGTCTTGGAGGGATGTTGTAATATTTCCTAGGGCACCGTTCAAGAGAGAGGAGTGGGGAACTTTAGCGTTCATCCCCTCCTCAAGTTGAATTTGACAGCTCAACTTTAAATTTTGCAAAACCACTTGCCAACTTTCTCTTGCTTTAATGGAGGAATTCATCCAAGGGAAATAAACATTTATCATCAAGTGCGTTTGTGTTCTCTTATCAGCCTGTTTATGAATCACTTCTACCAGGATTAGATGTTGATTAGATATAATGGCCGCTAATGATCCTATCTACTAAATTAAGGCAGATGTTAGGGGATTTGTACTTAAAAATACCTCATGTGGCAAATCTCCAGAGGAACGTGAAGAAGGAAGGAATTGCCATCTGCATTTGCAGTGATAATAAATTAACCATGACCAGGAAAGGTTAAGGCAACATGGACGGACTCCCATCTCATATAGCACTGAACAGAAAGTTCTCAGGTGAGGATCTTTGGCTTGAGATTGGGAATGGGAAAAACAAGGAGCAAAATGGATATATTTGCCATTTCCCCACTACTTGTTTCACAGCAGTGGTGATGAAGAGATATTTCCGTTTCCCAAATCAAGGGCTATTAGCCATGATTTATTTATTTACTTATCGAATTTATATCCCGATCTTCCTTCCGAAGGACAGATTGCAAACAGATCTACAATTTACAAACAAAGGCATTATAAAATAGTTAAAATATTATAAAGTAGCTTCAGTTTAAAACATCTAAAAACAGTTGTGTGCCCAGACCCTGTGACCCCACAGTTCCCTGGGCAGTGAATAACCATACAGGACAACAGCATTTGGGTTTATGGGTTTGAATAGGCCACAACTTTATTGGTTACAGATGTGAACAGTTTGGCATAGGCATTGGGTAAAGCTAGAAATATGCTCCACTCCTCCAACAAAGCAGGCTGCAATTTATCCCCCCTTGGGAGCAGGCCCAAGAGGTGCTCATGGGCCAAAGCCACTTCTGCCCTGCAGAGGAGGTGGGATTGTGGGCGTCACGGCCCCAGCCCCCGCGCAATTGGGGGAATCCCAGACCGTGTCACCCTCTGGCCAGCCAATCGGCTGGCTTTGGGGGCATGGCCCACCCTACTTAAATGCAGGCACGGCCGGGGATTTCCCTCTTTTCCTGCATACCAGCTGTTCCTGTTTCCCACCCTCCCACCCTTTAAGCTTTTAGTTCCTTGACCTTGCTATGGACCTTGGTTGGTCGCCGTTGAATTTTTCCACTTGGCAAATTGGCACCAGCCACTTGGTTTTCGCCTACCTCGTAGCAAATCGTCACAACGTTCTTAGTATTGGCGGTTAGGCATTGGTATTGGTATTGTTTTGTAGATCGAAGAGGGGAGGAAGCACCATCACCTGTCCTGCATATTGAAGGGTAGTCCGGTAAAGGATTCCGGGGGGGCGTGGCCCCGTCCGAAGCCTATGGAGGTGAGGGCCTAAGGCACGCCCCCAAGCGGTGACCCCGGGGGAGTTCCTAGTTGATGTGCATCAGCAGGACTCCCCCTACTGGTGGTTAACCCTTCCCGGACTTCAATCGGACAGGCTGAAGCCGGATAGTCGGTTAGGACCAATGCCTAAGCCAATACCGCTCATCACCTGTAACCAATAAAGTTGTGGCCATATTTAGCCTATTAACCTTAAATAATTGTGCCATGTGTCTTTATTTCCACTGGGGGGGGGGACTCGCCACGCAATTGGGCCTGCCCTGCAGGAAACCACCACCTGAAACCTGCTAGCATTGGTCAGTTGCTGGCAGCCAGGAGATCTGGCCCCAACCATTAATTGAATCACTGGTGTGGCTTGTGACCTGGCCGCAATACCACCCACCATAGAAGGTGAGTGGATTTATGGTTAAAAGCTTTCTAAAAGCTGGTCCAATTGAAACATGATTCCATCCAGTGATCTCAGGGTTGATAGGAACAGTATTCTTCAGTTACCACGTGCCTAGGTAAACATTTTCAATTTCCTTCTGAAGCTTAACCACCCCCTCTCTAGGGAAGGCATTCTACAATGCAGGAACCACCACTGAAAAGGCCCTATCACAGGGCAGCGCCAACAGGGCAGGCCCAGTTCAACATGATGGCAGTGTCCTTGCAGACTGGAGGTGGGCAAATGTTGTCCCCATCTTCAAAAAGGGGGGGAAGGAAGACCCTTTACATGGCTACCAGGGAAGGTCCTAGAACAGATACCGGTAATTCAACAGTTGGTCTGTGAGCATTTAGAAAACGATGCTGTTATTACTAAGACCCAGCAAGGGTTTCTTAAAAATAAGTCATGCCAGACCAATCTGATTTCTTTCTTTGATGGAATTACAAACTTGGTGGATCAGGGAAATGCTGTGGACATAGTGCATCTTGATTTCAGTAAGGATTTTGACAATTTCCTGCGTGATACTCTCACAAGGAAGCTGGTAAAATGACAAGTGGGGTGCCACAGGGTTCTGTCCTGGTCCCGTTGTTGCTCAATGTCTTTATAAATGACTTGGATGAAGGAATTGATGGAATGCTCTTCTAATTTGCAGTTGACACCAAACGTGGAGGGGTAGCTAATGCCACAGAAGACAGAATCAGAATTCAAAATGACCTTAACAGATTGGAGAAACTGGTCGCAAGCTAACAAAATGAGCTAAGTTTGATTTCTGCTGGTTGCTAACTCCCCCCTCAGCCTGGTCCTTTGGATACTCCAGTTATAGGCCATTCCTACTATCTATCTGCCTTTCAGGGTAGTCAATACCAATCAATCCCCAGCGTGAACTCTTGTTCTGTTGTTATAGTCATCATCTAGCACTCATGGTGATGGAAGTCAAATCCATCTGACATTATGGTACAATGTCTTATAAACTCTAGTATTTCCTCATGCCATTCAATATTTACCGGGCAATTCAATATCTAGCAAAGCCACAATGGATGTGAGTGTTATATTTCAAGTGTAAACACTGCAAAATAATGTGCAGAGGCATTTCACCAAGGGTAAATGGGGACATTATCAATTCTCATTTGCAAAAAAACCCATTAACGGCTTAGCTATTCTTTGATGGTTGCAATCCCAAAGGGCCACTCACTACCCCAACCAATAGGATGTGTTTTTTTGTTTCTTGGCATATGAGATGAATTTCAAGGTGTTTTCACATCCTTCAAGGTAGAGATGAATCAAAGCAAAGTTGGTTCCTCGGTGGAGAAGGCGAGTAATACTGGAAAGTCTCCTTGAAAGACAGTCTGCCCGCTATCAGCAGTCTTTTTAGCAATGTACATTGCTGTACACTGGCCTGCCCAGGGCCCATGAGTGCCAGGAACTGGGCAGAGGAGTAGGAGTGGTGGAGACCGACTCCCCATCCTGACCCTTCGAGGGAGGAGGAAGAGGAAGGCAGTATAGATTTACAGCAGTGGTTTGCAGAAGGTCACAGCTCAGAGGCAGATGAGGGTAAAAGTTGGGAAATAATGGGAGAGGAGGATCAGGGAGAGCTGGAGCAGCAGCTGGCTGACACGTGTCACTAGAAAACATTCCAGACCCACCACCTCCCAGAACCTGGTGAGCCTTAAAAGTAGGAGAGCAAAGAGCTCAAAGACAGGGAGCACTCAGCGGCACCTATAGAGGAGGTGATGACGACGACGACGAATGAGGAAGTGGGAGAGAAGTGGGGTGGAGATTCACTTGGGACAATCCAAGAGGCTGGGTTCTACAGCCTCTCTTTGTAAAGTTTGAAATAAAAAAAAACTGTAAGAAACTTTTCTTTGTCTTTATACTTTCCTGGGCAACCAGCCTGTGGCTGCGGAAAGCATTCTGACAATGAGTAGAGAAGCTTAGACCTTATGGTCAAAGGTGGCATATTTGTCCCTAGGAATTCTCTCTAGGCCACACCTCTTTCCCTAGGTCACACCCCCTCTCCTCAGGTTATGCTCCTCACCTTATTGGCTTTGCAGCCTGAATGCGTTTGCCTGGGTGGAACGTATCCTTCAACTCTGATCATGCCTGTTCCTTGTTTGCATGAAGGTGTGTGTGTGTGTGTGTGTGTGTGTGTGT
>JAXCMG010000038.1:2861899-2891531 GCA_034642415.1 Podarcis siculus
CCCCCCCCCCCATGCCACTATCCGGGTACTGGACGACCCCAGTTTTTTGATGTAACCCCCCTTTTTTAATTCCTTTTATAACACAAATAAACAACACAAATAGAAAAACAAACAATACAAACAAATTATTGTCTTCTCCTTATTTTTTCTAAACATTGTTAAGTGGGCTTCCCCAAGTCCCCCCTATCTGATTTTCATTATACAGTGGTACCTCAGGTTACATCCACTTCAGGTTACATACGCTTCAGGTTACAGACTCCGCTAACCCAAAAATATTACCTTGGGTTAAGAACTTTGCTTCAGGATAAGAACAGAAATCATGCTATGTGTGCTATCTCTGTGGGGATCTGTACTCGATTTGAATTTTCCCCCATTAGCAATTGCTTTAATTGTTTTTATGACATCACCTTGCCGACAAAGGTCTGTATAGTTAAAGCTATGGTTTTCCCAGTAGTGATATATGGAAGTGAGAGCTGGACCATAAAGAAGGCTGATCGCCGAAGAATTGATGCTTTTGAATTATAGTGCTTGAGGAGACTCTTGAGAGTCCCATGGACTGCAAGAAGATTAAACCTATCCATTCTGAAGGAAATCAGCCCTGAGTGCTCACTGGAAGGACAGATTGTGAAGCTGAGGCTCCAATACTTTGGCCACCTCATGAGAAGAGAAGACTCCCTGGAAAAGGCCCTGATGTTGGGAAAGACGGAGGGCACAAGGAGAAGGGGACGACGGAGGATGAGATGGTTGGACAGTGTTATCGAAGCAACCATCATGAGTTTGACCAAACTGTGGGAGGCAGTGGAAGACAGGAGTGCCTAGCGTGCTCTGGTCCACGGGGTCACGAAGAGTCGGACGTGACTAAACGACTAAACAACAACAACATGTGTGCAGTTGTTCCATATAAATTTTATCGTATTATGGAGATGCTTCAAAGGAAGTAATTCACAAAGGAAATTAAATAATTAAATAATGAAATTAAATAATGAAATGACCAGAGTGTTGGAGAAGACCCAAGTTATTATTTGTTCACATGATTTGTTGTTGTTTGTGGCTGTTCAGCTGTTTCTCTGTTGTTGTACGTACTGTATGCTTTCTCTTAGAAAAAGCGCTGGATTGCAGAATGCTGAGGACTAGAATACTTCTTCTAGGTTGCAAATGCAACCATTGCTGGTGCAGCACTGCATTTCCTATCATGCCATGGCTTGCTGCCCCCTCTGGGGGCTGTTTTGGGTCTTCTGCCCCTGCTATCCAGCCCTAATAGCACCACCTCGCTTAAGAGAGACTGCCCTTTTGAGCTGTATTTATTTTGACAGTTCTTCCTATTGTAAGCTATTTTCTTCTTCTTCTACAGCTAGATCGATAAGGTAAGAACGTGCCAGATCCAATATTTGTCTCCTTCCTCCCCTCCAGAAAGCTTTAAAAAAGTAAAAAGAACAAGTCTAAATTAATAACAGCCATAATTTGACATCCTGTATATGATCTGGATCGGAAGAATATACAATTGTGTGTTTGCAAGCAAAGAGACTGTGCATATGTTTGTTTCCGATCGCTTTGGCAGAGATTCAACCGGTACAGAGCATTTCCTTGTTTAATGTGTGAGATATTATGGGAAGAGCAAGGAGAAACATCTATGCTTTTAGCAAGGTGCATTTCCAGCAGTCCAATGGAGAACAAATTTAGGTTGTGAGTCATCCGCATTCAAAAAGCCCTGCCAAATCATTAGTGGGTTCCTTTCCTGTAGGGATGCCATATTTCAAAAAGTAAAAACCAGGACACCCCAATGGTTGAGACCCCAATTGTTAAGCTTTTTTTTTTTTTTTGTAAACCAGTGAAATTGATGAGCTGTTTTTAGACAAACCCCAATGTTTGTTACAAAAAGGAGTGATTTTTCAATTGACTTGCCTAAGATCCAGGACAAAGTGTCACCTTTCAGAGATTCCCCTTGGATGTCAATTCTGCCTTTGAAATTCTGTGTATCTTTCCACTGTTGACACCATCCAAGGCCCACCGGAAGTTAAGAAAAGGCATCCTTTTCACCTCCATTGCTTTTAGGGTGTGTGTGTTGTGTTGTGAGGTAGGTATTTGGTCTGATAAGTCTGCTCCACTTCTTTGTGGGGAGGAGTTGCAGTGGACCGCGTGGCCACCCACTCTCCTCCGGGGGCGGGAGATGAAGTCCCGCATTGCCTGGGGGAATCCCAGCCACATCAGCAGCCAGCCAGCCAATCCGCTGGCTGGTGGGCGTGGCCAGGACCATTTAAACTTGGGCGCAAGCTGGAGGGACTCCTCCTGGTTCACGCCATCACCTGCCCCTCCAAGCTTAAGGGTATTCTGTTAAAGGAATCCGGGGGTGTGGATCTTGTCTGAAGCCCAGGGCAGGGCTAGGGCCATGACACAATCCCATTGAGAACACCTGGGGGAGCTCGATTTGGACTGCATTGATGGGGCTCCCCCTTTTGGTGGTTTACCCTTACTGGACTCCCTGCGCAACGGGCAGGAGTCAGATATAGTCGGGTCCATTCAATGCCTAAGCCAATACCGCTCACATTCTGTAATCAATAAAGTTGTGGCCAAAATTTGCTCAATAACATTAACCTAATATTTGTGTCCTGTGTGTTTCATTCTTCAATGAGGGGGTGGTTGCAGGGTCTTGACACACAAGCATTTTAATGCAAACCCACCTAATTTGTACTTCCCCAAACCAAAAGGTAATTATTCTTTGTTTGAACTTTTTAAAAAATAGTATGGTTTTTGTTTCCTGCAGGGCTTGCTAGCTTAAAATACAGGGGGGGGGACTCTGTTAGGCAAAGTCTTGGATCTCTCTCTCTCTCACTTGGTAGAGCATGAGATTCTTAATCTCAGATTCATGAGTTTGAGTCCCATGTTGAGCAAAAGATTCCTGCATTGCTGGGGTTGGACTGGATGACCTTCGTGGTCGCTTCCAACTCTACCGTTCTGTGATTCTATAAACTTATTTTGCTGGCTTCTATATGTTATGAAGTTGTTGATACCTTTTTGGTACTAAGTTACATTAACTAATAGGGATCTTTATCCCCCCCTTCAAATTCCTTTTAGTTCTTATCCTCAGTGCAACAAATGAGGAGACACTCTGTTTTAAAATAAGAAAGAAGGCAAGAGCTTAAAACTGACCTCTGAAAATAGACTTCCTAGTGTAAATGCGGGTGGGTTGTGCTGGTTGTATACGACTCACAACGCACTCTGAAAACCCCCTTTGAGAAAACAACGACTTAAAGTACAAAACCTTGTTTTCAGTCTTTAAACGCTTGCTGCCAGTGCAATGGATAGCTCAAGTGTTTTCTTTAAAACTACCTTTCAGAGTCTAAATGTACAGCCTTCTCCTGTGTTCCATATCATGGGGGAGTTATATTACCAAAGCACATAGCCCGCTAACGATACTTATATGAAAAGACTGTGGACGGCTCCGTGATGAATTTCTCAGCTTCCTCCATATCCATGCTGGACATCCCAGCCCCATTCTTTCTCTCCTCCTGACACATTTTATCTCTTTTAGCCCTTCTTTAAGAAAACATCTGTCCATTAGCATACTAACGGCGGTTCTGCTGGCGCTTAACGGAGGGAAATGTCTACCTTTATTATTCCATCTGGTTTTGAGAAACTTTTGAAGAAAAAGTTAACAGTTTTTCAAAGGTGCTGTTCTCCAGTTTGCCGGGATAGGAAAGAGATCCCAAGGGTGTTGACTGAGTAGACCGCCTGGTTGGAAGAAACCTCTCATGAAAAGACTCTGGGTTGTATCCAAAATGGTGCTAAGGAACTCGTTCTGTTAGTGCGATAATTTATGCTTCTGCAATAGAATCTTCCTTCTTTCCTTCCCCCATGCACCTGCTAAATCTCCCTCAACCCCATTGAACAGATTCCCCCCCTGGGGGGAAATCAAGGCACACAGTCGGAGGAGAGGGGGAAGTTCTATTGCACAACTGTAGACCCTTTCACTAATGGAATTAGTAAGACTCGAACCAACAGAGGGTAGGACTGGAACCAATGGCTTCACGTTACGAGGAAGGAGATTGCGACTCAACTTTTGGGAAAAAATTCTGACAGTAAGAGCTGTTCAGTAAGAGGCAGTGTGATGTAGTGGTTAAGAGCGGTAGTCTCGTAATCTGGTGAACTGGGTTCGTGTCTCTGCTCCTCCACATGCAGCTGCTGGGTGACCTTGGGCTAGTCATACTTCTCTGAAGACTCTAAGCCCCACTCACCTCACAGAGTGTTTGTTGTGAGGGAGGAAGGGAAAGGAGATTGTTAGCCGCTTTGAGACTCCTTCGATAAAGTGGGATATCAAATCCAAACTCCTCCTCCTCCTCTTCTTCTTCTACCATGGAACAGACTCCCATGGGAGGTGGTGTACTCTCCTTCCTTGGAGGATTTTAAGCAGAGGTCGGATGGCCATTTGTCATGGATGCTTTAGCTGAGATTCCTGCATTGCAGGGGGTAGGACTAGATGACCCTTGGGACCCTTTCCAGCTCTAAGAGTCTATGATTTTAACTTGCCAGCAGCTGGTGTCCATTCTAATCCTACACATTAGTTCTCATCCTGGCCTCTGGATCAGGACAGACAAGCTAGCTCCGTCTTCTGAGTGAAGCCTTTCAAGTATTTGAAGACCACTATCATGTTTCCTCCTTAATATTTTCTTCTTGAGGCTCAATGCACCCAACTCTTTCAACTGTTTGTCAGAGGACTTAGTTTCCAGACCTATCACTATTCTGGTCTCCCTCTCTAGGTGAGATATAGATCTCTCAGTTAAACTGAATGTTTGTCAAGGAATACAGATCAAGGGTGGGAGCCCTGCATTCCTCCAGATGTTGTTGGACTGCAACTCCCCTCAGCCCCAGTCAGCATGGCCAATGGTCAGGGATGATGTGAGTTGTAGTCCAATAAAATTTGGGGTGTGTGTGTCACATTGGCTGCCCCTGGAATAGATTATATTTTAAAAATGGCATTAATCTCCATCCTCTCACTTTCACAGGAAAGTCATTTTGCATCAGCTCCCTTCAACTGTAGTGGAGGTGAAATAGAGAGAATTAGAGAGAGCATCAAATTAAGCTCTACTATGGACACACCATTAGATTTGACATTTGGTTGTGACATTTTGAGTCTTCAGTACTTTTTTCAGGGGGTGGGGAGAGATTAGTAACAGGAAAAAATACAGGCTGTTTGCATTCCCATTTTTACTTCTTCTACCCCATAATATATATAGGGTGATATCCCAAAGCGATGGGAACTTATCTTTCTTCCCACCCTCCCCCTGTCATCCTAGCTGCCCCATAAAGCCATCAAATGCTGTAAAGTAATACGAATGATATGATTTTTCTTCTTCTTTTGGTATCAGGCTTTTTATAAATAGTCTGTATTACTTGGATATATGAAAACTCAGCTGTAATAACATTTATATTCATGAAAACCCAGTTGTAATCATAATACAACATCAAGAGAGCAAAAGGATCAAAACTGAGAAAGGGATATGCCTCAAGAATATTATTTCGCCAAAGTTATTCACTGCCTCTGATCCTACAGTACCGGTTTTATTGGGCCAGTACAATGGATCTTCTGTCTTCAGGAAACTTTCCACGTCAGGTGGCCTAGTAAGGAACTCCATGGCATCTGCCACAGAATCCCCATGTGTTGCTGTAATGGTTATAGGGGTTGCTCGTGCGTAAGTTACTGCCACTCTGGGCTTGGTTGCCTGGTTAAACCTTTCTTGTCTGGACAGCCATTAGCTTCGTGGCTGCTCAGTCACTAGCAGAATCCATCAGTGGGCGTTTCTTGAACTTCTTCCAACACAGAAGTTATTTGACACCAAGTCTCCTCCTACTCTCCCTGCGCGAAAGTCTTCTGCGCAGGGTCTGCGTGGGTAGCGGAGGATCAGTGCTCTCCCCGCTGGTCTCCAGTGAGGAGTCCTGGAGCCCCGCCGCCGATTCCCCCATCAGCCCCCCTTCACCCCTGGTGTTACGCTGATTGCCTTCCCCAGCAGATGGGCTGCCTCTCCCCCTGCTGGGCCCCTCTCCAGCATCACTCGGGAGCCTTGCCTCCTCCTCTAGCTCCGATGGCAGTTCCCTGACAGTTGCAAAGGATTATGGGGCATGTAGGGGACATAATCGGCACACCTGCCAGACTCACTGCAACTATTCCGTGTGAATTATGACTGCGTCCCAAAATATAACCCCAAATGTGCTGCAGAGACATCTTTATTGAGTAAGGTTGCTTTGGATGAGTAAGCAGAATTTCAGGAAAGTTTGTCTGCCGCTACGGATCTGCATTTCAATTTCAATTTGTATACCACCTTTCAATATCACTACACATAGGCGGTTTACAGCAACCAAATATGCAACAAAACAACGCACACCATATAATAATCTGACCCAATACAAAAAGTCATAATATAACATAATTTTAACATGGAATGGCTTATATCAAATAAAGTAATATCCATCGATCTATTAGAATATAATAATGCACAATAAAATTCACTCTCAAAACAAATAATAATCAAATAACAATTCACTCTTAACAATCACAATTGCTAAACTATGATCAATAAAATGAGCTGCAAGCCACAATGCATAAAACACCAGAATACAGTCCTCCCTCGGGTTAAGTACTTAATTCGTTCCGGAGGTCCGTATTTAACCTGAAACTGTTCTTAACCTGAAGCACCACTTTAGCTAAGGGGGCCTCCCGCTGCTACCGCGCCGCCGGAGCACGATTTCTGTTCTCATCCTGAAGCAAAGTTCTTAACCCGAGGTACCACTGTACAATGGTATACAATATTGTTTCGAATGCAGTTTTCTTATTAATGGAGGGAGAATGGTACAACAACCAACACATAAGAAATTTACAATATTCTACTATTGGAAAGAGGATTAGAGGAATTCATGGAGGCTAAGGCTCTCAGTGGTTGCTAATCATGATGATTGTATACTAACTCCATGATCAAAGGAAGCATGCCTCTGAATACCAGTTTCTAGGAAACGGCAATGAGAAATGGCTGTTGTGTCCTGCTAGTGGGTTTATCAGAGGCATATGGCTGGACTAGATAGGACTCTCATCTGATCCCGCAGGGCTTTGCTTATGTTTTTAGATAATGGAAGATATATATATATATATTAATGTTTTTCTTCCTTAACACAAACACAAAACTGGAATTTGTCCTTTCCCTGCACCTTTACATTAAAAACGTTCTTCCTGGCTGCATCGACGACTTATACAACATATATAAATAACATTTATTTTTTACTTATTGTTTTCTTAGCAAGACTTTCAGGTATTGCTGGCGTGTTTTGAATGGTGTCCAAAGTAGAACTCCCAACTCTTTCTCATGTACCTTTAAAAGGGGTTTCTCCCCTTATTGGGGGGAAAAAGAAAAATCCTGAACGTAGATGCTGAACTTCACAAAACTTTTATAACATTTTATTTGAAGTTAAAAATGTAAAATTGCATGTCAGCAGCCTGAAACTTCCTTTATGGCCACCGCTGTGCAGAGACTAGCTCTCCGGTGAAGCTCTCTTCCAATTAAAGAAAGGACGGTTTGACATGAAATGAAACGAAGTGGGACATGTTTTAAAATAGACCGCTATCTGAAATTAGGAAATTAGAACAGGCCATGCCAAATCAGAGTGGTGCTCAATTTAGAGACAGGGCCATCTCTGGCATAATCTTTTTTTTAATTTCATCAGAGCATGGTGCTGTTGCAACACGGGTGAGAACAAAACCACCGGTTTATGTTATTATTCAGGGGTCTGGAGGTTTTTTTTTTTAGATGTCAATTTTATTCCCCTTTCAAAGTCAGCATGCATTGTGGGAACAAAATCTCATAGAGGGGGAGGGAAACAGCAATGGGTTGGATGCAGACTTAGCTGAAATTGTTAAACCATGACTGACATGTCCCATTGATTTCAATAGGGAAGAAGTTCAACAAACATTTATTATTATTATTATTATTATTATTATTATTATTATTATTATTATTAGGTGGTACATGACACCAGTCAAGCTTGCAAAAATCTATCATTTGCCCGATAACAAATGCTGGAAATGTAAAGAGTCTGATGGTACATTCTTTCACCTTTGGTGGACACGCCCAAAGATCAAGACCTTCTGGGAAATGATCTATAATGAAATAAAAAAGGTATTTAAATATACCTTTCTGAAGAAACCAGAGGCCTTCCTCTTGGGCATGGTTGGCCAATTGGTGCCAAAGAAGGATAGAACTTTCTTTATGTATGCTACAACAGCAGCAAGAATAGTGATTGCAAAATATTGGAAGACACAAGACCTACCCACACGGGAAGAGTGGCAGATGAAGGTGATGGACTTTATGGAAATGGCCGAAATGACGGGCAGAATCCGGGACCAGGAAGAAGAGTTGGTGGAAGAAGATTGGAAGAAATTTAAGGCTTATTTACAAAAATATAGCAAAATCCAGGAAGTTTAGAAGGAGTCTGAAAAGAAACTATGTGACTTTTGTATAAATACTATAAAGGACTTAAGTTAAATAGACTGTTGAAGGAAATGAGGGAAAGTAAAATTTAGTATGTTAAGATAAATTATTGGTTAATAATTTTGGGGAAGATGGAAAGAATTTGCTGAAATAATTAATTGAAGCAGAATACAAAAAAGGGAGGCGGGAGGAGGTCAAAGAAACAAGCTAATGAAGTTAGGTTAATAAGGTTTATTCTATTTTTATGTATTTTCTTTTTTGTCGTTTGATTGTTTTTGTTTTTCTTGGTATTTTTGTTGTTGTTTTTTCTTTGTCTGTTTTGTTGTCTTTTTAAACTTTAATAAATATTATTTTTTTAAAAAAACAAAAGAACAAAAAACAAAGTCAGCATGCATTGTGGGAACAAAATCTCATAGAGGGGGAGGGAAACAGCAATGGGTTGGATGCAGACTTAGCTGAAATTGTTAAACCATGACTGACATGTCCCATTGATTTCAATAGGGAAAAAGTTCAACAAACATTTTTTTAAAATTATTATTATTATTATTATTATTATTATTTTCACTTTTTGAGTTGCTTGCTAATCAGGAAGCCTCCAAGTGCCTTAGAAAATTTTAACAGCAAAAAGCATAGCATAAACTTGGAGGCAGGGGTTGCAATGAAAGCCATAAAACGAACTAGAGTTGACTGCCAATTTTGGCTTCTCTGTTTCTGGTTTTTCCAATATCAGGTTCAGTTCTCCACATTCCCATATGATTTTGCCATTATTATTATTACTATTACTATTATTAATCCTCGTGAAATTTCATCATCCTTTTAGTGTAAATTTAGCCTAATGCAATTTTATCTAAAACACACAATTTTAGAAAGCCAATTCCCCTAATGTAATGCATTTTTGTATTTTGTTCTCACCAATAAATGCATTTCACCTTAGTATATACATTTTTGGGTTACATTACTTGGCTGCAGAACTCCATTGCAAAATTCAGAGAACTGCAAATTCAATAGGGTCACTGTGCTTGAGTTAACTTATTGTTCCAGAAAATGCAAATAAGATAGGTTTGCCCTTAAATGCAAACTGAATCTAATTTCTTCCCATCCCAACAATAACCTACAAACCAGAAAAAAGCAGACAAAAGCAAATAGCAGTGTCTCCTGAAGCCAATCGGAAGCCGCAGAAGTCGCGTTGGACGTTCGGGTTCCAAAGAACGTTCGCAAACCAGAACACTCCCGGGGTTGTGGCATTCGGGAGCTGAAACGTTTGACTTGCAAGGCATCCGGGACCCAAGGTACGAGTGTAATTCAAAGAAGAGTAGAAGAGTTTGGATTTGATATCCCGCTTTATCACTACCCGAAGGAGTCTCAAAGTGGTTAACATTCTCCTTTCCCTTCCTCCCCCACAACAAACACTCTGTGAGGTGAGTGGGGCTGAGAGACTTCAGAGAAGTGTGACTGGCCCAAGGTCAGCCAGCAGCTGCATGTGGAGGAGCGGGGAAGCGAACCCGGTTCACCAGATTACGAGTCTCTTAACCATTACACCACACTGGCTCTCAAAATATAAACAATAATATACCCTAAAATAAAACTTTATTTTTCAAAATTAAACAAAGCCTACAGTAAGACAGAAAATGAAACTTGCTTTTGTATACTTCCACTTTATTTATATTTGAAAAATTTTCTCCTTCTTTTTCCAACTGCAAAGTCTTTGACCAGATCATTGAAACTAATCTCAACGTAACATACCTGCTTCTATACTTAGTAGAGAGAAAGCTTCTTCCAGCCTGCCTTGTTGCATGGTTGTTCTGTTGGGATTTTTAAATATATTTCATCTGAGGAAATGAATGCTCAGCTGAGCAATTTGTGACCATTAATGTTCAAAATCCAGCAGTGGGAAATTTCTGTGGTGCCCGGCTTCCCTTGATGCGCTGAGCACATGTTTATTTTGCTTAATGGTTAATCCAGCCTGGACTGCAATAGATTGGCAAAGGCCAGAGTGTGGGATGACCAAACCATACTCTGAGTGGGTGTGGGCAGACAGTTATTTTTGCACCATTGTAGAAGCAGAAATGCGTTTACTTCTATCAGCTGCATTTGTATGCTGCAGCTACCTTCAGAACAGCTGAGGAAATGGTGCTAAGGTTAGCATTACCTGGAGTGCAGACTGGCAGATCATGATTAATTCAATCTGCTCCCCGAACCTGTTGGAATAAATATTTCCCTCTTTGAGCGAGTGGCAACAAGAATTTATTTCCAGATTATATGCAGAGATGGCGAGGAACAATATCAATAAATCATGAGAGGATTCTGTAGTCACATTTCTCTCTCTCCCCCACCCCCCGTCCGGGTAACTACATTTTCAATGCATGATTTCTGTCATTTACAATTCAGAGGACCTGTGATCCTTTGAGCTAACAGCTTGCTACAGCTGGAGTTGGCATGGCTTGGTCTTCTCCTGCAGCTGCCATGCACTGAGGTGTCATTATAGCTGAAACCCCCCGCACTAAAAAAACCCAAACCCACCACAAAATTATTCTTAAAATTTCTGTTCAGGAAATTTTTGATAAGCCAGTATCTCAAATATCCAGCAAATGTTTACCTAAATCTGGCAAAGTGACCTTTCCTCCCTTACCCTCATGCCCACCATGCCTGGGTGTGGGAGGGAGGCACTGAGTCTGCCCCCAAATGGAGGGCAGACATGATATTGACGTGGTGGCACCACATTTCATCACCCCTCCCCGGGTATGGGAGGGCATGTGTTGTTTCCCTGGAAAATCAGGGCACTGGGAGGGTATGGTAAGGTAAAGGTAAAGGGACCCCTGACCATTAGGTCCAGTTGTGGCTGACTCTGGGGTTGCGGCGCTCATCTCGCTTTATTGGCCGAGGGAGCCGGCGTACAGCTTCCGGGTCATGTGGCCAGCATGACTAAGCCGCTTCTGGCGAACCAGAGCAGCGCATGGAAACGCCGTTTACCTTCCCGCCAGAGCGGTACCTATTTATCTACTTGCACTTTGACATGCTTTCGAACTGCTAGGTTGGCAGGAGCAGGGACCGAGCAACGGGAGTGTTTTGAAAACATTGCAACAGTTATGATGAGGCAGAAAATTGCTTTAAAAACATACTGCTTTAAAAAATATTTTTAAAATCCTGCATATATCCAAGTCTTGCCCTTTAAGTATTGCTAAAATCTCTGCTTCCATATTCTGAAATCGAGCCCTCTGGGCAAGCAGAAGAGAAAAGATGTTGTCACAACTTTTTTAATTGTTTTCCTTTAACTTCAGAGATATTTTTCCTCCGTCCCCTTTAAAACAACCCCAAAAAGCAGAATCATGACAGAGAAGTAATATAGCAATTTCATCGAGAACAGAGGGTTCGTCTGACAGGGCCCATTAAAAAGATTTAATGAAATTCCCAAGACTTATTTTGAAGTCAGCCTGGGAAGGTTTTTATTCTCAATCTGCACATCAGTATTAATTTAAAAATTAAAAAAAAAAACACCCTCCACACACCCACAGATGGAGATTTTATTGATACCCACGGAAAGAAGAACAAAGCGAGATTACTGGAAAGTCTAGATGGTAGCAGGGGTTCTATGAAGCAAAAATTTCTTGCTGAGGTAAGAATGAGATGAAAAGCAGGAGGAATTATGATTGCAAAATTGATAGGGATGCACCTGTTTCTAATGGACCTGCCACTGATGCATAAATTAAGTGGAGAATAATTCATTTATCTGGGTGCCTGGCAGTATCTCCTATGGCATCCATGAAAAGGTCGCAGAATACATCCCCTCAAAAATCTGCAACACAGGTGAAACTGTCCTTCCTGCTCATCTCCTGTTTGCACTGACTTGGGCTCTCCCACATTGAACACGCCCCCTTGAACATGCCCACATTTTATGGGATGCAAGGATTGGACACGCCCTCTCTTTTGTTCCAAACAGAGGAGCAGTGCAAAGAGCTTCTGTTTAGCAAATTGGATTTGTACATGCCTCTATGTAGGGCCAAGGGATGCGGGTGGTGCTGTGGGTTAAACCACAAAGCCTAGGACTTGCCGATCAGAAGGTTGGCAGTTCGAATCCCCGCGACGGGGTGAGCTCCCGTTGCTTAGTCCCTGCTCCTGCCAACCTAGCAGTTCGAAAGCATGTCAAAGTGTAAGCAGATAAATAGGTACCGCTCCGGCGGGAAGGTAAACAGTGTTTCCGTGCGCTGCTCTGGTTCGCCAGAAGCAGCTTAGTCATGCTGGCCGCATGACCTGGAAGCTGTACGCTGGCTCCCTCGGCCAATAAAGCAAGATGAGCGCTGCAACCGCAGAGTCGGTCACGACTGGACCTAATGGTCAGGGGTCCCTTTACCTTTACCTATGTAGGACCACCCTTGGGGTTCATCTGAAGGCTGCAACTTCTCCAGAATGTGATGGTTAGGTTCCTTTTGTGCGGGAACAAACTACCACCAGCATATAGCACTTTGCTTGTGGGATTTGCACTGCTCACCGATTTGCTATCAGATCAAGTTCTAGATCAGAGTGGATTAAAAAAAAATGACCAAATATGCAGAATTAGAAAAGATATCAGAAAGAATAAAAAATAAATCAAAGGAAGTATTTACCACAAAATGGGAAGTCTTTAATATTTATTTGAAAAATAGCAATGACAGTTTGAAGTCTGTAGCAGCGTTTGAATAACTTCGGTAGGAGTTTCAAATCTGATGGAAAACCTAGGATAGAATAAATAACATTAAAGCCAAAATATGCTATAATATGGCAGTGAACAATGGATGAGAAATAGAAGTAAGGAGTAGACAGGAAGTCAGCTATGTAGGGAAAAGTCATTTTTATGTTAAATGTATTGTGAGTACAGTGGTACCTCAGGTTAGCGGAGTCTGTAACCTGAAGCGTCTATAACCTGAAGCGTATGTAAGCCGAGATACCACTGTAATATTCAATGTATTGGTGATGTTTTTTTTATTTTTATTTTCTTCTTTCTTTCTTAGTTGTTAGGAGGTGATGGATATTTGTGTATCTTCATATTTTCTTTTTGTATGTGGTGAGGCAGGAAGGTAAACGGCGTTTCCGTGCGCTGCTCTGGTTCGCCAGAAGCGGCTTAGTCATGCTGGCCACATGACCCAGAAGCTCTACGCCAGCTCCATTGGCCAATAAAGCGAGATGAGCACCGCAATCCCAGAGTCGTTCACGACTGGACCTAATGGTCAGGGGTCCCTTTACCTTTACCTTTAAACAGGCTGGGACCAGGTCTGAGAGACCACCAGTGGATCTCTATGGTCTTAGGGAGAGTCTCTCCTGCAAGTTCCAAAAACCTCAGCAGCCCAGTTTGCAGCAACTCAGAACAGGGCTCTTAGTGTGGTTGCCCCTGTTCTGTTGATATACAACAGGTGCCCACTGCCCACACTTTCTGGGAACAGTTGAATGGATTTTTGTTACAACAGGCTTTCCCAGCTGAATAAATGGGTCATTACCACAAAACAAGTTTTTGTTTTGTTTTAAATGCATTTGTTGTTTTAATATATTTGTTGGTTTTGCGTTATTAAGTGTCTGCAACTATTTCCCAGGGACGCGGGTGGCGCTGTGGGTTAAACCACAGAGCCTAGGACTTGCCGATCAGAAGGTCGGCGGTTCGAATCCCCGTGATGGGGTGAGCTCCCGTTGCTCGGTCCCTGCTCCTGCCAACCTAGCAGTTCAAAAGCACATCAAAGTGCAAGTAGATAAATAGGTACCACTTTGGCAGGAAGGTAAACAGCATTTCCGGGTGCTGCTCTTGTTTGCCAGAAGTGGCTTAGTCATGCTGGCCATATGACCCGGAAGCTGTACGCCGGCTCCCTCGGCCAATAAAGCGAGATGAACGCCGCAACCCCAGAGTCGGTCACGACTGGACCTAATGGTCAGGGGTCCCTTTACCTTTACCTTTAACTATTTCCCATGTCGATTGCCTTGAGATGACGGTTTAGAAGATGATTGATAAATTAATAGTAATAGTTGTTCTTGGGAGAAAACGGAGGATTGTGCCTTTGGGGTAAAGTCAAACTGTTGGAAGGTTACAGTACCTGCTGTGGTTGTAGAGAGATGTAGAGACCTTTAAAGCCCTAAACGGCCTCGGCCCAGTATCCATGAAGGAGCGTCTCCACCCCCATCGTTCTGCCCAGACACTGAGGTCCAGCACCGAGGGCCTTCTGGCAGTTCCCTCACTGCGAAAAATGAAGTTACAGGGAACCAGGCAGGGGGCCTTCTTGGTAGTGGCGCCCACCCTGTGAAACGCCCTCCCATCAGATGTCAAGGATATAAACAACTACCTGACTTTTAGAAGACATCTGAAGGCAGCCCTGTTTGGGGAAGTTTATTATGTTTGATGTTTTATCATGTTTTTAATATTCTGTTGGAAGCTGCCCAGAGTGGCTGGGGAGGCCCGGCCAGATGGGCGGCATATAAGTAATATATATATATTTTATTACGGTCCAGAGACCCAACAAATTGTTACAAAGCAATGCACAATTCAGACATCCTACCTCCAGGTTAAACAAGCAGTTTGATCAGACTTAAAGAGAGGGATCATTGGTTCTTGCAAACACTGATAAAAACTTTGCCACTCCTAATGTTCTAGTGTTTGTCCAGTTTTCCAATAGGAACCTGACATAGGGAGCCTCTGATTTTCCTGGGAAAGGTACCAGCAAGGGTAATATCAGTTCAGCCCTGGCTTGCTCATATTTCGCACAGTGCAGCAAAATGTGTTTTATAGAATCAATGTCTTGAGCACACGAGCAAAGTCTGTCCTGGTAGGGAACTCCTCTCAACCTGCCATCCAACATTGCAGAAAGAAAGACGTTTAGTCTGGCTTTGGAGAATAACCTTCGATAATTTGGTGCTGTCAGGTTTTTAATGTAAGGTGTTAACTTAAAGACATGCCCGTATTGTACTCCTACTGCCAGCGGACTACAGACTGCGTGTGATCGAGATCGCAAGTCACTGTGTGTATTATCACATAATCTTTGCTTTAACATCTTTAAATCCAGTAATATTATATCACCACCATAATCATCATCCTAGAATAGAATCATAAAGTTGGAAGGGACCATGAGGGTCATCTAGTCTGACCCCCTGCAATGCAGGAATCTTTTGCCCAACACGGGACTCAAACCCACAACCCTGAGATTAAGAGTCTCATGCTCTGCCAACTGATCTAGCTACTTAATTTAAGAACGTAGGTAAAGGTAAAGGGACCCCTGACCATTAGGTCCAGTCGTGAACGGACTCTGGGGTTGCGGCACTCATCTCACTTTATTGGCCAAGGGAGCCGGCGTACAGCTTCCGGGTCATGTGGCCAGCATGACTAGGCCGCTTCTGGCAAACCAGAGCAGCACACGGAATGCCGTTTACCTTCCTGCCGGAGTGGTACCTATTTATCTACTTGCACTTGATGTGCTTTCAAACTGCTAGGTTGGCAGGAGCAGGGACCGAGCAACGGGAGCTCACCCCGTCGCGGGGATTCGACCCGCTGACCTTCTGATCGGCAAGTCCTAGGCTCTGTGGTTTAACCCACACCACCACCCGCGTCCCTTAATTTAAGGACATAGGAAGGTGCTATGTACCATGTCAGACCAATGATCCAGCTAGCTCAGTATTGTTCACACTGGCTGGCAGTGGCGTTCCAGGATTTCAGGCAGGAGTGTCTCCCAGCCCTACTTGGCGGTGTCATTGGGGATTGAACCTGGGACCTTCTGCATGCAAAGCAGATACTCAACCACTAAGCTACAACCCTTCCCATAACTAATTGCAAGAAACAGGAGGTAAAGAAAAGCTTATCCAAGTTTTTCTTCTCCTCCTCCACGCACAACATTTGCACTTTACCCCAATGCCATGTCTTGTCCTTGTCTTTCTTTCATTGACATAAGCTAGCCTAATCTGCTTCTGGGTGCATGGAATGCTACCACGGAAAATTTAATCAGAGCCCTTAAAATGTATTCTATTTGCTTACCCATCCTTTTCGTGTTTACGAACGTGCTGCTGACTCTCTGTGGGAGTAGCGTCAGCCAAGGAAAGGAGAGGTCAGTCTTCCTCTTGCCTTCAATATTCTGCATAGGCAAACAAACAGATAAATAAAACATGCCACGATTTGCTTAGGGGAGGAATTGTGCTCATTGTTCTAGTGCTTTGGAATCGGAGCCCTGGGGAGGGAGGTGTTAAGCGAAAAGCACAAAATGGCATTGTCACATTAGGTGTTTCAATGCAGGTGGAAGGTGGAAAGGAATCTTGGCTGGGCCAATAATGGAAGAGACCTGCTGAAAGGCTTGCAACGCCTTTGATAGGACAGAGTTAGTCAGGTGACACCTTCCCATTGGCTGTTCCTCCCATTAGACCAGGAGTAGCCAACATTCCGAAGGAAATCAGCCCTGAGTGCTCACTGGAAGGACAGATCCTGAAGCTGAGGCTCCAATACTTTGGCCACCTCATGAGAAGAGAAGACTCCCTAGAAAAGACCTTGATGTTGGGAAAGATGGAGGGCACAAGAAGAAGGGGACGACAGAGGACAAGATGGTTGGACAGTGTTCTCCAAGCTACCAGCATGAGTTTGACCAAACTGCGGGAGGCAGTGGAAGACAGGAGTGCCTGGCGTGCTCTGCTCCATGGGATCACGAAGAGTCGGACACGACTAAACGATTAAACAACAACAAAAGCCAGATATTGTTGGAGGCATTATGGGGTGGCCCTCCAGATATTGTTGGAGGTGTTATGGGGTGGCATGGCCCTGTAGAGCATCTAAATTGTGGGAGTTACACTTTAGACCAGTCTTCCTCAACCTTGGCCCTCCAGATGTTTTTGGCCTACAACTCCCATGATCCCTAGCTAGTAGGACCAGTGGTCAGGGATGATGGGAATTGTAGTCTCAAAACATCTGGAGGGCTGAGGTTGAGGAAGCCTGCTTTAGACAGTATTCATTGAAGAATTCAGAAAGAACTTTCTGATAACAAGAGTCCACTGAAAAGACTCCCTCGGAAAAGGTGGTGGACGCTCCTTCCTTGGTGGTTTTTAAGCAGAGGTTGGGTGGTCATCTGTCAGGGATGGTTTAGCTGAGATTCCTGCATTGCAAGAGGTTGATAACCCTTGGGGTCCCTTCCAACTCTGCAATTCTATGATTCTACAAAATCCAGATCAGATGTTCACTGTGTGTACATGGTGCTTTTCTTTCATTCTGCTTTTGGACTTGTCTGTTTTGGAAGACTAGTGGTGCATTCACATGCATGTCTCTTTAGAAGCAAAGCCTCAGGGAATTTAGTGTATAGGACTTCAGCCTAATTATCCGTATGTGGCACTGATCTTTGCGGAGGACAATAAATGTGCATGTGTCACCTCGCTTGAGTATGCAATAAAGCATTAGATCAAATCGCCATTGTTTAAAATCCAGAGTTGACTGAGTCAGTTGGTGCAAACTCTACAAATCTGTCAAATCTAAAGGAAAGTTCCGAAAGGAAATGCCTGATTCATTACATGAAATGCCATCTCTACCCATTGTCCTGCATGAATTATGACTCTGTGAGCAGGTTATTTGTAGTTCCTTCGAAGTCTATAGATGAAACACTTCGGTTTCTTTTTATCAGCTGTCCTAAGGGACTTTTAGTCTACATAAGAAAGGAAAAGAAAGAACCCAGAGAGAACCATCCATTCTTGGCTTGGAGGAAGTTCAAAGAACATTTCCCACAATGCTTGTTGAATTCTTTTGTATTTCTTAGGTGCAAAGTCATCGGCCGATGTGTAAAGTTGGAAGGGACCACCAAGGGCTATCTAATCCAGTCCCCTGTCATGTTTCTGCCACTGGTCTTGCTTGCGCTCCGAGTAGCCTGGCTTAAACACAGTTCAGAGGGGAAGCATAGATGGCATATGGCTGGATCAATATCCTTACTCCAGAGGAGGCAGACAGCAGCAAAAGGCAAATGTCAGGGAGGGCAATGATGGCATGTCTCTTTCCCAGCCACCTGGAAGTACCAACTTCATTTTATTTGCACCAGAGGCAGGGTCAGGAATTATCTCTAAATTTAAACCACTTTGGATAATACACGGCAATTTTTTAAAGATCTGGAAAGATGCTATTACTGTCACTGACACTAGGTTCACACACACACATGCACATGCACACACACACACACACACACCCCATTAGTAAAAGCTTCTTGTTCTATAATATAATGCTTTATGCAATTTAATGTGAAGCAAAGAAACAGCACTGATTTGTCTAGATGCTGTTGCTAACAGGGTCCACAACCTACCTTTAAAGCAGATTTGAAGTGCATTTTCCTCTCAAAAAATTCTGGGCATTGTAGTTTACCCCTTGCAGAGTTACAGTTCCCAGAACCCTTAACAAACGATGGTGCCCAGAATTCTTTGAGGGGGAAATGTACTTTGAATGTGCTTTGAAGGTATAGCGGGTTTTCCGTCTCAGCAGAAGAAGTTGTGCGATTGTTCTCATTTGCGCTGGTACAGCTAACAGGCTTTTAACAAAGGACTAGATGATGTGAGGGGCATGCGTGCAACCAAATGTTTAAATTACCAACAGGAGGCTGAAAGTGCGCACATACACACATACAAACAGTGGTGAGGGTGCCATTATGCGCTGTGCTATATATCCTTCTCATTCTATATAAACAGGAATCAGTTAATCAATATTGCTAGTATTTGCTGTTTTCTCTCTAATTTAATTCATTCTGTTATTTCTCACATAGGAGACTGTAAAATCTGTCTAGTCTAAAGCTCTCCCCATTATGTCCTAGGCCAAACTATGTGTTACATCAAATGTGGAGTTTGACACTAAATGTCTGATAAACAGCGCATGGGTGCACCTGAGGTCAGTGACCCATGGGAGATGGGGCAGTTGCAGTATCCCTTGAGAGTGCTCCATCTTACTTGGGTCATCAGCCCCAGGCACACTGAGATACATTGCAATAGGTAAAGGTAAAGGTAAAGGACCCCTGGACGGTTAAGTCCAGTCAAAGGTGACTATGGGGTGTGGCACTCATCTTGCTTTTCAGGCCAAAGGAGCCGGCATTTGTCCACATACAGCTTTCTGAGTCATGTGGCCAGCAGGACTCAACTGCTTCTGGCACAATGGAAGCCAGAGTGCACGGAAACGCCATTTACCTTCCTGCTGCAGCAGTACCTACAGTGGTACCTCGGGTTAAGTACTTAATTCGTTCCGGAGGTCCATTCTTAACCTGAAACTGTCCTTAACCTGAAGCATCACTTTAGCTAATGGGGTCTCCCGCTGCTGCCACGCCGCTGGAGCACGATTTCTGTTCTTATCCTGAAGCAAAGTTCTTAACCTGAAGCGCTATTTCTGGGTTAGCAGAGTCTGTAACCTGAAGCATATGTAACCTGAAGCGTATGTAACCCAAGGTACCACTGTATTTATCTACGTGCACTGGTGTGCTTTTGAACTGCTAGGTTGGCAGGAGCTGGGACAGAGCAACAGGAGCTCACCCTGTTGCACGGATTCAAACCTTCCGATCGGCAAGCCCAAGAGGCTCCGTAGTTTAGACCACAGTGCCACCCGTGTCCCTATCTGGTGGGTACCAGGCTGGGAAAGGCTGGACTAGACAATGCTCTGCTAGTTGAATGAATGCTATCACAGAAGAGAGATACCCCATTCTCCGTTTGTCTCCAGGGACACTTTTTTTTCCATCGGCTCAGGTTCCTTTTAGATTCATTACATGGAACATTTACAAGTTGTTCTGCCTTCAGGTCGCTAAATTTATCCAGGTGTTTTGACTTTAAGCCTCCACATATTTCACATGTACTGCTCTCTGCCAAGATCAATGGACTTTTAATTCCCCGTGCCATTAGAAACCCAGACTAACGTTAGAGGTAGTATTGCTTTCCCTGATGAACCTAACGCTGATTGTTCAGTGAAGAAAATGGGACATAACCAGATCACTCCCATCAAAGTACAAGTGGCAGGGATGCTATATCAGAACATTGCAGCACAAGCAATTTGGGGAAGAAATGTTCTGCTCTGTTACATCCATGCCATTCCACCGAGGAGCTAATGAAACGGAGGGCAGACTTTCTAGTCAGGATAAGCTTCAAAAATACACTGAAGGATTTTCCAGGCCCGAGTTTGAATAGAATATCAGAACTGTTCCAGAAATAAAATTGCATCATGGAGGAATCCCCAATATTTGTGCACTCCTCAATGTCACTGTGATTCTCTGGGGAATGGCTCTGTGATGTTAGGACATGGGGAAGATACTAGAAATACTACGTACAGTCATACATTGGATCTCGAACGCCTTGGCTCCCAAACAAATTGGCTCCCGAACGATGGAAACCCAGAAGTGAGTGTTACAGTTTTTGAACCATTTTCGGAAGCCAAACGTCCGGCTCAGTTTCCGATTGGCTGCAGGAGCTTCCTGCAGCCAATCAGAAGCCGCGCTTTGGTTTCCGAACATTTTGGAAGTCAAATAGACTTCCAGAACAGATTCCATTCAACTTCTAAGGTACGACTGTATACGGAAGAATAGGAGGGGGTGACAGCACAGCATCAACACACAGCAAGTACCATTGGACAGTTTCTGAGGTTCCTGCACCCTGGAAAGGACCATCCCTGAATCTTGCCCCACTATCCTTCACATTTCCCCCCAGTGCTTCAATCAGTCCTGAGTTGACTAAGTCTGAGAGGTGCCATTTTGATTTTCCATGATGCCCCAGGTCATGGGTGGAGAACCTCAGACTTGGGAGCCAATCTATCTGGCTCTCAGGACTCTCCCCAGGACACCCCCCCTCCTGAGCCACACTGCTTTTAATATAATGACAAGTGTTCTTCTTGTAATTATTTGTATGGTTGTAACAGATTATATCTATGTATATATGTAGTCTTACTTCTAACAATTTTTTTTTAAATTATTGGTTGGTTTTTTTTTTACATTTTAGCAGTTCTCATTTCTGTATGCAAGCTGCCTTGAGTCCCATCAGAAAAAAGTTGGGTTTAAATAAATATATACTAATAATAATAATAATAATAATTCTACAGGCTCTCATGCTTTGGGTTCCTGCCTGCCAGCCTTGGATTCTAGGAGTCTCCTGATCACCTAGTCCAACTCCTCAGCCAGCAGCACTGTAGCCTCCAACCCAGTGTGCTGGTCACTGCTGGACTCTGGGGTCATGTCCTAACTAGGGTTAGGACTCTTACCTATCCTCATTCAGCCAATAGAACACACACACACACACACACACACACACACACACACACACACACATCCCTACACAGTGTAGGTTGGCACATTAGGGTCAATGGGGCACTGCCCCACCAACCTCAGTCTGCCCTCTGCCAGATCCCACCTGCCTTCTTCCTTCCTTACAACCAGCCCATGGACTTGCCTGGGATTCTGGCTTCCTCTTCCTTAGTCCTGACATTGCCCCTGTAAAACATAGCAGGGAGGAAGTTGGGTCGAAACTAGAATTGGTTGGCTCTGCCTGGCATTGGCTCTGGCTCCACCTACTGGTGGGCTCCCTCACTTCCGCCCTACCGGCCCCAATGTGCAGCAGCCATATCCCCACAAAGCCTTTGTTTGGGAAGGAAGGTAGGCGACAGGATCGGACAATGCTCCGGAGAACTCTTGGATTTGTGACGAACAGCAGGTGGCAGCACCATCTTGGATTTAGAGCATTGCCTAGTAGTGAATTAAAAGCTACTAAAATGATATAGGTTAAGCAATGAAAAGAAAAACAAATAAAGAACGTGCATTTGTATCTTTATGGCTGGCAAGGTAACAACAAGGCTGCCATTTCTCTCATTCAAACGCGGGAGATTTCTGCTATGTGCCTCTGGAATTTTCAGTTTTATTCAAGTCTGAAGCCTAAACTCCTCACACGCGTGACTGTGTGCCTTTTCAAGCTGAAACGTTCTCACTGAATGCATTTCAATTCACCCTTTAATTAAGCACTGATGTAGAGTAGGGATTTTTTTCTGGGAATGCAAGAAGGTCAATTCTTGTTTGTTTGTTTGTTTGTTTGTTTTACATCCTTTCAAAAATTAATTAATCATTTCCCCAGAGGGCAGTAATCCATAGCACCAAAGCTTAATTTCAACAATGAATTGGGCAGTGATGAAGATAACTGTAGTAAGGTTGAGAGTGACATTGGATGGAGGACGTTGAAGACTTATTTTTTTTGGACAGCTGGGTTCAACTTCCACCCCCATTTGGCCCTTAGCAAGGCACTTATTTTCTCAACGCCTCATGTTCACATCTGGAAAACTAGGAACAATAACTAACTTCCTTTCTGCCCAGTACATTTACATTGGAACACATATGTTTTAGCAACAGCGACATAGGACTATGGGAAGTCATCAACGCTGACTGGTACTGGCTCTCCAGGGCTTCAGAAGTTTCAGGACATTGAAATGGAAATACAATAGATCTCATCATATTGGGGAAGAGAGTGACCAGGTGGCCTCTGTGCCCTTCCCAATCTGCTGTGCGCAGTTGATGGGCAAAGTCATCTTTTCCTGAGGAACGCATTCTTGTTGCTGACATTGGTACATGTTTGGTGTCAGATCAGGAGCAGCTTCTGCTCACAGGCTTTGGGTGTTATTATCTTCTGTGGTTTGCTGGATTTCATCAAATCATAGAAGGGATGGAAAAGACCACAAGGGTTATTAAGTACAACCCCTTGCAATGCAGGAATCTCAGCTAAAGCATCCATGGCAGATGGCCATCCAACCTCTGCTTAAAAACCTCCAAGAAAGGAGAGTCCACCACCTTCTGAAGGAGGCTTTTCTACTGTCGAACAGCTCTTACCATCAGAAAGTTTTTTCCTGATGTTTAGTCAGAATCTCCTTTCTTGCAGCTTGAAGTCCTACCCCCCAGAGCTGGAGAAAACAAGCTTGTTCCCTCTTCCATGTGACAGCCCTTGAGATTTTTGAAGATGGCTATCCCAAATCCTCTCTTTGTTCTTTTTTGTTGTTAATTTGGCCACTGGTCCCATCACCTCCTGGCAAATAGAAGGGGAAGAAATGGAGGCAGTGAGAGATTTTACTTTCTTGGGCTCCATGATCACTGCAGGTGGTGACAGCAGTCACGAAATTAAATGACGCCTGCTTCTTGGGAGAAAATCAATGACAAACCTAGACAGCATCTTAAAAAGCAGAGACATCACCTTGCCGACGCAGGTCCGTATAGTTAAAGCTATGGTTTTCCCAGTAGTGATGTATGGAAATGAGAGCTAGAGCATAAAGAAAGCTGATCGCTGAAGAATTGATGCTTTTGAATTATGGTGCTGGAGGAGACTCTTGAGAGTCCCATGGACTGCAAGAAGATCAAACCTATCCATTCTGAAGAAAATCAGCCCTGAGTGCTCACTGGAAGGACAGATCCTGAAGCTGAGGCTCCCATACTTTGGCCACCTCATGAGAAGAGAAGACTCCCTGGAAAAGACCCTGATGTTGGGAAAGATGGAGGGCACAAGGAGAAGGGGACGGCAGAGGACGAGATGGTTGGACAGTGTTCTCGAAGCTACCAGCATGAGTTTGACCAAACCACGGGAGGCAGTGGAAGACAGGAGTGTCTGGCGTGCTCTGGTCCATGGGGCACGAAGAGTTGGACACAACTAAACAACAAAAAAAATTATGTCCTGTGTAAATTGTCTTGAGACCCTATGGCATGAGATGATACATACATACAGTTATAAGAAAACCTCCATAATAATGCAGGTACGACTCCTAAGGTCTTTGTCTTTAAAATGGGCTTGGACTGCATAGCTTTCCAAACAGAAGGGACAAGCCACGGGTCAGTAGCAGAGCCACTGCTCTGAATGCAGATCATTCCATGTGCAATACCTGTTATCTACAAGTAGGGCAGGTAAAGGGTCCTATTTGAAATCGTGGAGAGGCACTGCCAATCGGTGTACGCAGTACTGATCTAAATGGACCAATGGTTGCAGTATAAGGTAGCTTCTCATGATCCCATATAATCTTCCTTTGTAAAGAGAGCTCTTTCAAACAGAGGACTGTAAAGGAGGGTGCATGATTGATCACTCTACCCCCAACTTAGCAGTCCTCCAGGGTTTTCGGCGGGATTTTAAATGGCTGCTCACAGCTATCCAACTATAAGGTGCTGATCAGAGCATTAATGGAAGATCCATGTGCAGGTGTGAACAGTGGGCCATGTTGGGCACTGAATTCCCAGCCCCTGCCCAGTAGATGTCATGTCCTTGCCTTCTTGTATGGTTAACTCTGGTCCTAACTTCAGATAGCCATAAGATACTTGCTATGGTCGGTGGCCTAATATTGTCTCGTTTTGCTCCTGTCGGCCTCAAATAATGCTGCTCCCTCAAGCTCTGTTCATTTTATTGAAGTGTTTATTGATGCTGCAAAGTGCCACGCTTGGAAGCCTTTTCATCATGTCTGTGCTTACCATCAAACTTTCGGCCGATATTACCTGCTGAAGTGATATGGTGGCTGGGCCGCAGAAAAGCTGCTTAAAATACACGCAGGCTGAAGCCAAACTTTAAAATTTCCCAGGGGCCTTTTGGCTCTAATGAGAGCATGCTATAATTTGAAAAGACTAGCTTTTGAACTTCTGTAAAAAAACTGTTCAAGGCGCCAAGGTGCCGGTTGGTTTTGATGCCTTATTGCTGGAAGGGATAATGGTATTTCTCAAAAAGGCTCCCCATTTTGAAGCCATTCCTCCCGCCCTCCAAAATACTATGCTTTGGGACCAAACTGGGTGTGAGTTATGCAATACATTCCTAATGTGATTTTAGAATCCATTCCAAGTAGGACGTTTGGTGGAAATTACTGTTCCAAGTTGCTTTTTCTTTCCCAAAGGGAAAGGGAACACCCTCCCATCAGATGTCAAGGAAATAAACAACTATCTGACTTTTAGAAGACATCTAAAGGCAGCCCTGTTTAGGGAAGTTTTTAATGTTTGAAGTTTTATTCTGTATTTAATGTTCTGTTGAAAGCCTCCCAGAGTGGCTGGGAAGACCAAGCCAGATGGGTGGGCTAGAAAATAATAGTAATAGTAATAATAATAATAATAATAATAATAATAATAATAATAATAAAAGATCTATGGATCCAGTAGGATTGTCCTCCTGATGAGAACCCTATGATAAGGTATAAAGGTAAAGGTTAAGGTAAAGGGACCCCTGACTATTAGGTTCAGTTGTGACTGACTTGGGTTGCAGCGCTCATCTCGCTTTATTGGCCGAGGGGGTCGGTGTACAGCTTCCGGGTCATGTGGCCAGCATGACTAAGCCGCTTCTGGCGAACCAGAGCAGTGCGCGGAAACACCGTTTACCTTCCCGCCGGAGTGGTATCTACTTATCTACTTGCACTTTGATGTGCTTTCGAACTGCTAGGTTGGCAGGAGCTGGGACCGAGCAACGGGAGCTCACCCCGTCGCGGGGATTTGAACCGCCGACCTTCTGATTGGCAAGTCCTAGGCTCTGTGGTTTAACCCACAGCGCCACCTGCGTCCCCCATGATAAGGTATAGTTCCTGACTATTGCTCTAGAATAAGATGTGGTAAGGACCAATCAACCTGGATGGCTTAAAAAGTAGTTACGACCAATTTGTGGAGGAAAAGACTACCATGGACTACTAGACATAAGAGAGTTGTTAGGAGACCACTATTCCCTTCATGGAGTGACCATTCCAAGAGTGTTTTTATACTTTTCTTTTTGAGTGGAATAGATATGACATTATTTCCTTCTTTTTTAAACAGCCAAGTCTGAAACTCTGCAGAATTAATTAATCCTACATCAGTTTCAATTAGTTTCATTGGTTGCCCTCAGTGACATAATCGTGTTGCTAAATCTGATTGGTTCTATGTGACATCTCCTGTTTTGGGGCGGGGGAGATCTGATGGTGGTTGTGGGATCTCACTTTTGAATGTTCTGAATCTTCCAACTAAATTAAAAGTAGATAAAACAGAATAATAATAATAATAATTTTCTTTTTTAAAAAACAACCCCCCCACTCATTATTCAAAGCCTAGCGCCAGCTTTCTGCTTGGCATTTGAAAAGTTTTGGGTTTGTTTTTTTTTATAGTCACGGATTTTCAATTTTAATATGCTGCTCTGTTTATTGTGAAAATAGGTTGGGACTTATTTGCACGCTTGTGTGTTTGAAGAGACATTTGCCTTCCCTTGTAGGCAAAGGGATTTCTAAAACACCAGCTCTGTAAATGCCTCTGCAACCATTTGTGAAGAACGGACTTATACACCGTATTTTTTGCTCTATAAGACTCACTTTTTCCCTCCTAAAAAGTAAGGGGAAATGTGTGTGTGTCTTATGGAGTGAATGCAGGCTACGCAGCTATCCCAGAAGCCAGAACAACAAGAGGGATTGCTGCTTTCACTGCGCAGCGATCCATCTTGCTGTTCTGGCTTCTGAGATTCAGAATATATTTTCTATTGTTTTCCTCCTCCAAAAATTAGGTGCGTCTTGTGGTCTGGTACGTCTTATAGAGTGAAAAATACGGTATATGTAGAGCGCAAAGCCAGTTTCTCATTTTCTCATTTTCCCTTTTCTAAATTTTGGTTGACAGTAGAAATATTAAACGCCTTTCTTGGGGGAGCTTAAGGAAAAAGAGACCCACCCACTGCAAAGCTCTTCTGTTTTAATCATTCTCTCTGTCTTCCGCCACCCATCTCTCCTCTCCCGTTCCTGGCTGGAGTTCTCGTGCCAAGTTACCTAGTGTTTAATCAACAGCCTAATGTGGTAACACTTTTGCAACAATGATTCTTCACTTATCAGACTGTCTGGAGCCGAGCTCCATCAAGCCGTTTCCTTTCTATTTAACACCTTAATGATCCTCCTGACAAAACAATGTGTGTGCGTGTGTGTTTCTCTATGTGGAAGGGGGAAATGGATCCTCAGAGGTGGGAATCATTATGGGACAGACATGCACAATTGCTTCTGGTGCCAGATTTTGTTACTCCAAATAAGCAAAATTAAAGCAAACGTTTTCTCTTCTACGGTTACATAGCGAGTTTCTCGAAGAGGTTTTAGGGCAAATGGATTAGAAGACATTTGCTCTACGTGGGGCTACCTTTGAAGGTGACCTGGAAACTACAACTAATCCAGAATGCGGCAGCTAGACTGGGAGCTGGGAGCGGCCACCGAGACCATATAACACCGGTCTTGAAAGACCTACATTAGCTCCCAGTATGTTTCTGAGCACAATTCAAAGTGTTGGTTCTGACCTTTAAAGCCATAAACACCTGAAGGAGCATCTCCACCCCATCATTCAGCCCGGACACTGAGGTCCAGCTTTGAGGGCCTTCTGGTGGTTCCCTCCCTGTGAGAAGTGAGGTTACAGGGAACTGGGCAGAGGGCCTTCTCGGTGGTGACACCCTTTCTGTGGAATGCCCTCCCATCAGATGTCAAGGAAATAAACAACTATCTGACTTTTAGAAGACATCTGAAGGCAGCCCTGTTTAGGGAAGTTTTTTAATGTTTGATGTTTTATTGTGTTTTTAATATTCTGTTGGGAGGCACCCAGAGTGGCTGGGCAAACCCAGCCAGATGGGCGGGGTATAAAAAATAAATTATTATAATAAATTATTATTTGTGGCCTCAACACGCAACCTGTAAGTCAATGGGATCAGGCAGTAGGGTCAAATTTGCACACAGCAATGGGGCAAATTGTGGCACAGATTGAGGCATAGTTATTACAGTGGTACCTCGGGTTAAGAACTTAATTCGTTCCGGAGGTCTGTTCTTAACCTGAGGTACCACTTTAGCTAATGGGGCCTCCTGCTGCCGCCGCGCTGCTAGCACGCGATTTCTGTTCTCATCCTGAAGCAAAGTTCTTAACCCCAGGTAATATTTCTGGGTTAGCAGAGTCTGTAACCTGAAGCGTCTGTAACCTGAAGCATTTGTAACCCAAGGTACCACTGTATTTATATTTTTTATAATTATTTATGCATTTGAATACCAGTTGTTGGGATTCACAGGCGGGCAGAGTGTTGTTACACTCAGGTTTCCCATGGGCCTCTGAGTGGCCACTGTGAGAGCAGGATGCTGGCCAAAAAGGCCATTGGCCTGATCCAGCAGCCAACCTCTTCTTATGGTCTTTTTGCTGGTTCTCTTTCTCTCTCCCGTGTTAAGTGTACAGTGGTACCTCAGGTTAAGTACTTAATTCGTTCCGGAGGTCCGTTCTTAACCTGAAACTGTTCTTAACCTGAAGCACCACTTTAGCTAATGGGGCTTCCCGCTGCCGCCGCGCCGCTGGAGCACGATTTCTGTTCTTATCCTGAAGCAAAGTTCTTAACCTGAGGTAATATTTCTGGGTTAGCGGAGTCTGTAACCTGAAGCGTATGTAACCTGAGGTACCACTGTAGTAATTTAACCCACTGAAATTGTAAATGCTTGTATGCATTACTGTGTGTTTAAATCTGATTGGTTGGTAACTGAATTCTAGAGAGTTCTCTAGCAGTTCTCATGGGATTGGCTAACGTTGGTCACATGGGAGGTATCTAGCAAAGGAGAGGCTCCATTTTATGTGAGGCAAGGTGATTGTGTTTTAGTATCCACTGTGAATACTGCTAAGTTGAATAGAGTGCTGTTTCTCTGCTTGGAAGAAAAAGAGCAGAGCTCTAGGAGAAGGTAAAAGTAGAAATTTCTCATAGGAGCTGCAAGGCATGGCCTAACCGAGATACAGAAGGCTGAAAGCTGAGCTTTGGAAAGAGAGGAAAATACAGTTGTTTGGAATTTAGAAGAAGAGACAAAACTCATGCTTTCAGAAGCAGGCGACTGTAAATATGATGTTTTCAAAGAAAGGTTCCCGTCATGCATATGATTTGAGCTCCTTAGCTGCGATTTCATTATCCTTACTCCAACACCCCACTCTTTCTACATAAAATGTCCCCAAAGCAGTTCACAAATTATTAAAATTGGCATTAAAATTATTGGGCCTCTTTCCACGACTTGCCAGTAGCTGGGGAGGCTTAGGGTTCTCCTTATGTTCCTATTTATTTACTTATAAAATATTGTGATGGATGATCCCAACAGGTCATGAACGTTAAAAAAAAAGTTGTATTTTGTCCATCTATTTAAGAAATAGTTTTTTACCACGTAATCCTAAAGTTCTCTTAGGGTGGTATTCGGCTAGGTTATACTCAGAGCAGACCCACTGAAATTAATGAACATGACTAAGAGCTGG
>JAXCMG010000038.1:2891541-2905623 GCA_034642415.1 Podarcis siculus
TTATTTGAATGAGAATTATGGTAAAGGGCTTGGCTGTCCATTCTGCCTCCCCTCCACCCCACTTCAAGGTTCTGAAGATTTAAAGAGCAACAAACAATTTTATGTGCAATTCATCCAAGCATATCTTTATTTGCTATAAAAGAGAAAATAGCTTGAGGAACAAAAAATGGGGGGAGGGGGGGATAACACATAAAATCCAGTATAGAGGAACATTTAAAAAAATGTGGCAAATAAATAAATAACCAAAAATAATATGGATGAAACTGTAAAATAATAATGATGATGAGGATGGTGTTTATCAAACCATTTTTATACAATGGCCATTTAAAAGCAATAAATACTTCCGAATAATTCATGGATTAGTGCTAGATGAAATACATTTTTCCTGGTAAAGGTCTTCTTCCTGACATTTCAAATGATGTGTTTTCCCCTCTTCCCGGCTATTGATTACTAAATTGTGTAAATCTTAATCCAGAGACGTGGGGGTTGGGCCAGGAGTACGCTCATCAATTTCTTTCTCTCAGGGAATAATGGCTATGTTTAGAAAGGGGGAAAGAAATTTAAAAGCCATTTCCCTATACAGGCGTACCTTGGTTCGCGAACGCCTTGCAACTCAAACATTTTGGCTCCCGAATGCTGCAAATCTGGAAGTGAGTGTTCCGATTTGCGAACATTCTTTGGAACCCGATAGTCTTCTGATTAAATGTAGGAAGCTCCTGCAGCCAATCGGAATTCACGCCTTGATTTTCAAACGTTTTTGGAAGTCGAACGGACTTCCAGAATGGATTCTGTTTGAGAACCAAGGTACGACTGTACATTCCTTTGAGTGAATTTAGGCTCTTGATGTACTCTACTGGAAAGCCACGTTGACTCCATGGCCACCCACTTCCTAGTTAATGATGTTTTCATATCACCACCAGATGATAGCCTCATGCCTCTTCTTTTAATGTAAGCAGGACTTCACATGCAATTGCCCTTTAAAATAGCCCCCAAGCCTCAACTCATTTCAGTGTGCTGGGCTGGATCTGTAAGAACATAAGGAGAACCTGATGGATCAGAGCAAAGGACCATCTAAGCCACCACCCTATTCTCACAGTGCTCAGCCAGATGTCTATGGGACACACTGTGCTGGACCCGAGGGTAACCCGAGCAACACGGTCCAGGTCCGGTCCCGAATCCAAGGGTTCTGCGAGGAGTCAGTCCAACAGGCCCAAGGCAGGACATGAGGCAGGTAACCAGGCTAGGTCAGGCACAGGGTCTCAGGCAGGATCTAACATACAGCAATATTGCTCCCACAACCTGGGGCAGGGTCCGACAGGCTTTTATCTTTGTCGGGGTAACGGCCGGTCCTGATCCCCTGGCGACTCACCTCTCTGTTTTGCCCAAAGGCGAGCACTCCTCCTGCAAGAACTCAGGTCTCTCCTTCTCTCAGACCTTTGTCTCTGCAGCTTGGGAGACATCGGTGGGTTACTAGACCCAGGGGCCGCCTCAGCCTCCCCTAACCCAGCCGGTAGTGGAGCAGCTGTAAGTGATGGCCCAGCTGAAGGCAACGAGGTCATCCCCACATCTGGAGCCAGGGCAGGCTCAGGCCCTTAACTCGGTCCAGCTGGTGTTTGTTGCAGGGGAACCTGGGGCTCTTCAGGATCAGGCCCCAGACAGTTCAGATGCTGCCTGAGGCAAAGGATCCGGTGCGGACTGAGACTCCTCTGGTTCCGAGTCCGAGCCCGAGTCCCAGGTCATCACACACACAGGGAGACCATGGCTTGAATCCTCACTCAGCCATGAAGCTCACTAGGTGACCTTGGGCTAGTCTCTCACTCTCAGCCTAACCTACCTCACAGGGTTGTTGTGAGCAGAGCCAGGTATGAAGCAGGGACATTAGGAGGTGTGGCTGGGAAAGGTGTGTGGCCTTTGTAGAGCCCAAAGGGCCAGAGCCAGGGTTTGGAGGGGCACTTTCAGCCCCTGAGCCCCTGGTATAACTATTGTTCTATCTCTCTGACATATTTGTATGAAGACAAATATGAAGCAGCTTTTAAAATAGCTCTCCCAGTAGCTTTCCTCTTCATCTTAGTCATGCTTTCATACACACACACACACACACACCCCCCAAACATAATGCTTTTTTGGGTGGTGGTAAAATTCAATTTTAACACAGAAAGCTGGTTGAGGGTTTGCACTGACAATTGTACATTGCTTCATGGTTATGATTGCCTCAGTCCTTTTTCTGTTTTCTTTTTTTTTAATGTTTAAAAATTTTATTTTTTACCGACAATCAAAACACAAACAGTGAAACCCCCCAGGCGGCTGATACATTGGGGATACATAATCAATAATAACATATTCAAATCAACCATATGTACAATTTTATACATGTTAACACTCCTCCACCCACAAGGTTTATTTAACTTTTAACATCTTAATTGCCCCAAATTGTTCAAACCTACCCAAATAATTCAATATCTTCTCAAACCATCCTCCTCTTTCTCACTGACCTTAAACCCTTTCATTCTGTGTGTCTTCACAGTTAGATATTCTAAAATTATAATATTATTCAGTTTTTTCCTCCCTTGGTTCACCCCTAGCTCTTCTGCATTTTCCCCACCCTTTTCTGTTTTCTAATTCTATTTTTTGGAACATAGGAAGCCACTGTTTAACAAGTCAGGACGCTGGTCCATCTAGCTCAGTATTGTCTACTTCAGGATTTCAGACAGGAGAGTCCTGATCTGTGAGCAAACTTGGGAATGTTGGAGCAGGTTGGTCTGTTAGTTTCTGTTTGCCATTGAGCAGTGCTTTGGAGTCACAAGACTCTGTCTACATTCCACACATTCCAGAGACAGTCCAGGCTGTTGGAAGTCTCACGGAAGATGGGAGACGGATGTGACGTACTGGTTTTCTGTTCCTTTGTTGTTCAGTTGCTCTCAGCTTTCACAGAGAGAGGACGTTTCTTTTCTGTCCGTGTAGCGAGAAATAAAACTCTTTAGCCATGTAGCCATAAATCTCATCACTTCCGTGTGCTGCTTTGATTCTCTGCTGGATGGGAATGTGCCTGAGGCCTCATCAAAGGCTCAGGTCGTTAATCACGTTGGGAGGCGATTCCGGAAGATGAGCTTTATCAGCTTGGCTGAGCGGAGATCCCGACATTGTCTGCTGCAAAATGCAGGCCAAACAAAATCTTCATCCTTCCCTATCCCATGTTGAATGGCAACCTCCAAGGATTATTTTCAAGAATAAATAAACCAAAGGAGAGACGTGGAACCCCATGTCTCATTTAGCTTGGCTTTCAACCTCAACATGGCAATAGGAAAGTTTATTACCCATTCATTCATTAAGTTGCATAGCTCGTTCGGTCGGTCTCTCATTTTCCCCATTTTAAGTTCAGCCCTCTACGTTTCCACATCACATTGGGCTCTTTTTAAAAAAGAATTTCTTCTGAAAATTCACCAGCATTTTCATGCAAATTTCTCGTAATATGCACATTTGCATGCAATCTTGCCAATTATACACATACAATGCAATTTTATGTTATTTTCACTAGTATATAGTGTATATATTCACTATAGCACAGCATATGTCTTTTTGTTGACTGCAATTCGTTGACTGCACTTTAGCACCGCAAAATTCGCAATTTAGCACTGCAAAATTAGGATAAGAGCAAATTTCAAGTGAAGGCTGCGAAGGATGAAGTGGGAATGACACAGGTTCCCCATCAAATGGGTCGGGTTGCTTCCCCATCTTTCGTTTAATGCAATTCTGTTGAAATATCCCAAATCACGTACAGACTGCAGCCATCATTTGATTCACTGTAGGGGTGAAACAGGCATCACATGATCATTCTTCTTGGATCTTTCCTTCTTATCAGATTGGCCACTTTCCCAGCAATGGGAGCAAAGCTGAAAGATGGCAAGCCTCTGACATACACTGGCAACCAGCCATTACATAGCAGCCTGCCTAGTCCTTAGGCTTGCTCCAGCTCAATTAATTTTAACCATCCATTTGCCTTCCGTTCAGCTCTAGCTGAGCTTCTTGTTTGCTGAAAAACACCACCACCCTCGCTGGTTTGCATGTTCATCAACCACCGAAGGTGTTGCTTGTGTATCGTTTCCTTATTTGATCACCTTTAACTTTGAGACATACTCTCCCTGCTCTGTTGACACAATTTCACACTTCGTAAAGCACCTGACAGCGTAGCCGTTTTAAACACTCTTACAATAAATCCAGCCTGGTATTAATGTGAGCGAGGGAGATCTGAGCTCTACGAGCAGTGAACATGACACTAACATTTTGGAAGGAAGGTTCCCGTTCTTATCGAGCTCCACGAAATGCACTTGATTTGTTCCAAGGCTTGACATTTATATGAAAGCTTCCAGATATCGCACTCTAGCTCCTATCAGAACCAGACTCTGTGGGACTGGTAGGGTGGAAGACAAAGAGACCAGCGAGAGAGGTGAAAAACAGGCTCTGCACTTGCCTCCTGGTGACCCAGCAACCAATGGGAGTTGTTGAGTTGATCAGCCAATCTGGAGAAAAAGAGTAGAATTGAAGTTAGATGCTGACAGATAGGGAATGTCCAGAAGAGTGCAAACAGGGATTGCCCATGGGTTAGGCAGGGACCTGGGGTCAGAAGAACTGGATGGGTAGAAGGGGAGCTCTGGCTCTCTGAGCCGACTCAGAGAGGATTAATCTGTTAACGGGGTCAGAAAGTGAATTGTCTCAGTTAGAGATGGGTCAGAAGAGGTTTTACCTACCTGTGATCAGAAGAGGTTTTACCTACCTGTGAAGAAGGTTAGGATTCTAGATGGGGCTGGAAGTGCTTTACAGGTAGTATAAGATAATAGGTATCCTCGAAAGAGTTTCTCTGTCCAATGATGGGTTTGAAGCTTGATCATAAGCTTTGTTTGTTTGAAGCAAAGTGTTGTGCCTCCCAAAACTAACCACTAAGCCAGGGGTCAGCAAACTTTTTCATCCAGTGTCCCTCAGACCTTGTGGGGGGCTGGACTATATTTTGAAAAATATAAATACCCTGCAAGCCGGTCCCACAGCTGCCTCCGGACCTGGAGGAGGAATGCACTCTGCACGTGCTCAGGAGCACGTCTCAGTGCCACCTGCTCCCTGGCGTTGTTGACGAGCAGCAGCCACTCCGTCGGCCCATCCCGACGGAGCTCCCAGGTGGCATGCACCACGCGCTGCGGCTGGTCGTCCGAGGCCAGGTCAGCCGGCAGGCCACACACGCGGAGCACTGGGCAGGCGGTGCGCAGCTCGCCCTCCAGCTGCTTCAGTGTGGGATTCGAACCCGCGGCGGGGTGAGCTCCTGTCTTTCGGTCCCAGCTCCTGCCCACCTAGCAGTTTGAAAGCACCCCTAAGTGCAAGTAGATAAATAGGTACCGCTGAGGGTTAAGCGGCCACAAATCCCCATTCACCTAATTATAATATTTTGCTGCTGGTAAAAAACATAAATGCTACAACAATCAGTACATTCAAAATGTCTGCTGTGGGAATACAGGAAGAGATTTGTCCTATAGCACACCAATAGTAATGGTTGTGTTGTCCAGCACCCATGTTAAGTGCCTGTTTTAAACATGGCAGCCTCTTTTCCTTTTCCTTCCTTGGAGGTTTTTAAGCAGAGGTTGGATGGCCATCTGTCATGGATGCTTTAGCTGAGATTCCTGCATTGCAGGGAGTTGGACTAGATGACCCTCAGGGTCTCTTCCAATTCTACAATTCTATGATTCAGACTGTTGTGGGATGTTTTTCTCCCCATAGGTGTATTCTGCAACATGTCATTGACGCAATAATAGTGCATTAGTCATGGATTTATATTCTGGACGTCATTCTGTGTCACTAGCTGTTCCATGATTCTTCCCCAATGTTACCACATCAATGCCATCTGGCATCTTGTGTTGTATCACAACAAAACCAAGTCAAAAAAGTCTGGAACATTTGTGCTATGAAAAGTTGTGGAATTTCCACAGGAAGCTACAGGACAGGCACCAAAATCTCTGTCCTGAAACCTTTGTGGCTGTAAGTAATATTGAAAGCAGGATCATCTTTAAGCTTTCCCTGTAGCATCGGGATAAAAAAATATCAAGCATACAGAATAGAAAGGATGCCTGAAGTGGCTCTGAACCTTACTTGCATCTGAGTAGACGTACAGAGGATTATTTCACTTACATTCCCCTCCCTGTACCTTTTCCAGCTGGAATGGATTTTGGGTGATGTTTTAAGATGTATATGTCATACACACTTGAATGTCTTCAATGGATTTTTAATGTAATCTTTCTATATGGTTATGCTTCAGCTGTGCTTCTGAATCTATAAAATGTGGTGACTAATCTATCTGGAAGGGAAAGATGGGGTTTGTGAAATAGGTTTGCGTTTTTATTTGCAGCATTTTCTTTATGCCGGAATAACATTAGTAGAGTGAGTTGGAATTGCGTGAGGCATTGGTCTCAAATGAACCAGCAGCTGGATAAATAAAATCTATGTGTCACTGCGTCACAGTTCCGGTGGTGCTGATAAAGAACTGACAAATGTCTTACAGATCCTTGAGGCCATCGTCTTTCACCAGCTAGTTTGCTCAACTGCATTTTGAAGAGATCATATAAAGTAAATTGTGTTTTCCCCCCTTGTGGCTTGCTGAAAGAGAGAAAAGCTCTGGTACTTTCAGCCGGCTATCATAGAATCATAGAGTTTTGGAGAGACATGCTTGGATTCCATACTTTGGGTAACCCTTGTGTCTAATGATTTGACTCAAACGTTTTAGGCCAATTCTTGTCCGTGAAAGCAAAACCATATCATCTGCGTATAGAAGGATGGGAATGTTTGATGCATTGAGTTTTGGGCTGTGGGCATCTACCTGTTTTAGTAAAGAAGAGAGGTCATTAAGAAAAAGAAAAAGATCAACTCTGCATCCCCAAATGGAAACCAGAGTTAGAAGTCATACATTTTCTCTTATTGGGGAATAATCAGGAGCTCACCAAGTTAGCGGCTAAATAACTTTATCTGGTTTTTTGTCGTCGAAACACATTGCAGACGTCTGATCTCCCTGGAGACCTAGAGATGTAATGTTAGACTGCTCTGCCTCTTTCATTTGACAAATGTTTTGTGTCACTGGGAAGGCGGTAATTCTGTATTGATTTGCTATGGATGTTTGTATGTGGTGCCAATAAAAGGTTTGATGATGATGATGATGATTTGACTCAAATCAAAGAACATAAGAAGAATATGGGACAGCTGCATATTCCTGCATTGCGGGGGTTTGGATTGGATGATCTTCAGGGTCCCATCCAACTCTACAATTCTATGACTCTATGATTCTCTAACTCTGTTGGATCAGACCAATGCCCCCTTTTCTCCAGCATCCTGTTCTTACAGCAGCCAAACTGATGTCCATGAGAAGCCTACAAGCAAAACCTGAGTGCAACAACACTCTGCACTCTGGAACATGTGCAGAGGAGGGCAACCAAGATGACCAAAGGTCTGGAAACCAAGCCTTATGAGGATCAGTTGAGGGAGCTGGATATGTTTAGCCTGGATAAGGGGAGACAAAGAGGAGATCCAAGATAGCATCTTAAAAAGCAGAGACTTCACCTTGCCGACAAAGGTCCGTATAGTTAAAGCTATGGTTTTCCCAGTAGTGAGAGTTGGACCATAAAGAAGGCTGATCGCCGAAGAATTTATGCTTTTGAATTATGGTGCTGGAGGAGACCCTTGAGAGTCCCATGGACTGAAAGAAGATCAAACCTATCCATTCTGAAGTAAATCAGCCCTGAGTGCTCACTGAAAGGACAGACCCTGAAGCTGAGGCTCCCTGGAAAAGACCCTGGTGTTGGGAAAGATTGAGGGCACAAGGAGAAGGGGACGACAGAGGACGAGATGGTTGGACAGTGTTCTCGAAGC
The DNA here is from genome assembly GCA_034642415.1 of Podarcis siculus. NCBI lineage: Eukaryota > Metazoa > Chordata > Lepidosauria > Squamata > Lacertidae > Podarcis > Podarcis siculus. Next base: position 2,899,438 of record JAXCMG010000038.1, read on the forward strand.
TACCAGCATGAGTTTGACCAAACTGTGGGAGGCAGTGGAAGACAGGAGTGCCTGGCGTGCTCTGGTCCATGGGGTCACAAAGAGTCGGACACGCCTAAATGACTAAACAACAATAAAGAGGAGATATGATAGCCATCTTCAAATATCTGAAGGGCTGTCACATGGAAGATGCAGCAAGTTTGCTTTCTCCTGCTCTGAAGGGTAGAAAGGTTGGAATCGAACAGAGGAGGTTGCTGAACTAGTTGGACAAGTTTCATTGCCATTGGTTTTATTTACACATATATGCAACCTGAGCATGTGATGGAGGGCCCTATAGCATGAACACGCCAAAAGATCTTGTTTTCTCTTGTTCCGAAGGGTAAGACCTAAACCAACGACTTCAAGTTAGAAGAAAGGAAGTTCTGGCTAAACATCAGGAAGAGCTTTCTGAGGGTAAGAGCTGTTAGACAGTGGAACGGTCTTCCTCGAGAGGTTGTGGACTCTCCTTTCTTGGAGGTTTTTAAGCAGAGGTCAAATAGCCATCTGCCATGAAGACCTTAGTGAGATTCCTTCATTGGGGTCCCTTCCAACTCTACAATTCTATGATTCTTCCCAGCAACTGGTATTCAGAGGCATATTGCTTCTGACAGTAGTGGAAGAACATAACCATTGGCTTCATATATATGTGTCGGCAAGAATTCTTGTTTATAGATGGGTTCAGAGGGCAGAAGTACTCGGCAACTAGAAATTATCAGAAATGCTGTCCTCGAGGTGCATGTTCAGGCAGATGCACCAAGGAGCAAAACAGCAACCATTATTACATCTATAACACAGCCTGGAGCATAGGTGACTTTAAGAGGAAACAAGAAAGAGAGAAAGAGAGATATACAGCTAGTAGGACAGGAAGTGGGCTTCTTCAAGGAGTACAGACATCCCAGTGACTTCAGTTGCATCACCTTAAGGCTTAAACTTCCTCGAAAGACTTCACATGCCAAACAGCGACATTGGAATGCAATGGACTTATTCTTAAGCATAACACACTGTACACACTTGAATGCATTGAATGGATTTTTAATGTATTCCCTCTGCGCCGAGAGCCGGCATGGCAAAATGAAGCTTGAAGCACAATTTGGGTTGTTTGTCACAAACAAGTTGTGTAAGATGGGAGGGTAAAAAGAAAGAAAAGAAAAGTTCTGTCCTTCTTTCCCCTCTGCATCCTCGTCACTGACAATCACCTTGGGTCAGGAGACAATTTCAGATGTCTTTCCCCTCTACTGAGAATGGCTCCTTCGCCCCCAGCAGCGGTGGAATATATTGAATTTATAGGGCGACATTCACACTGCATGTCTGCTAAAACCCAGGCACTTGTAATTTAAGGGGAAGTCATTTATTCTCCAGCGAGTCCTCTGTCAGAGCGTTTTGCGAAAGCTTTCAAAGTCGTCATTTAAACAGGGCATCCATCACATGACGCCAGGCTCCTTAGCCAAGCAAAGATTTTCACACCGCTGCGCCTGGGATGTAAACAAAGATCATGCATTTGATTTTTGTATCGATCACTTTGAGGGAGGCTAAAAGCATCGCGCGAGACAAAGGGGACTCTCCAGATCCAAACAGCCTGCCAAGCTTGGTTTACTTCTTCCTCTATCAGGCACGGGCTCTTTCCCCCTCTCTCTTTCTCTCCTTCAATTTCCAGAACCTTCTATCTGATTGCAATTCTTTTCTTCTTTTCTTTTCTTGTCCTCATACCCTTTTTTGTGGTGATTAATGACAGGCCGGCGTTGGGAGGTTGCTTGATACTGCTTGACTGAACTAAACAGAGAGGACAAACAATCTCTTTCTGGGGTTCATGCATCCTGGTAAAACACTGTTCTTGCAATCTCTGGAAGGTCAGCCAAATTTGAAAGGAGGGAAACGAGTGTCTCTTGCAAGGGGGTGGGGTGGGGGTGGGAAAAGTCATGTAAATACAACATCCAGCCAACATATCATGGGAAGGCATTTGTTTGTACAGTGGTACCTCAGGTTAAGAACTTAATTCATTCTGGAGGTCTGTTCTTAACCTGAAACTGTTCTTAACCTGAGGTACCACTTTAGCTAATGGGGCCTCCCGCTGCTGCTGCACCACCGCGGTGCAATTTCTGTTCTCATCCTGAAGCAAAGTTCTTAACCTGAAGCACTATTTCTTAGTTAGCGGAGCCTATAACCTGAAGCGTCTGTAAGCTGAAGCATCTGTAACCCAAGGTACCACTGTACTCCATGTCATGTTGTTGTTTAGTCATTTAGTCGTATCCGACTCTTTGTGACCCCATGGACCAGAGCATGCCAGGCACTCCTGTCTTCCACTGCCTCCCACAGTTTGGTGAGACTCATGTTAGTAGCTTCAAGAACACTGTCCAACCATCTCGTCCTCTGTCATCCCCTTCTTCTTGTGCCCTCCATCTTTCCCAACATCAGGGTCTTTTCCAGGGAGTCTTCTCATGAGGTGGCCAAAGTATTGGAGTCTCAGCTTCAGGATCTGTCCTTCCAGTGAGCACTCAGGTCTGATTTCCTTCAGAATGGATAGGTTGGATCTTCTTGCAGTCCATGGGACTCTCAAGAGTCTCCTCCAGCCATGTCATATTATACTCAAAATTCCTTTCCATTCTGTTTCCACATAGAATCATAGAATAGTAGAGTTGGAAGGGATCCCCCATGGGGATCTATTAATCAGCTCCTATTAATCCTCTATTTCCACCCCTATCCTCGCAAAATGCATATTTAAATTGTATTTATTTATTCACTGCATTTATACAACCCCTTTCTCCCCAACGACCTCGAGGTGGCATGCATCGTTCTCCTGCTCTCTCATTTAACCATTCAGCCGGGAATCAACCAGTCCCAAAAAGAGGGTGTTCCAAGGATACAGGAGTGTTGGGACCAGAGAGGGTGGGGCTTAGGTTGGATCCTAAGCCCATTCAGCTGAGTCACATGATCTGGGAACCTGGCATAGCCTGCCTCCCCCATCTTAGGCTGAGCAGCAACAGCAGTCATGCTGCTCAACAGAGTTTGGATCCGGTGTAACTTCACACTAGCTTTCTTTTTTGCCAGGTTAAAATTGCTCCCCGAGTCAGTTCCACTTACAGCAAATGTTTCTTATGGCTATCTCTCCTATGAGTTAAAGCAATACCAAAACACAGTTTGGCAAACATTAGGAAAAGACGTTTCAGGTTTTTGGAAATAATTGCTATCCGTTTCCTTCTCTCTCTCTCTCGTTTCCTGTGATGTGGCTTCAGGGAGAAAAATCCGAGTTTCCAATAATCACTGGCATGTTGAACCAAATCTCTCCCAGGTTCCTGCTTTGTATATCTTAGCTCTTGTCTCCTGTAAGGCATCAGATAGGATCTTTCATCAGGTGTTGCAAATTGGATGGACTAGTGCCTAAATCACACCCAGCAGGGTGTTCATTCCAAAGCTACAGTATTGCGTATTACCGCTGAAAGCATATCTTCATACAGAATGTAAGCATTTCAATAAAATGCTCCCCCCCAAAAAAGTATCAGAATAAATTAATTTGACAGATTGTGTCACAGAGGCGGACAACCAGATCCTATCAGATTTGGCATTGTGCTCTTCTCAGAGTCGCTGCATCTCAAAGTAGCCCTAAGATTATGCAATGGTTAGATTTTGGTGATGCACAGTGCATGGGACTGCCTAGCGAGATTGCTTGGAAAGTTTCAATCAGCTCAGATTATACCTGCAAGGCGGCTGATAAAAATCAGAGGAATGATAACTTCCATGGCTATCCACTTTTTAATTTTTTTTCCAGGCACAATTTAAATTCAAAACACAATTTTGTTTTGTCCCCCAAAGCTCTGATTTGCCTGGTGCTGGGATACCTCAAGGACCACTTTCTTTCATACAAACTTGTCCAGTTGTTAAGATCTGAGAGTTGTATCCCAAGGCTGCATGTATGGAGATTTAGTCACACAGTGGGACTTCTCCTTCCCCTCCTCAAATTTTGAGGGTGAACATGGGCAGCCTGCAGGAGAGAGAAGAGAAGGAAGTTTCATTTCACAAAGTCTGCCATGGAATGGCAAACTCAGATACTAACCTAAATACCTCCACCTTCTCATTTGCCTCCTCTGCGAGCATCTCGCCATCTCTGGTCATCCTTCTTCAGGTTACTACTATAATCCTGCTCTGATGAGTTTTGATTACAAGATAAAATACTTCTGGCTTACATGGGCATTTCATTTAAAGGAACTGATTTGATCCTGCATTGCAGGGGCTTGGACTAGGGAAATTTTGGAGTCCCTTCCAACCCTTCTTTAAAAAACTAATAATCTGTTTTTTCTCTCCTTGTAGTTGTGACTGCATCTTGTAAGCCATCTCAGAAATCTTTGGTGATTTGGTGGGCTATCAAAATTGTAAATAATAATTTTAACAAATAAGCTGAAATACATATTAAAATTTCACCCTGCTCCCCATTTATCAAATGCAATTACAGTGGAACCTTGGTTTTCGAACATAATCATTCTGGAAGTCCATTCAACTTCTGAAATGTTCAAAAACCGAGGATCAAAAGGCTGGCTGCAAAGTCAATGGGGGGTGTCAGGCAACTGCCATCGGCTCAGGGGGGAGAGGGGGAAAGCTGGATGGATTACAGAGAGCCCCCAAAGATCGTGGGAAGCAGCTCCTCCTCAGTGGAGGAGAGTAACCACGCCTCCAGTGGAGAGGAGCTTCAGGGGTTGGAGGAGGCGAGGCGGTGCCAGGACACCTTTCCTGAACAAAGCGGGGAGGAGAGAGGTCCTCCTTTACCTACGCCTTCCTTGCACAGTAGGCTTCCACGCAGAGAGGGGAGGCACAGACTGGGTGTCAAGAAACTACTTTGCTGGGGAAGTTTTTAGGACCGCCCACTCACGGATTCTGCCAGTGAATGAGCCAGCCACAGGAGAGTGGCGCTCTGGACAGAAAAGTTTATTTTGGCATCAAAAGCAAGGCTTCACAGGCATTTGCCTGCTTGTTCTCGAGCAACCCCTTGGAATCCTTACAGGGGGGGAAATGAAAGATGTACCTCGGAAGTCGTTTGACTTCCAAGGCACATTTGAAAACTGAAGCATTCACTTTTGGGTTTTTGGCATTTGGCTTCTGAAATGTTTGGCAGCTGAGATGTTCGAAAATAGAGGTTTGACTGTACTGTATATGTCTGTGTGTCAAATTGTTTTTAAGTTTTAATTTTTTCTTTGTTCCTTTGGGCACTTGTATACAAATACCTAGCATAAAATATAGTCCTGCAGATAACTAGTAAGTAATATAAATAAGCTGCTGTCAAATATCATTCATTGGAACTGATGGTTTGACAACTGATGACAGTGCCAAGAAAAGATCTGTTCAGTTTCAAAATGGTGGATGGAAAGTTTTCTTTAACTTTAGGGACCTTTTAAAAAAATTCCCTTCTTAGAAATAGTCTATTCTTCCCTTATTTTGTCTGGCAAACCTTAATTTACCTTGACCAAGGGAGTTTTTAACAAGGCAGTCAGAAGAAACTTATTTAGCAAAGGTTTTATAGGTAAAACCTCATTCCTATAAAATGCTTTGTTTACAAGAATATCCTAGGAGAGATCAAGGTAAAGAAGAACGTGTTAACGTCAACCATTCGTTTAGAATTGCTCTGGCTTGTACTAATAAAAATAAGAACTTAATGTGATTTGCTCATAACATCGAAATCCACAGTTTGTAGGTCTGTGGAGTCTTGGGTACTTAACTCCTCCTTTGCCGGGGATACCAGGTAAGGACAGAAAATGGAGAAAAAAATCCTGTGGATTTTTAGTTTGAGGAAGATTTGAGATTTATAACCTTGCAGTCCTGTTTATGTTTACCCGAGAATAGGGCAGGGGGAGAAATTCAGTTCAGTTCGTGTTTAAAGGTGAACCTGACAAATTTGCCATTCCCAAAACAATATGTTTTAGAATATGTTTTAAAAGCTATGGTTTTCCCAGTAGTGATGTATGGACGTGAGAGCTGGACCATAAAGAAGGCTGATCGCCGAAGAATTGATGCTTTTGAATTATGGTGCTGGAGGAGACTCTAGAGAGTCCCATGGACTGCAAGAAGATCAAACCTATCCATTCTGAAGGAAATCAGCCCTGAGTGCTCACTGGAAGGACAGATCCTGAAGCTGAGGCTCCAGTACTTTGGCCACCTCATGAGAAGAGAAGACTCCCTGGAAAA
>JAXCMG010000038.1:2905633-2937902 GCA_034642415.1 Podarcis siculus
TCATCTGCTCCTTTGGGTAAGAGACCATTTAATACAGATGGCAAATCAGTTCCTTTTTCAGAGAGAGCATTTAATTAAATTAAAGTGTTTCAACACTGAAATATTAAAAAGGAGGGGCGGGGGAACAACAGTAGCTGGATTTTATCATCTCTATAATGGAAAAAGGCCAGAAGTTCTGCTTTGCAGTCTGATTACCTCTGAAGTCCCCGCTAGCTTTTGTGGCTCGTCTTAATGGGTAGAGCTGTCTCATCCTGTCAATCAAGATCTGCCACTGTGATATTTATAATGTCTATATTATTATTCACAAGATCCTTTTCAAAGTTAAGTAGACCCTGATGTGCAGAGTTATATAACGGTCGTACCGCTGTTAACAAGACATGCCTTTGTATTCTAACAAGGAATGGAAGATAATAGGGGCAAAGCTGTTTTGGCTAGAGCTTAGAGATGCTGTCAGAGTTTGAATAGCAGTAGCTTTGAAAAGGATTTCACAAGCTCACGGGTAGTGAGCCCCCTTCAGATGTTGCCAAGCTACATTTCGCACCTTCCGCGGCAGTCAACAGGTTAATGCTGAACCCCAGCAAGACAGAAGTACTGTTTCTGGGGGACAGAAGGTGGGAAAGTGGGGGGGGATTCCCTGGTCCTGATTGGGGTAATTGTGCCCCTGGGAGTCATTTTGGATTCACAGCTGTCCATGGAGGTGCAGGTCAAGTCTGTGTCCAGGACAGCTGTCTACCAGCTTCAACTGCTACACCAGCTGAGACTCTACCTGTTCACAGACTGTCTCACCAGAGTGGTACATGCCCTAGTTATCTCCCACTTGGACTACTGCAATGTACTCTACGTGGGGCTACCTTTGAAGGTGACTCGGAAACTACAACTAATCCAGAATGCGGCAGCAAAACTGGTGACTGGGAGTGGCCACAGGGACCATATAACACTGGTCCTAAAGGATCTTCACTGGCTCCCAGTATGTTTCCGAGCACAACTCAATGTGTTGGTGCTGACTTTTAAAGCCCTAAACGGCTTCGGTCCAGTATACCTGAAGGAGCATCTCCATCCCCATTGTTCAGCACAGACATTGAGGTCCAGCTCCGAGGGCCTTCTGGTGGTTCACTCACTGCAAGAAGTGAGGTTACAGGGAACCAGGCAGAGGGCCTGCAAAAAATATCCTGGATCCTGCAGAGAGCTGTGCTCCATCAGTTGTGCCGTTAAAGTGAGTATACATCTAACAGTTAAAAGCATTACAGAAGTAAAATCCAATGTAAATAACCAACTGATAGCCATGAGCGATGGGAAAGGAAAAAGAGGAACAAATGGTCCATAATTAATTCAGAAATAATTGCAGCGGGCAGAAAAACAGAAGAGATGGCATGCAGGGTGTTGGGGGAGTGAATACGAGAAGAATATAATGACTCCTGGAAAGCTTTCGGACAAATTCTGTCAGGCAGCAATTGATAAGAATTATCACACTATTGGAATGCTTTTCCCTTGCTTTTTTGGGGAGGGAGGGGGGAGAGAAACATCCCTAATTGTATCATTAGCATGTGTATCTAGTGTTCACAAATATCGAGTTTGTGTCTAGCATTTGAAGGGCCTCTTAGAATGCAAAGGGATCTCAGCCTATATTGGTTTGGAGCAGTGGTTCTCAAAACATTTATCTCTGGGCCACACTTTTCAGATTAAAAATTTACTCGCAGTCCTTGATTCATAACATGGGATACAACTATTTTAGAACATGATCAGGGGACATCCAGAAAGTATAAAGCAATGCAGCTACATAAGAGCACAAATCCTTCTGAAAATATAATACTGATTGTCCTTGAATCTTCCTGCCACACTTGCCACCCTCTCCTGACACACCAGTGTGGTGTGCCACACCAAACACCGGTTGGATGTTAGCATCAGTGCCGGGTTTATGTATATGCTAAACAAGCTATAGCTTAGGCCGCCACTCTCTTGCCCCCCCCCAAAAAAAAGTAAAGAAAAAACACACCTGAATGTACATTTCCAAAATATAAGATAAAAAACAAATAAAATAAAACCTACATACAGCAACAGTGTTTTGTGTTATGTAGGCTCCTATGATGTAAGTCATGGGCCCCGCCTGCTAGCCTGCTCCCTAAAATATCACTGGTTTGCTCCTTTCTATATATAAGGTGCCTACATTCTGCATTGACCGGTTGCATGGCAACATGTGCAAATGGCTTTAGATACCCATTAGCTCCATAAATTACCATATAGCAAGTTGACAAAGGACAGCTGGAAATATAAAGGGCCCCATTACCTTCAGTAGCCTGGGGCCTCATCACACCTAAATCCGGCCCTGCTTACCATCAACTTCCTTTGGTTTCTTTTTCTCCTTCATATGCTGAAATATTGCTTGGCTGTCCCTCACCATTTGCTGCGGGATAGCAGCACAAAGGACAGCGTCTTTGAAATGGTCCCATCTGCGCTATACATTTAAAGCAGTACCATGCCACTTTAAGCAGTCGTGGCTTCCCCAAAGAGTGCTGGGAAATGTACCTTTTTAAGAGTGTTGGGACTTGTTAGGAGGACCACCCCCCCACTGTTGCCCCCACAGAGTTACAATTTGCAAAGGGGTTTAACAATCAATCTCGCTTCCCGGGGAACTCTGGGAATTGTAGCTCTGTGAAGGGAAGAACTCCCAGCACCCTTAACAAACTATAATTCTCTCTCTCTCTCTCACACACACAGACACGTCCCCTTGCCAGGGGCAGAGAAAGGGGGGTGCGGCAGGGGCGGGCCACCCTGGATGTCACCACTGAGGGGGAGGTGACAAAATGCCAGGCAGCACTCACCTTGGGGCCTGCAGCAAGCCCAAGCCACGCATTTCTCCTGGGGGTGATACAGTGGCTTGGGTGCCCGCAGGTTCTGCGCTGCCTCAAACGGTCCGCCCGCCACCTTCCCCTCAGCTGTAGGGCGGCTGAGTGGGAGGAGGCAGGCAGAATCCTCAGAGGCATAGCTGTCAACTTTTCCCTTTTCTTGTGAGGAATCCTATTCAGAATAAGGGAATTTCCCTTTTAAAAAGGGAAACGTTGACAGCTATGCTCAGAGGCCCTGCAGAGTGTCCTGCCCCGGTTGGCCCCGCCCCACAGGTGGCTGGCCCCGCCCCTGGGCGCACCGCCCCAGGCACCCTATTGGCTTATTCCGCCGCTGCCCCTTGCTCCCCCCCTCTGCGGGGGGGTCTGCTCTCTAGCACAAACTGCAGTTAAGTTTTCCTTGTACAGTGGTACCTCGGTGAAATATACTCGGAGTTGAGAGTGGATTTCATGCTCTTTATTCAGCTCATAGTGGTGAGGAGGAATGAAAGTTTCCCCAAAGTATCTGCTTTATATACATTATTTACACAATGGGCTGCACGTGATTGGCTAATTCTGGAATTCTCCTGTAGGCCAATGAGGTTGTGGATTCACTTCCATCTGGAGCTGGATTGGGTGGCTCCTGCAGACCAATCATACTGCTGCATTGTTCTAGGACCAGTCAGACTGCTGCATTCTGAATCCTATTGTTCTAGGACCAATCAGACTGCTGCATTTTGGATCCTATTCAACTCAGTACATAACACTTGGGTTACAGACGCTTCAGGTTACAGACTCCGCTAACCCGAAATAGTACCTTGGGTTAAGAACTTTGCTTCAGGATGAGAACAGAAATCGTGCTCCGGCAGTGCGTCAGCAGCGGGAGGCCCCATTAGCTAAAGTGGTTCTTCAGGTTAAAAACAGTTTCAGGTCAAGAACGGAATTCCAGAACGAATTAAGTACTTAACCCGAGGTACCACTGTATTGCTGTTTGTTCTGATTAAAAGCTAAGAAGCAGGTTTTCCCTGGGAAAAGACTGGGGGCAAGTGGGGAAACCGTTTGGACCCATGCTTTCTAGACATAAGACAAGCAGAAGTGTGGACGAGCTCTCTCTTTCTCTCAGAATCCCTGCACATAGAAAAGTAGCATGCAAGGCAAAGGGCCAGGCTAGAACTCATGTGGTTTTCTCTTTCTGTGTGTATTATTGTGTGTGCATATTTGTGGGGAATTTTGCAATCAAATGTGAACCCCATTTGCTGCCCTGACATGGATTTACAGTTTCAGCGAGAAGAGGGCCTTTGCGTTTTTCTCTAGGTGTATTTAGCAATGCAAATATCACCGCATAAAGCCAAACCAAACTAATAGTAAGATAAATTTGTTTGGGCTCAAAGGAGGCATCTGCCTGAAAGCCTCAAACTGAGCAGACAAAAGGAAGAAGTATTGGTTGATGTAATATTTATCACTCAAATCACTAATGCTACAATGATCAAAGGAAATCTATTTGCCAGTGGGATGCTGGGGACAAACATTGTCTGTGGCTGAAAACAGGAACAGTGGAATATATATGAATCCGGAATACCATTTTCATACATTAAAATGCTCCGGGTTGCTCTAATTCTGCTCAGAATGAAAATATTCATGTGAAGACCCAAAAGGAGGACTTCATAAGCAATCAATTTCTCACAGAAAAGAATAGCTAAGATGTTGCACTCTTGTCTTTGATAGCAATCCTGCAGCGTCGAAATAAATAAATAAATTGAAACAGAAAGAGTTCAAACTTTTAAAATATCGTATTCATAAAAGGTGCTGTCACAGTGTGGAGAGAACAAGGAACTTGGTTTGAAAGACGCATTGATTCTCCTTAAAAGACAAACTTGATGGCGATGATGAGGATGAATGGATTGTACCACTTTGGGCTGCCGGTGTGTGTGCAGGTGGCATTTCTGAACAGTACCCTGTGTAAGCTGGGCTTTGCTGGCCAGTTTTCTCGCTCAGAAAAGCTCTGCCAGAATTACACCTTGCACTCTTCCATTTCCTCCCCGAAATAAATCAAGTATCTATGTTTAGGAAATGATGTGAGCGCTGACTTTCCAAGCTCTGTATTCCTTTGACATGCCGTAACAAATGTGTTTTGTCCTGGTGATCAACAAATTTTATGGCCCCTCTTATGCTCAGAACTCCATCTGTTTCCCAAATGCAACATGAGTGCAAGAAAGCGATTGCTAATCTTATAGTGTAGTATAAAAAGCATCCAAAAAACAAACCTGGAGAGGTGGGGTTTTTTTGAGGGGGGGGGGGCGCTAGGTTATAATTTACTGCAGACTTTTTATTTTTTAGCATCCTTATTCCCTGGTGGATAGTGTCACTCAGCTATGCCCTGCCATGTGACTCTCCTTGAGAAGAGGACAGAAGTCCCTTTCTCCAGAATAGCTCATGTGTTCAACTGTGTCCTCTGGCCGCAACCACTGACACCTGGGAACTTAGTACATGGGTGAGAATCATAGAACTGTAGGGTTGAAAGGCACCACAAGGGTCATCTAGTTCAATGCCCCACAATGCAGGATTCTTTTGCCCAATGTGGGGCTCAAACTCACAACCCTGAGATTAAGAGCCTTATTGTAATGGTTGGGTGTCTCCCACAGAAGCGAGACAACTCCGGTAGCAATTAACCCGAGGTACCACTGTACTTCTTGGAAGAAAATCAATGACAAACCTAGACAGCATCTTAAAAAGCAGAGACATCACCTTGCCAACAAAGGTCCGTATAGTTCAAGCTATGGTTTTCCCAGTAGCGATGTATGGAAGTGAGAGCTGGACCATAAAGAAGGCTGATCGCCGAAGAATTGATGCTTTGGAATTATGGTGCTGGAGGAGACTCTTGAGAGTCCCATGGACTGCAAGAAGATCCAACCTCTCCATTCTGAAGGAAATCAGCCCTGAGTGCTCACTGGAAGGACAGATCCTGAAGCTGAGGCTCCAATACTGTGGCCACCTCATGAGAAGAGAAGACTCCCTGGAAAAGACCCTGATGTTGGGAAAGATGGAGGGCACAAGGAGAAGGGGACGATAGAGGATGAGGTGGTTGGACAGTGTTCTCGAAGCTACCAGCATGAGTTTGATCAAACTGCGGGAGGCAGTGGAAGACAGGAGTGCCTGGTGTGCTCTGGTCCATGGGGTCACGAAGAGTCGGACACGACTAAATGACTAAACAACAACAACCACTGTACTCTCATTTTCCTACTCATATTGAAATACTGCCCCTCAATGAGGCCAAACTTAGATTCACACAATGTTTAGGGGTATGCGTCCCCCTGCGTTCCCCCCAGAAAAATAGCACTGGGTCCTACCCTCTGGGGCAGCAGAATACAAGCTTGCTCCATCTTCCATGTGACAGGCCAACAGATATTTGAAGATGGCTATCTTATCACCTCTCAGTCTTCTCTTCTCCGTGCTGAACATCCCCAACTCTCTCAACCATTCCTCACAAGGCATTTTATCCTCTTGTCCACCCTCCTCTGCACACATTCCAACTTCTATATTGTCATGTGGTTCAGACATCTTAGCACTGTCTCAGCATTGCTTTTTTACCAAGGAGGGGTGCCTAAATAATGAAATGTTGAAAGTACAGTGGTGCCTCGGGTTACATACGCTTCAGGTTACATACGCTTCAGGTTACAGACTCCGCTAACCCAGAAATATTGCTTCAGGTTAAGAACTTTGCTTCAGGATGAGAACAGAAATCGTGCTCCAGCGGTGCAGCGGCAGCAGGAGGCCCCATTAGCTAAAGTGGTGCTTCAGGTTAAGAACAGTTTCAGGTTAAGTATGGACCTCTGGAATGAATTAAGTTCTTAACCCGAGGTACCTACTGTAAATGGGGAGAAAAAGAATACAATTCATTAGACATGAATGCATACTGTCAGAGAACTGCCATCGGATCAGAGGCGAGAGATAGAGGGGCAGTTGTGTTACAGGGAGCCTCGAAAATCTTGCAAAGCAGTTCCTCTTCTGGCGAGGAGGAAAGCCCCACCTCCAGTGGAGAAGAGGTGCAGGGACCAGAGGATGCTAGCAAGAGCCTCAACACCGCTCCTGAGCAAGCCGGAGAGGAGGGAAGCGCACCCCTGCCATCGCCCATCATGTGCAGTAGTTTGAGGCGCAGGGAGGGGAGGGAAAGGCTGGGGCTGATGAAACTTTTATGTTGGGGCAGGTACAAAAACAGACCACTCCCAGATTCTGCTAGCGATTGAGCCAGACATGAACTTATGACGCTCTTCACTGTAAATAGTTTGCACCAAAATAAAGCCTGTAAAAGACAGGTCGGAGTCCTGCCTGGTTACTCTCGAGCAACCACATCAGCATCTGACACATACCTAATTAACTCATCCCATCTGTTAGAAATTTATATTTGTATGAACACACATGCTTCTCAGTATTCTTAAACAAGGATATTTCCTTTGGCAATGCTAGGTGGGAAGAGGACTTCCACAATTACAAGATTTTCTTCCAATTGCATAAATCAGGCTTCCTCAACCTCAGCCCTCCAGATGTTTTTGGCCTACAACTCCCATGGTCCCTAGCTAGCAGGACCAGTGGTCAGGGATGATGGGAATTGGAGTCTCAAAACATCTGAAGGGCTGAGGTTGAGGAAGCCTGGCATAAATGATCACCTCGTTCTAGCATCACGTATACAAGACAAGACAGAAGTAGTGTTTGGGGGGGACAGGAGGTGGGCAGGTGTGGAGGATTCCCTGGTCCTGAATGGGGTAACTGTGCCCCTGAAGGACCAGGTGCGCAGCCTGGGAGTCATTTTGGACTCACAGCTGTCCATGGAGGCACAGGTCAAATCTGTGTCCATGGCAGCTGTTTACCAGCTCCATCTGGTACGCAGGCTGAGACCCTACCTGCCCGCGGACTGTCTCGCCAGAGTGGTGCATGCTCTGGTTACCGTATCTCCCGCTTGGACTACTGCAATGCGCTCTACGTGGGGCTACCTTTGAAGGTGACCCGGAAACTACAACTAATCCAGAATGTGGCAGCTATAATGGTGACTGGGAGCAGCCGCCGAGACCATATAACACCGGTCTTGAAAGACCTACATTGGCTCCCAGTACGTTTCCGAGCACAATTCAAAGTGTTGGTGCTGAACTTTAAAGCCCTAAACTGCCTCGGTCCAGTATACCTGAAGGAGCATCTCCACCCCCATCGTTCTGCCCGGATGCTGAGGTCCAGCGCCAAGGGCCTTCTGGTGGTCCCCTCATTGCGAGAAGCAAAGCTACAGGGAACCAGGCAGAGGGCCTTCTCAGTAGTGGCGCCCGCCCTGTGGAACGCCCTTCCAGCAGATGTCAAAGAGATAAACAACTACCTGACATTCAGAAGACATCTTAAGGCAGCCCTGTTCAGGGAAGTTTTTAACGTGTGATATTTTAGTGTATTTTTGGTTTCTATGGAAGCCGCCCAGAGTGGCTGGGGAGGCCCAGCCAGATGGGCGGGGTATAAATAATAAATTATTATTATTATTAATTATTATACAGAGCGAGAAGCACTGTTGGGCCTGTTAAGACAGGACAGTTTCAGCCAATGGCTTTTGAGCCAAAGGTTATCTAAACAGCTGCTGGCTTAATCCATGTTGGAGCCAAATTGGTACATTAAGAGAAAACCTGTTCGCACTGGTTCTATTTTTACACACTAAAGCGCAGCAAACAGAAACCAACAAGTGTAACGGAAAGGAAGTAATTGGGCTAATGGGCTCAAATGAAGCTTGCTGTGATCAAATAGGGAGAGTAATGTATCATGGTTTTATTTATTCCTTTCTTATTTTGAATTCAGTTCTGTGGTGGAGCATAGGCAATGTTCACTTGGTGGAAGACTGCATTAGAGATGTGTAAAGCCATTCGGAGACATTCTCCACCTGTGAGAATAACTGTGAGGAAGAGCCATAGGTTCAATCCGCAGTATCTCCAGGTAGGGTTAGGATAGAACCCTGCCAGAAATTCTGGAAAGCCACACTGCTTGCCAATGCAGATAGTACTGAGAAAGGTAGCCACTTGTTTGACTTGGAATGTTCCAAAATGCACTTGCCTACTTTGGTTAAAATGAATACCAAAATGTCTATACTAGGATCAAATATGTAAAAATTGTATTTCCCCCCTGGGTAAAATGGCTATTTATCTGACATTTTGGTTGGCCATAATGAAGGGATTTTGGAAGATTTTGCAACAAAAGTGGCCTGCATGCTAATGCAATTGTTGTTGTTGCTGCTGCTGCTGCAGTTAAATTTATTTATAACCCGCCTTTCGCCCAAACCAGGACTCAAAAACTAAAACAACACAGATAAAATACAAAAAGCTAAAAATATATACAAGGTAATCATTAAAGAATAGTTACACTCTAATAGGTTTTAAACAATATATAAAAAGCAAATATATTAAAATACAGATAGTAAAAGCAAGACAGTAACCTGCCTCTTCTCTGCTTCTCTTATTTGTTGTGTTTCTCTCTGAGAAAAAGAAAAAAAAACTTACTGTATTTTTCGCTCTATAAGACGCACCAGACCACAAGACGCACCTAGTTTTTGGAGGAGGAAAACAAGAACAAAAATGTTCTGAATCTCAGAAGCCAGAACAGCAAGAGGGATCGCTGCGCAGTGAAAGCAGCGATCCCTCTTCCTGTTCTGGCTTCTGGGATAGCTGCGCAGCCTGCATTTGCTCCATAAGATGCACACACATTTCCCCTTGCTTTTTAGGAGGGAAAAAGTGAGTCTTATAGAGCAAAAAACACGGTATCTATTCGGCATGCAAATGATTGGTAAATGGAACTCCAGGATATGACAACATCACTCCTGTTATGAAATAAGTAGCATATTGAAATATACTCGGAGCCCTGCAGTGATTTCATGCTCTTTATTGCAGCTTGTAAAACAGTGCTTGAATTTCCCTCCAAACCTCAGTCCTTTATATACATTATTTACACAATGAGTCCCATCTGATTGGCTGATTCTGCTTCCCTCCTGGAGCCTGATTGGTCTTCTCTTGCAGGCCAATCAGTTGTTGCATTCTATGATATTACCAGCCTAATAGGCTGCTTAACTTCCTCCTGGAGCCTGATTGATCTTCTCCTGCAAGCCAATCAGTTGTTGCGTTCTAGGATCCTACCTGCCTATTGTTCTAGGATCCAAGCTTAGTACATAACACTTATCCTCACCCCTGCTTGCTCATTGGTTTCTGCGATGCTGGTGTTTTCCTGGAAAGCACTGAGATGTCTTCCTGTTTCCCTCGTCACGTCTCAGAAGCAGGCACGCCCCCCCTCCAATTACTGAAGTAGCTTTTTGTTTTATTTCATTCATTTCAAATCTCCCCACACGGCTTTGTTTGTCTTTGCGATTCTCCTTGAAGTGCTTTTTGAAATGTTAAGAGTACCATGTTCGACAATCCCTGGGAGGGACTCCTGCCGCTTTAAGTGATCAATAGGGGTAAAAACAGTTATTACGCAACCCCATAGTGACACAGAAAGCAGTGCTCTGCAAAATGAAGCATCCTTAGGTCAAGAGTCCTACTGAGTGCAGGGGAAATATTCTTAAGGTCTTGCCTTAATCTTGAGGTCTCACTTTATTGCCTTGGTTCATCTTCCAGCGAATCCCAGTCTGGGTTTGTGTTTATGTTTCAAGTACGGCATGTGATTGGCTGGCTGGCTGACTCATGGAGCCATATTTTTTAAAAAATAATTTTTTATTAAGTTGTACCGTTTTATAATCATCACAATCAACATAGAAACAGTAAAGATTAATGTGTCCAGTTATGGGCACCACAATTGAAGGTGGATATTGACCAGCAAGAACGTGTGCAGAGGAAAGCAACCAAGATGATCAAGGATCTGGAAACCAAGACTTATGAGGAACGATTGAGGGAGTTGGGTATGTTTAGCCTGGAGAAGAGGAGACTGAGAAGAGATAGGATAGCCATCTTCAAACATCTAAAGGGCTGTCATTTGGAAGATGGACCAAGCCTGTAGAACTGAGCCAATCAATTCCAGTTACTGGAAATGAGATTCTGATCAGGAATTCTGATTCTGATTCTGCATCAGGAAGAACTGTATGATAGTAAGAGTTGATTGACAGTGGAATGGACTCTCTTAGAAGGTGGTGGACTCTCTTTCCTAAACAGAGGTTAGATGGCCATCTGTCATTGATGCTTTAGTTGGGATTCCTGTATAGCAGGGCATTGGACTAGATGTCCCTTTGGAGTCCCCTTCAACTCAACAGTTGATTCTATTAATATCCCTACTAGATCAGAGCAAAGGCCCATCTAGTCCACCATCCTGGTTCTTTGGTGGCCAACTGGATGTCTATGGGAACTTCACAACCAGGACCTCAGTGCAACAATGCTCCCCCCATGTTTGATTTCCGACAACTGGTAATCAGAGACATACTGGGTGTCATTCAGCTAAATTCTACTCAGAGTAGATCCACTGAAATTAATGGGCCTAACCTAATCATGTTCATGAATTCCAATAGGTCTACTCTGAACAAAACTTAGTAAAGGTAAAGGGACCCCTGACCATTAGGTCCAGTCGTGGCCGACTCTGGGGTTGCGGCGCTCATCTCGCTTTATTGGCCGAGGGAGCCGGCGTACAGCTTCCGGGTCATGTGGCCAGCATGACTAAGCCGCTTCTGGCGAACCAGAGCAGCACACGGAAATGCCGTTTACCTTCCCGCCGGAGCGGTACCTATTTATCTACTTGCACTTTGAGGTGCTTTCGAACTGCTAGGTTGGCAGGAGCAGGGACCGAGCAACAGGAGCTCACCCCGTTGCGGGGATTCAAACCGCCGACTTTCTGATTGGCAAGCCCTAGGCTCTGTGGTTTAACCCACAGCGCCACCCGCGTCCCTGAACAAAACTTAGCTGAACACTATTCACTTTAATTAAAACAAGCAAGCCGCTTGAGAACGGTAAAATCTGGGATCAGGGCAGGGCAAACAGCAAGTTGAGTTCCCAAGGCAACAATGTCCAAGAATGTCTTATAAGCATAAGGTCACTGCTTTCATAGAATCATAGACTTGTAGAATTGGAGGGGACCATGGAGGTCATCTAGTCCAACCCCATGCAGTGCAGGAATCTTTTGCCTAGTGTGAGCCTGAAACCCATGACCCCGAGATGTTAAGAGGTTAAAAATACACTTGCTTTTTTGGGGGGGGCGGGGAAATAGGGGAAAGGACAAAGTTTCATCATTGTTCACTCTGCATAGCCTATCCTTCATGGAGAGGGATTTTTGGGTGGGTGGGTGGGAGATACTATGCCAGATTCCCAACCTTAATGGTGGGCATTTATCTCATAAATGTAATTAAAATAGCCTCGTGTACATGTGTGTGTTTCACATTTAATTTTTAATGTATTATTTGTTGCGGGTCACTTAAAGCCTTCTTAAAACAATCTCATTCTGAGAATAAGAATATTTGAGGCAGATTATATATATATATCCCTCTCTCCTCTTCTCTCCAGGGTACTGAGGGCAATCTAAAACCAAACAAGGCTACCAGAAATATACAACATGTCCAGTTCTCTATTATCTCCTTTTTAAAGCCACATCAATTCCATGCACCTGAGCCTATGAATACACAATGATTTGATTGGACAGTCGAAACAGTAGGCCTCCAGTCAAAATCTACTGGGGTGTTCCGGAAGTGTCCATTGGTTCATACATATTTATATATTCGTGGGTGTCTTACTTGTCACATCAGGTGTTTTATGATTTTGTTTACTGCTGCTCTCTGATGTATTTATTGCTTGGTTGGTTTCCCAGAGACTCTTGCGGAGTCTGGGAAAGATCTGATAAAAGGGGGCACTTTGCCGCATGGAATGGCCTCTCCACGGCGCAAGCTGATTCCGATATTAATCACCCAGACAGTTACCTCTGCCTATTTAGGTAATGATGGAGCATTTAATTTCCAAAACTTCCAGTGCTTTTGTGTGTTTGTGTGTGTGTGCGCACACCTCAAGGAACAGTAAAGCCCAATGCTCCTGCCATTGATTTTATTTTAATTCTCCACCCACCTTAAAGCAGTTTAAACTAATTCACATGCCTTGGCATTTGAGTTCAATAAACAAGAATTAAATTATTTACTCAGGGGATATAGGGTTCGGCAATCATTGCGTTGGGCTCGCAGGAGTCGTCTTTATCAATCATTGATACAGCACTTTGGAGCTGTGATACTAACACCGCTTATTGGGTACAAGCTCTGTTGAAAGAAAGCTGTGTCCATGGGAGCAACTTGCAGATAAACCCAGCTGGTGCTACCCATCAAAGCTCAATCTCTTTGGTGACATCTGCATGAGAAAATGGTTGACTGCTTAGGTTGGAACACAGGGAGTTGCCTTGTATTGAGTTGGATCTTTGGGTCATCTAGCTAAATATAGTCTAAAATGACTGGCGATGGTTCTCCAGAACTTCAGGCAGGAGTCTTTTTCAGCCACCTGGAGATACTGGGAATTGAAACAGATGATCTATCAATGAGCTGTCCAAAGGATTGAACCTCCCAGTGCCCAGGGCCGGTTGGACCTTCCCTATCCCCTAAGGTCTGCTGACCATAAGAGGGTAGTTTGGTGACAACATATTTCATAGGAAGCTGTCTAATCCCAAATGAGACCTTGTAGCTCAGCCCAGTCAACACTGACTAGTAGTGGCTCTCCAGGGATACAGATGTCCAAGTCATTTCTGGAGATGATGTTGATGGAACATTTGCATTTTTCATGCAAAGCAGATGCTCTTCCACTGAGCCTACAGTCCTCCCCTTAGAAACGGCTGGTCATTGGTCATTGTTAAGAGGATCTCTTGGGATTTGAAATAGGTACAAGAGGCCAAGCATGGAGCCCAGTGTGGTGTAGCTTCAATGGCCGGCGGGTCCTCCTCTCTCATGCTCAGGAGGAGCCAGCCACTGAAGCCACATCACACTCACCTCTTCCGCCCCATTGTCAGGTACCATGCTGTGGAGGGCTGCACTGAGGAGAATAGTGGAAGCCACCCCCGCCCCCTGCTCCTGCTCCGGATCCTGAATCTTCCTAGGAGCAGGAGGACAGTGCAGTGGAACCTCAACTTACGTACGGCTCTACTTACGTACGATTCCAGTTACGACCTTCAGTAGGTGCTTCGACTTATGAACTTTCCTCTAGATATGAACAGAGGCCTTGCCAGCAGCCTGGAGCTTGCCCAGCCAGCTGCGGGCAGCGCTGGGGCCTCCGCTGCTGGGGAGAGGGCTCCCCATCCCACCCCCGAAGCTGTGGAAGAGGTGCCGCCTGCAAGAAACACAGCAGGGCGCAGTGCAGCCCCAAACCCTGCTGAGGAACTCACCTGAGGAAGTCCAGAGAAGAACCTGGCCTGGCAAGAAAAAAGAAGTGACCCTGGCAGAAGTGAATCAGCTCTTTACTGACCCTTGCCCCACCCCCAGCTTGTAGCCAGGTAAGCCCACCCACCCTCAATGCAAGTAATTTTAAAAATGTTAAATTTTTTTCATCTACAATACTGTCTTATTTATTTTATAGTTCAGTACATTGATTATTTGAGTGCTCACTGGAAGGACAGCTGAGGCTCCAACACTTTGGCCACCTCATGAGAAGAGAAGACTCCCTGGAAAAGACCCTGATGTTGGGAAAGATGGAGGGCACAAGGAGAAGGGGACGACAGAGGACGAGATGGTTGGACAGTGTTCTCCAAGCTACCAGCATGAATTTGACCAAACTGCGAGAGGCAGTGGAAGACAGGAGTGCCTGGCGTGCTCTGGACCATGGGGTCACAAAGAGTTGGACATGACTAAACAATTAAACAACAAAAACACATTGATTATTGCCTTCATTTTATGGATCTATGGTCTCGTTAGACAGTAAAATCCGTGTTAAATTGCTGTTTTAGGGGAGTGTTTTTCATCGTCTAGAATGGATCAATTCACTTTTTCATTACTCTCTATGGAAAAGTGAGCCTCTACTTATGTATGTTTCTAGTTATGACTGGACCTCCGGAACGGATTATGGTTGTAAGTAGAGGTTCCACTGTATAGATTTGGAACAGTGGTTTGCAGAGGGGCAAATTTCAGAAGGCAGAAGCTGGGAAATACTGGCTGGGGAACAGCTAGGAGAAGAAGCACTGGAAGAGAGAGGGTTAACAGATTCACAGTCTCTGGACAGCATTCCTCCGCTCAGCCCAAGGTCAAGAAGAGCTTAGAAAGTCTCAGAACAGAAAGCACAGAGGGTACTAGCTCAGATTACAAGACGTAGGAGTGATGTAGATTAATAGGGACGGAAGGGAGTGTGATCCTTAATTGGGAGCAGCGCCATTTCTAGGAGATGTGTTTGTTGTTCACTCACTGTGATTATGAAAGTTTCTAACTGGTAAGACGTTCCTTTCTTTGAGCTTCTTATCTACTGCCACGGGGGGGGGGGAGGAAGCTGATTCCCTGAAGCCTGACACCCATCAACACTGAGGGGGGGCAGCCCCCTCCCAAAATATATGGAGGCACAAAGACACCTTGGCCCCATAGAGCCGGTGCCCCTGTTGTGTGTGGGGTGTGTGTGTGTGCAATAGGTTTAAAACCCATTGAAGTCAGATAGACAGCATCTACCACTCCTGCCACTGGAGGGGGCTCTCATGCACCCTTGGCTCTTGTCTTCATACTTCTCCTAGTGCCCCTAGTGACAATTCACTGTGTGCTGGTCTCTCCTCTCCCCTTCCCCCTTTAGGTTCCTAAGAACACCAAGCCACTCTTGTTTACAGAGCGGAACTGGGGGGGGGGTCCTTTGTTCTCAGACCTCAGGAGGCTTGTTTATCACAGGATTGTCCTTTGGGCTTCTCCTATCTCCTTGTGCTGAGGTTTCTTCTCCTGCAGGAGCAGGTGGAGCTGTGGTCTAAACCACTGAGCCTCTTGGGCTTGCCGATCAGAAGGTCAGCAGTGTGAGTTTGTGTGATGGGATGAGCTCCCATTGCTCTGTCCCAGCTCCTGCCAACCTAGCAGCTCGAAAGCACGCCAGTGCAAGTAGATAATTAGGTACTGCTGTGGCAGGAAGGTAAACAGCATTTCTGTGTGCTCTGGCACTCATCACGATGTCCTGTTGTGCCAGAAGCAATTTATTCATGCTGACCACATGACCCGGAAAGCTATCTGTGGACAAATGCTGGCTCCCTCAGCCTGAAGCAAGATGAGCGCTGCATCCCATAGTTGCCTTTGACTGAACTTAATCGTCCAGGGGTCCTTGACCTTTACCTTTCCCCCCTTCTCCTACTTTCTCCAAGGCTTGCTACTGTGCACAATTAGCACGGAAACCCCAGCCAGTGTGGTGTAGTGGACCCGTAATCTGGTGAACCGGGTTCGCGTCTCTGCTCCTCCACATGCAGATGCTGGGTGACCTTGGGCTAGTCACACTTCTCTGAAGTCTCCCAGCCTCACTCACCTCACAGAGTGTTTGTTGTGGGGGAGGAAGGGAAAGGAGATTGTTAGCCACTTTGAAACTCCTTAGGGTAGTGATAAAGTGGGATATCAAATCCAAACTCCTCCTCCTCCTCCTCTTCTTCTCTTTCCATGCATACCACTCTTCTGTTCTGCAAGGACATATTTAGATTGCATATTTGTTGCTGATGCTGGGAAAGGGGCAGGATCCAGAATAGCAGAAAGACTGTAAGCTAGGGACCTTAGAAAGCAAGAAGGCTGGAAAAAAATGGAATGTTGAGCTTCATATAAAGTATTTTTTTTTGCTTGAGGTGTCCAGCTCATATCATATCATATCATATCATATCATATCATATCATATCATATCATATCATATCATATCATAACATATCATATCAGACAGGCAGATTATGTTTCCTGGACATGCATAAGGCTTCTCCTTCTTACACACACCCTTCAATATATACAGCTTTCAGATGATTTAGAGAATAGACTCACACTTTTCATTTGAGTTCGTTGAAGGATTCAGCCTGGCTCAACCACTAAAGATAAGTTTCTAAGGTGTCTCCATAAGGAACCCTTTGTTCCAGACCTACTTAAAAATAAAATATATTTTCCTGACACCTGTAGTCTATACTCTCTCCAGTGCCTGGGACTGTTTGGGTTTTGTCCAGGAGTAATGATAACACTGACCCATTCTCAGGTGGTGGAAGAAACATCATCTCATCCTGCTGGAATGCCCATTAGTGCTCCAAAACGGCCTTGTTAAATCTTACAACAGATGCCACATTTGCTCATAATGATGTTGATGGTGCCTAGAAGGGATCTTTATTCCGTTATATTCCCTGACGTTCCCCTGGAAAAAAAAGTTTCCAGTTAATGAGATCTTCTTTGGGTTTATTACACACAAGGCTGAAAGGATGAAAAGATCAAGGGTATTAATAAAGCTACTCCGCTTCTCCCGAGCACCCAGCCAGCAATTCACTTTTTTGTGATACAAAGGAAGGTGCTGCGATTGCCTGTGATAGATGAAGCAAACAATGACTGTTTCCCAAATAGACCCAATTAAGCTTCTATACTAACAGTGATCTTGGTGCTCACAGGCTGATGGTCAAGGAGTCTGTTTGGAGGGGAAGCCATGGAAACCAGGAGTCCTGATCATCAGTAGAGACCCAGTAAGCTTGCAAAAAGAGAAAAAGGAAAAGTCCACTAGCTTAGAGCATGTGATTTAGAGGGATTCTTGCAGTAGACAGAGTTAGCTTTAGGGAAGGGCCTTTGATTGAAGAAGGTCCCATGTTCAATTGCTTGGTAGAAGAGTTTGGATTTGATATCCCGATTTATCACTACCCGAAGGAGTCTCAAAGCGGCTAACATTCTCCTTTCCCTTCCTCCCCCACAACAAACACTCTGTGAGGTGAGTGAGGCTGAGAGACTTCAGAGAAGTGTGACTGGCCCAAGGTCACCCAGCAGCTGCATGTGGAGGAGCAGGGAAGCGAACCCGGTTCCCCAGATTACGAGTCTACCGCTCTTAACCACTACACCACGCTGGCTTGGTACAGCTGGGAGAGACTCCTGTCTGAAACCCTGGAGGGCAGGTCAGTGTAGACAATACTGAGCAAGGCACCAGCAAAATATGTCCATCACTCATCTACTTTCCAATAGTTGACTCTTGAGTTGCTGGTGAAAGGGAGATAATGATGGGGCTAGACACACCTTGGAAGGGAGGGAGCTTTACAACTTAAAGGCCACCACTCCAAGGACCTTTCCTGTTGATCTTCAGAATGGGAGTATTGTTGGGATGTTCCATTCCACCATAAGGAACAGATGTGGGACTGTTGCATGTCACATGTCTGTAACACATACCAGCATTGCATGCTGGGAACTTCCATTTGTGTATAGCTTTCTGTTTTGCTTTGGATATGAAGGATATCAGACATGTTTCCTTTTGTCCTGATCTACGCTGAATAAAACCTGCTTGTAAATATGCTCATACAGTCTCTCGTGCCACTTCTGTTTGCACAGTGTTTTCTCCGCTGAATAGTCTTCTAAAGCCTGGGCTGCAGTTTTATGCTGTGCCAAGGACTGGAGTTCGCCTGGCACACTGGCCGGTGGGCTGGAGCCAACTGTGGGCCTGCCAATTGCCCCTGTTTCCTTGGGTGCATACCAACATGTGCTCCTTCAGATATTTGGGCCTAAGTCTTTTAGGGTTCTATACAGTGGTATCTTGGTTTTTGAACAGCTTAGTTCTCGAACAACTTGGAACCCGAATGCTGCAAGCCTGGAAGTAAGTGTTCTGGTTTGCAAACTTTTTTTGGAAGCTGAACTTGCATTATTTTTAGCGTTACGCTTCCAATTTGAGTGTCACACTTCCGTTTCAAGTGCAGCGTTTCTGTTTGGAGTGCTACACTGAAGTCTGTCTGTTCTTGCTATTTATTTTGCATTTTTGTTTCTGTGGCTTTTTGTTTTGTTTTTTGTGACTGTGTGGAACACAGTTCAGCTACTTGATTGATTGATTGTGTGACTGCGGAAATGGATAAAAGCCGCAAAGCCAAGAGAACCATTAACAATAGAGGTAAATTGTTAAATTGCTGCTTTAGGGGTTGTTTTTAAAGGTCTGGAACGGATTAATCCATTTTGCATTACTTCCTATGGGAAAGCGTGCCTTGGTTTTGGAATGGACTTCCAGAACAGATTAAGTTTGAGAATGAAGGTACCACTGTATATCTTCTCAGGGGGACCCTGTAAGGTGCCCAGTTCCCATTCGCAAGCTTATTTTGGGTCCATAGTCTCGAAAGCCACCCACCATTTGAATTTCCCACAGTGCCCTGGAGTGACTCTATGTCTGAAGAAGAAGAAGAGTTTGGATTTGATATCCCGCCTTTCACTCCCTTTTAAGGAGTCTCAAAGCGGCTAACATTCTCCTTTCCCTTCCTCCCCCACAACAAACACTCTGTGAGGTGAGTGGGGCTGAGAGACTTCAAAGAAGTGTGACTGGCCCAAGGTCACCCAGCAGCTGCATGTGGAGGAGCGGAGACGTGAACCTGGTTCCCCAGATTACAAGACTACCGCTCTTAACCACTACACCACACTGGCTCTCTGTCTGGTAATCTGGAGCAGTGTAGAAAACTCAGGGGTGAGACTGGCTCCCCACACCCAGCCACTACTGCCAAATGAGCCCATGACCAACCAAGGGAGTGCCTTGGACTACTGCAATGCGCTCTATGTGGGACTACCTTTGAAGGTGACCCGGAAACTGCAACTAATCCAGAATGCAGCAGCTAGACTGGTGACTAGGAGCGGCCGCCGAGACCACATAACTCCGGTCTTGAAAGACCTACATTGGCTCCCAGTACGTATGCAAGCACAATTCAAAGTGTTGGTGCTGACCATTAAAGCCCTAAACGGCCTTGGCCCAGTAGACCTGAAGGAGCGTCTCCACCCCCATCGTTCAGCCCGGACACTGAGGTCCAGCACCGAGGGCCTTCTGGCGGTTCCCTCACTGTGAGAAGCCAAGTTACAGGGAACCAGGCAGAGGGCCTTCTCGGTAGTGTCAAAGAGAACAACGACTACCAGACTTTTAGAAGACATCTGAAGGCAGCCCTGTTTAGGGAAGCTTTTAATTTTTGATGTATTATGGTATTTTAATATTTTGTTGGAAGCCACCCAGAATGGCTGGGGAAGCCCAGTTAGATGGGTGGGGTATAAATAAGAAATTATTATTATTATTATTAAGATGAAAAGAAGCATCAGTATTGATGAACATGGCGCAGGGACCCGATGCGTCTGGCTGTTAACCAGGAGGTTGGTGGTTTGAGCCCACCCAGAGATGGCTGTGGGCCGAATTCCTGCATTACAAGGGGTTGGACTAGATGACCCTTGGGTCCTTTCCAACTCTACAATTCTATGATTCTATGGATCCTAGATGAGTGTTTGGGCCCTTGCAGGTGCCCAAGGGCATCAATTGCTGGGGCCAGCATTCCTGCACATCCCAACAGAGGAGCACAAAGTCATCAGCCAGTCAGCTCACAAGTCACACTTTCTCCAACATTTTTTTTCAAGTTTTCTTTTAGGTGTGGCTCCTAATCCACCATTCTTCACCAGCTGGCAACAACTGTCACAAATGCAAATTGGGGCTTTACTCCAGATTAGGCCTCCTCGTTATTCAGAGCCGGTAGGAGAAACACACATTTTCAAAAGAGCCTTGTTCATGAAAGAGACTCGGAAGGCGTAGCTGTCATATACAAATCTTGTAAAAATATGAGGGGAATTTAATGCCATTCTAATATCTTGGAAGGTAAATTATTAATGTTCCCCGGGAAAGAGGAAAAATGCCGTCTACTAGGTTAAACACACAACCTGTCTTGAATGACATTCAGGTACCCTTGCTTTGAAAGTTAAAGAGAAAGTAAAGTCAACAGTATCTTTAGAAAGCCAAGTGTGGAATGCTAAGGGAAACTTGGCAGCTGAATGAAAGATTCACCTCACTTATCATAATCTCTTCTTAGTGCAGTTGTAAGTTTTCAGTTTAGGACTCATCTGCCAAAGATCTCTTGTCTTGGAGAAGGTTCTGCGGTGTGTTTTAGAAGCAACCTTCTTCAACCTTAGGTCCATAGATGATGTTGAACTACAAATCCCATCATCCTGGATCATTGGCTACAGTGGCTGGGGATGATGGGAGTTGTGGTCCAACAGCATTCACCAAGTCTGTTGGGTTTCTCCAATTCTTTCCATATACAGTTGTACCTTGGATCCCGAATGCCTTGCGAGTCAAACGTTTTGGCTCCCGAACGAAGTGAGTGTTCCAGTTTGCGAACATTCTTTGGAATCTGAATGTCCGGCGCGGCTTCCATGGCTTCTGATTGGGTGTAGGAAGCTCCTGCAGCCAATCGGAAGCCGTGCCTTGGCTGTTGAATGTTTTTGGAAGTCAAACAGACTTCTGGAATGGATTCCGTTCGACAACCAAGGTACATGAAAGTGCACCCTAGATTGTAAACACTGTGGATAATTAATTAATTTTTTCCCATGGACAGCAGTCTAAGGTGAGACATGGAGATGAAGAGTCATAGGAGCAGCCAGCAATCAAAACCAAAGAATAATTCAGAATCACAAAACAAATCAGGAGTCAGGATTAAGGAATAACTGAGAATATAAATCAAAAAGCAGAATGATGGAGAAGTTATTCTACACTGGTTTCACTTCGTAAAAACATGCCAGGCAATTCAGAACCACACAAATCCAGGGTAAACTTTGGATGAGGAGGGCAATTCTGGAACAGCCCTATGTGATGTCTTTGTAGGAGAACAATACTGTTTTATAATATGGTACATAGTATGCCTCATATCCAGCAA
Source organism: Podarcis siculus (assembly GCA_034642415.1). NCBI lineage: Eukaryota > Metazoa > Chordata > Lepidosauria > Squamata > Lacertidae > Podarcis > Podarcis siculus. Next base: position 2,927,224 of record JAXCMG010000038.1, read on the forward strand.
GGAGTATAAAGGCTTTATCAAACAACAATTTAGATATTTAGGGTAAGGAATTCCTTCTCCTGCTCAGAAGATATTCCCTTAATGCTTGCTTCCTACTGTTTATCAGCGTGGCCATCAGCCAAAGCAACTTGAACCATGATCTTGTGACATTTTATAAGTAAACCAGGGTCCAATCAATTATTGGACAAAGGCGATCCAAGGATCATATTGGGAAGATTCCAGAGGTTCATCTAGGCAGCTCATCAGCCATATTCAAGTGTCCTACTCATGGTTGGCAACCACATGAGAGCAGGCAGTGGGGTCATGCTATGTAGTCTCTCCACCTATTGCCCACACTTAGAATTCAAGAGTCTGAATGGAGGGGCAACACTCACAACCTGAACATCCAAGTGTGGTGTTCATGGTAGGCTCTTCTGTGCCTGGAAAGTTCTCTCTGGCCAGAGAAAATACAATGACAGCCATCTCCTAAGGCCTGATCTACACATTAGGTAGAATGAGGTGGGAATGAAAAGGTAGACTCCTGAAGCAGTTGTATGAACTGTACATAAGAACTTAAGAAAAAGCCTGCTGGATAAAGCCATTGAGACAAAGTGGCCAACCAGATGCTTGCGGGAAACTGTTAAGCAGAGCCAGTGTTGAGAGCCAGTGTGGTGTAGTGGTTAAGAGCGGTAGTCTTGTAATCTGGGGAACTGGGTTTGCGTCTCCGCTCCTCCACATGCAGCTGCTGGGTGACCTTGGGCTAGTCACACTTCCTCTGAAGTCTCTCAGCCTCACTCACCTCACAGAGGGTTTGTTGTGGGGGAGGAAGGGAAAGGAGAATGTTAGCTGCTTTGAGACTCCTTAAAGGGAGTGAAAGGCAGGGTATCAAATCCAAACTCTTCTTCTTCTTAAGCAGAGCACAGTAGCATTGTCCTCTCCTGCGGCTTCCAGCAGCTGGTTTTCAGAAGCATTACTGCCTTCAACCTTGGAGATAACTCATAGAGATGATGGCTAGTAGGCATTAATAGCTGTACCATCCTTGAATTTGCCTGGTCCTCTTTTGAAGCCATCCACATTAGTGTCCATTATGCCTCCCATGGGAGCAAGACCCATAGTTTTACTTGTGCTGCATGAAGACGTTCTTATATCTGTCCCGAATCTTCCAGCATTCTGTTTCATTGGATTTCCATAAGTTCCAGTGTTTCGGGAAATGATTTGTCCCCCATCCACTTTCTCCATGCCATGATGATTTTATAACCGTCGATCATATCACCTCTTACTCTCCTTTTCTCAAACTAGTAAAGAGTAAAGTGACCCCTGACAGTTAAGTCCAGTCGCGGACGACTCTGGGGTTGTGGCGCTCATCTCACTCTATAGGCTGCGGAAGCAGGCATTTGTCCGTAGACAGCTTCTGGGTCATGTGGCCAGCAAGACTAAGCCACTTCTGGCAAACCAGAGCAGCGCACATAAACACCATTTACCTTCCCGCCAGAGCGGTACCTATTTATCTACTTGCACTTTGATGTGCTTTCAAACTGCTAGGTTGGCAGGAGCAGGGACTGAACAATGGGAGCTCACCCCGTTGCAGGGATTCGAACCACCGACCTTCTGATCGACAAGTCCTAGGCTCTGTGGTTTAGGCCACAGCGCCACCCGCGTCCCGTAGTTTCTCAAACTACGAAGTCCCAAATGATGCTCCTCATAGAGGAATCACTCCATGCCCTTGATCATTTCAGTTGATTTCCTCTGAACCTTTTCCAGTTTACCATGTCCTTTTTGAAGTGAGGCAACCAGAACTGTACAGAGTGTTCCAAATGTGGTCATGCTCAGGTTTTTTTATCTTCCAGCTAGAACTCACCAGAATTCAGTTCTGGCACCTGCTAAGCGGCCGCCACTGACGTTAAAAGAGAACAATGGTGAATTCATGGTGAGTTCCGGCACCTTTCCCCTCTAGATAAACACCATAGATTTGTACCACTTCATAATGCACATGGGGAAAGATATTTTTAACGACTCTCTTTTTGTTTGTTTGTTAAAGGGTAACGGGTAAAGGGGACCCCTGACCATTAGGTCCAGTCGTGGCTGACTCTGGGGTTGCAGCGCTCATCTCGCTTTATTGGCCGAGGGAGCCGGCGTACAGCTTCTGGGTCATGTGTCCAGCATGACTAAGCCGCTTCTGGAGAACCAGAGCAGAGCACGGAAACGCCGCTTATCTTCCCGCCGGAGCGGTACCTATTTATCTACTTGCACTTTGATGTGCTTTCGAACTGCTAGGTTGGCAGGAGCAGGGACCAAGCAACAGGAGCTCACCCCATCGTGGGGATTCGAACCGCCGACCTTCTGATCGGCAAGTCCTAGGCTCTGTGGTTTAACCCACAGCGCCACCCACGTCCCTTGTTTGTTTGTTAAAAAACAATAAAAGAGACTAGCACAGCAGGTTGTGGAAGCTGCCCTTTCACCCTGCTGCATTCTGTTTGCCTACTTGCTTTGCTTCCAATGAGCTTTCGCATGGAGAAATATTCAAAGTGGCACCCCCCTCCCCGGCCTGCAGAACGAAATGGTACGGTCCACTCTACCACCTTAGGATTCTGTCGCATGATTCCGCTGAGCATTTCAAGCAGTCCCCAGTCTGACATCCAAGCATAATCAGTTCAAGCCACAGATGGGGATAATGAGGGCAATGATTAGGACGGCACTGTTGAAAGTGCGTGGACGGAGATCCTCTGGAGAGTGAAACTTCATTCCAAGAACTGTCAGTATGACACTGGGAGGCGGGGGGGGGGGGAGTACTGACATGGCCTAAAATATTAATGGGATCATTAAAACCCACCATTCTGTGTTATTTAATAATATCCTTCTAATCCCATAACCAGTTCATTGAGACAATCCATCACGCTCTGTACTAGGGGGATGGTGGAGAAGACACAGAAACCAGTGGTGGCCATTCTATGGAGGGTAGCTACACCAAATGACTCTTATGGATTTTGGACCTCCCCCCTTATCAATACCAGATGGTAAGGACTAACAACAGGGAAAACTCGCCACAAGAGTCTGGCAGCAGGGGTGCAAAGGTAGCCACGGCCCACTGCTTCCTCCAAGGATGCTCCCATTGACTCCAGAGGGCCCATAGAAGGGGCTGCTGATCATCTCTTTCATCTCATCGTCTGGTGAGAGGAGCACTGGATGGAATGGAGCAATGGCTGCCTGCACGAGAGGCTAGCCCAGTGAGTCATAGCTGCAATGCTAGCTTCCTAGCAGCTGTTGTTAGGATATAGTTCCATTCCACCTTTCGTACTGGCATGTGGAGTTGTTGTATGTCACATGTCTGTTTACTTCCAGCACAGTCTGCTGGGAACTTCCATTGTATATAGCTTTTGCTTATGCTGTTTGCTTGGACATGAAGGGAAGCAGACATGTTTTTCCTTTGTCCTGCTGCTGAATAAATGTTTGTAAATGTGCTTACATATGCCTCTGTCCACTACTTCTGTTGCAAAGAGTTCTTATCTCTTCTGGCTTGCGTGCTAAGCTTCTGGAGGCTTCTGAGGCTTGAGTCGCAGTCTTGATGCTGTTCTGAGAACCAGAATTCACCCGGCTGCTGGCCGCTGGGCTGGAGCCAGCTGGGGGCCTGCCAATTGCCCCCGTCTCCCTGCATCCCAACAGCTGTGTCACAGTGACTTATCGTGAAGTAGAGGAGGAGGAGAGAGGTGTTAGGGAGGTTGGTGCAGCATGAGCACAAGAATGGGAGTGCCATATTTGTTCTGCAGGTGCCCCCGCATTGTATCAGTCTCCCTGTGGCTTCTCCCTTCCATGTTAGCAGCTTCTGCGTCTCTTAGGTTCTCTTTAGCCCAATGAGTTCCTTGGGGCAGCTGGTTTTGTTTTGTTTTTAATAAAAAAAAAACTTGGGAAATGGGTGGTTGTTCCTGATGCCCTGTGATGGGGACAGGGCCTATTTTCTGATACCGTGGGGGGTTTCTTTGGTGTGTGTGTGTGTGTGTGTGTGTGTGTGTGTGTGTGGAGGAGGAGGGTCAGTCTGGGTGATTCCTTAAGTTCCTTCCAATTCTTGGGGTCCTATACCCCATGAGGGTTATAATCTAAGACAGGAGAATTCTGAACTAGTTGGACAAATTTCTTTGTAAGAAACCAGGAAGAACTTTCTGACTGTCAGAGATGTTCGACAGTGGAATGGACTCTCTTGGGAGGTTGTGGACTTCCCTTCAATATGAAGCCTCTGGATTGGATAGCCCTGGTATAAAGGAAATTCCAGGACCCTGGCCTTTTAAGAGCCCTACTGGATCAGGTCAAATGCCCATCCATTGCAGCTTCCTGTTCTCAAAGTGGCTCTCAGGAGAGCCAGTGTGGTGTAGTGGTTAAGAGTGATAGACTCGTAATCTGGTGAACCGGGTTCGCGTCTTCGCTCCTTCACATGCAGCTGCTGGGTGACCTTGGGCTAGTCACACTTCTTTGAAATCTCTCAGCCCCACTCACCTCACAGAGTGTTTGTTGTGGGGGAGGAAGAGAAAGGAGAAAGTTAGCTGCTTTGAGACTCCTTCGGGTAGTGATAAAGCGGGATATCAAATCCAAACTCTTCATCGTCTACTACTCATGGGAAAGCCCCAAACATGAGTCATGTGCAACAGCACTCTCCCCGCTTGTGATTCCCAGCAACTGTTATCCAATGTTTTCATTGGTGAACATAGCTATCATAACTATTGGTACCCTCTGTGCCATGAAGGTGTCTATTCCTTCTTTGAAGTCTTCCAACTTGGTGGCCATAATGACCATCCTTGTGTCTCTTGTGGCAGTGAATTCCATAAATTAGCGAGCAGAATGCTATCTGTTGCACTTCAAGTTTCAGGAACAGAGAGAGGGTTGGAGAATGCCCAGCACAGTTCTGGATTCGACCAACATTGTTAGGGGAAAGAGAGGAGAAAAAGCAGAGAGAGAGAAAAGCGTAGCCCAGATCATTTCCTTTCCAGTCATGGTTGAAGATTTAGTTGCTGTTCCACTGCAGGCAAGCGAGTCAGCTTCCCTCGAGATTTCCCAGCCAGGACAAACAATGTGTTGTAGTGCCTCTCAGTTATTGCCCTGGTAGATTTCAAGGAATCTTCTTCTATAGAGCTAAGAGGCTGTTTCCTCCCTGCCATTGTTCAGACCAACTGAGCTAGATCAGCGGTGAGCACTGTGGGGATTCACTCAGAGAAGGAAAGGCTTGATGAATAAGAAATGCCACAACCCCAGCAAGAGGGGGGGCGGAGAACCCAACCCTGAAACTTTCCCCTCTCTGACAGGTGTCTGTAACAATAAAGGAGGCAGAATCTGCTTGTACGAAACCCCTCTCTCTTTCTCGACTGATCAAGTCCTTGGTGATCTATCGCGGGAAGGTCAATAGGGTGTAATTAGCAGCAGGATAAAAAAGAGAGGCTGCGCTCCAGGAGCTTGCTTCCCCTTGCTGTGGCTTTTTCGGCATGCATCTCACATCTCCCTGCTCGTGGCTGGCTGATGAGCGTGCGCTGCTACTGCCGGCACACACATACTTCGGCGCTTTCCCAGAGAGTGGAGCATTAGCAACTGCAGTTGGGAAAAGGACTCCAGCCTCCCTGGCTTGAGGGCGAGAAGCCACTGTCTGATCCTGCTGGGAGGAAGGAGACGGCAAGCACCCTGGAGGCAAGTTTCAAAAGGACCTCTCCGCACCTCCTGTCAACAGCAGAAAAAGTGCCACTGATGCTGAGCGCACTTTCAGCAGCATTCCAGGCACATCAAGGGCATACGCCGGCATAGAACATTGGCTGCCTTGATAGGTGGGGGAAGTCCACGACTCAAGGTATGTTTGCCATCCTCTTTGCCTGTAATTCTCTTGTCAAATGCCTTTGGCTGCCTGCTTCTCAGTAGTGGAGAGGGATCTTGCTGTGCACTACTCCCTGTCGCAAGCTGTTGGATTTAGCATGTCACCACGGTAGGAAGGGATTGCCAAAGGTTTCCCCCTGAGTAGCCACAGACCCTGATGCTAAACGACTGGACTGAGCGACCGGTGTGTCGACATTCAGTGCAAACTGATGGTTCGGTCTGTGCATCAGGGCAAGCTGGGCTGAAAATCATACTTTGAAAGCAAAGCATTTTCCAATTGACTGCTTAGATGTAGCTGTGTACAAGGGTTTTATCAGCTGGTTCATTTGTTTTTTGTTGAAAGCCCTTCCCATGCACCAGGGGTAGTTACACCTTGCAGCAAGATCTGGCTGTCATCAGCAGACTTTTCAATTAACTTTGATCTTGTTAAGAGCTTGCAACATGCTTTGCTGTTTCTAAGGGGGGGGGAATGTGGTGAGAGCAGTTAATCTTAGGTGGTGCCTGCTTTTAAGAATCACAAGTCAAGATGTGAAAAAGTTTTCAGGCAAAGCTTTGGGAGGGTGGACTTTCTGTAAAATGCAACCAATACCAAGTCATCAAAGACTTAGCATTCATGTGGCCCCCTTGAAGGCTGTGGCAGGAGAGGGGGGGAAATGCAACTCAAGCAACGTGCTATCAAAGGCAGTGACGTTGCTTTGATGTGTCTCTTTCCAAAACACAGGTGGTTTCAGGGATGCTACTGGATTAAGACACAGGTCTAAGTATCCAATCAGTGTGAAGTAATTGTTGGCTTATGCTGCTGTGGTCCCATTAAAGTGAGTACTGAAGGAATCATGCTCTTGCAATGTTTAAGAAAACTCCAGTGAGTTCAGTAGGACTTCTTCTGCTCTCCCCCAAAGGTAGACTTGTCTTCTACAGTCAGAACTATTAAGTGCCAAAGTAGCACCTGATTGTACCACTTTAGATGGGGGGGGCAGCAAAGTATGTCTGAATGCTCTCCCACAGAAGACAAACTAGAAAAATGTCATGTCATGGAGAAAGAGCGACTGGACGTGGGGCTTTCTGACTCTAGCTTGATATGGTATGTGATCCCAGAAAAAATCTTGGTCATGTGACTTTGCTGATTATATACGGTGTCTTTAGAGATGTCTTGCTGGTAGTGAGAATTCAGTCTTCGGCACTTAAGATATTCACCTCAATGTTCTTGAGTACACTGAAGTTGGTTGGATTAGGCATGCTAAATTTTCCAAAAGTGTATGTGTTTGCAGTGTGGATTTCTCTGTCGCTTCAACTTTTTGCAAATAACTCGAGACACTTGTTGATTCACGCTACGATTCTTTGAAATGCTACTGGCAAGTTGAAGTAATCCTGGTTAGCAAGTCAACGGCAACTTTTACAGTGTCCTGAGCAGAGAAATATCATCTAATCTTTCCAAATGGTTTATGCTGAAATAGTGTCTTCAGCTCCAGTGAGGCTACTTTATATTGGCTTACTTCCCTTTGCAATAAAAACTACACTTTTGTTGAAGGAATATTGGTTTTGCTTCGGAATTCCCAAAATTGCTGATGCACACTGCAGCCTTTCCTGGGCTTAACCACCAACACGGATTATTATGTAAGGTGTTGTTTCCCCCCTTTCCAAAAGAAGGAGGCAGTTGACTTGGGAAAGTTTCCTCTGTAACAATCATTTGTTGGGGGTATACTGTTAATTGATTGCCTTAACTGATCCCTATTGCTGGTCTACAACTTCCATCATACAAAACTGCTGACCAAGCTGATGTGAGTTGGCATGCAACAACATCTGGATGGCAATTGATATAATTGTCTTACTGTACAAGGTAGGCTGGTCAATGATGGCATCCTGGGACATTGCTGGTATCTTTGGGGAAAGTGATACTGCTTATGTGATCCCTTCCTTCAGTTTGTATAGATGAACGGATATTGTAAAAACCAGGACACAACTCTCTCCTTGCATGAAAGCTGCTTTGCCTTCTCCTGGGTATATGTGTATGTGTGTATGTTGTTGTTTAGTTATTTAGTCGTTTAGTCGTGTCCAACTCTTTGTGATCCCATGGACCAGAACACGCCAGGCACTCCTGTCTTCCACTGCCTCCCGCAGTTTGGTCAAACTCATGCTGGTAGCTTCGACAACATTATCCAACCATCTCGTCCTCTGTCGTCCCCTTCTCCTTGTGCCCTCCATCTTTCCCAACATCAGGGTCTTTTCCAGGGAGTCTTCTCTTCTCATGAGGTGGCCAAAGTCTTGGAGCTTCAGCTTCACGATCTGTCCTTTCAGTGAGCACTCAGGGCTGATTTCCTTCAGAATGGATAGGTTTGATCTTCTTGCAGTCCATGGGATTCTCAAGAGTCTCCTCCAGCACCATAATTCAAATGCATCAATTCTTTGGCGATCAGCCTTCTTTATAGTCCAGCTCTCACTTCCATACATCACTACTGGGAAAACCATAGCTTTAACTATACGGACCTTTGTTGGCAAGGTCATGTCTCTGCTTTTTAAGATGCTGTCTAGGTTTGTCATTGTATTTGTGTGTGTGTATATATATATGTGTGTGTGTGTGTGTGTGTGTGTGTACACACACACACACACACACACACACACACACACACACAATAATTATATTTGTATTTTATCACCTATTATTCCTATTTGTATTTGGCACTTAGTGCAGAAAGGCCAAATCTAAATCTGAGTCAACCGGTTAAGGCATCATATTACAAGCTACTTTATTTCCATTCCATACTGGGTTGATGTTGTCATGGAACTATCCACCATGACTCCACACTGCCTTTCCTGGTTAGTCTCTAACAGTTCAGATCTCATTAGTATACATATGGAGTTTGGGCTTGTTTACATCATTTACACTGACATCCATTTGCCATTTTATTTTGCCCATAAGCACAGTTTGGAGACATCTTCTGGATGATCTTTGCAGTCTAGTTGGGTTTTCACTGCTCTGAGTGATTTGGCATCATCTGCAAGCTTGACCACTTCACTGCTCACCAGTAATTCCAGATCACTTGGAATGATCCCACAGGTCCCAGTACAGATCTTTGGGTGATTTACTGACTCCCATACAAGAACTGTCCTTGTAGGCCTACAGTTTCCTCTTTTCCAGGCTAAACATACCCAGCTCCTTCAACCATTCCTCATAAGGCATGGTTTCCAGAGCCTTGATCATCTTCGTTGGGTTCCTCTGCACACATAGTATTCCCGGTGTGGTCTGACCAAGCCTGAATAGGGTGAAACTATTACTTCACTTGAGCTGGACAGTATACTTCCATTGATGCAGCTTAGAATAGCTCATTACTTTCTAAACTGACTGGCAGTGACTCTAGGATTTAAGATTGGAGTCTGTCCCAGTTTAACTCAAGATGATGGGGATTGAACCTGGAACCTTCTACATGCAAAACAGATGCTCTTCCACAGAGCTATAGTCCCTTCTCCATCCTCTTTCTTGACATTGCTAACTCAGCTGGGGACCTGTCCTTTTACTTTGTCAAAAGCTTTTTCAAAGCCCAAGAAAACTGATTGGTATCCAACTAAAACATCCCATTAGTGCAAGGTTTTCTCCTTTTTAGAAGACATCTAAAGGCAGCCCTGTTTAGGGAAATTTTTTAATGTTTGATGTTTTATCATGTTTTTAATATTCTGTTGGGAGCCACCCAGAGTGGCTGGGGAAGCCCAGCCAGGTGGATGGGGTATAAATTAGTATTAGTATTATGCAATGGAACTTCCCTATTCTTCTGCCCCTACATGTGCCCCCTGCCCTTCCTAAATCAGTTCCTGAGTGTTCAGAGAAACTCTAGAATGGATTTAAGGGGTACATGGGGGATGAGAGGCAGCAAGTCCCATTGTGCAAGCAGAAATCTTTCTTCTGATCGGATGCATTACCTAGTAGTGCTTTGGGTACAAACCATAGGCTCAGATTCAGCTTTCTCTGACTGCTAGCATAAGGACTGTTGCACTAGCATAAGGGTAAGAAGAACATTTCCACGATATGAAATCCCACGAAACAACTATATTAGCAGATGCTTGTTGTGTAACTGGTTGTGCAACAGGAAGTGCTGGGGCTACTGCAATCTGTTGCACAACCGGGCACAAGAACCATGCTGGCATCCTGCCCTTCTCTTGCACAAGCTATTCTGCTAGCTCAACAAGTGCACCACTAACAGACTTTTAACTTAGAGCAATGTTGAATTTCTCCCATAATGTATGTCAGACCACATTTATTGACATGTTTATTGGCACATTGAAGGAAGTCTAAAAGGCTGCTGAAGCAGGGCTTCCCATTGCAGAAGCCATGCTAATCCTTCCCCAGGAAGGCTTGTTCTTCGGTACACGTAATAATCCTCTCTTTAATAATGTTTTCTACCAAATTACCTGCAACAGGTGTTAGGCTGAGTATTACATTAATGGTAGTAGTGCTACATGGACACATCTTGTCAGAAAAATTGAGAGGTAGGGAGGAAAAAAAAGCATTGCAGAATCCAAACAGGTGCACCGTTTCTAGACAGCCCTCTATTTATAGACTGCATCAGATTTTTTCCAAAATAGCTGAAGATTAAAAATAATCAGTAGCAGTGGCATTTTGGGTACCCATCACTCTAATGAGTGATATATATATGGCTTTTTTTCTTATAAAAAAAGGAACAGCATGATACATACCAGCAGTAAAGTTGAAAATTAGGCTCCAGATGGCAAGTCTTTATATAGCAATACACTGGATTAAGTTTAGGGCTCTCCTGCCTGCTGTTCTTCAGCTTTAATTTTTCTTTGTTCTGAGTTGTTTTGGGATATGTTTTTATATATATATATACTCTCTCATATATATATAT
>JAXCMG010000038.1:2949339-2971324 GCA_034642415.1 Podarcis siculus
TTCTTCTTCTTCTTCTTCTTCTTCTTCTTCTTCTTCTTCTTCTTCTTCTTCTGTATTTTTATTAAAGATTTTCCTGGTTTACAAAATGTCTCTCTCTTTTTTCCAAGTAACATTTTTTACAGATCAGTTTCATTTGTTGAGACATTAGGAAGAAGAGGGGGAAGAGGTGGAGGGGGGAGATGAGTGGGGGTGGGGTCAGGTGGCACTGTTTCTATTAACCCCACTCAATGGACCAGAATGTGGTCTAAACCCCTCTTTAAATCCATATCAACAAAAAGAAAAGAACTCACTCTGAAACTCACCTACAGGTGGTACCTAACACCAAGGTACCTAGATTTATCTGATATAAGGTAGCTTCCTAGGGTTTTTTTGCACATGTTCAGTATTGTCTACTCTGACTGGTAACAGCTTTCTAAGGGACAGATGTCTTTCATATCACCTGCAGTGTCCAAGTCAAGCAGGGAACATTCAGGACTTGGGACTGTTCCAAGGAACCTTGCTGCTAGAGGAGCAGCTTTCTCTGCAGGGAGTTAGAGCCCAGTTGAAGTCCAATATTGACTGACTAGACCTGTAGTGTGTTAGGCTACACTCCCCTAGAGGAGCTGACTGGCTGGTTAAAGGGCCTTCACATAACCTTTGGTTTCTGCAAGGCAGGATAGATAGAGGTCCTGCAGAGCATCAGTCTTCTAAATTATCTTGGTGAACCCTGCACAGTGGGGCATGGGTGTGATTGTTGCACCTACAAATACCAAGCCTCAACTTGTAAGAAGGGAGTAATCGTTGGCTGATGGTTTTCTGACTAAATGATTAAGGAAATGTAGGCCAAGACATACACAGAAGGATTCTGTTTATATGTGGATCAGGCTTGGTGAGAAAAGGGGAAATCAGATCAAATCTGCAGAAATATTTTGTTCTCCACCCAATTTGGTTCAGGATTCAGCCAAATCTGGAGCACACTGCTAACCCCCGATGCTCCTGCTATTTTCCTGGTTCTGCAAAGTGCTGTATAAATAATGTCTGACTTCACATGTGCATTTTAGGAGCACCCCTGACTGCACACATGACAAGCAACTTTGACCTTCATGTAGATGATGCAAATAGCACATTTAGATGGATATCAGACTGAACTGTCCATGGTACTGAAACTGCAACTTGCAGAATAATCTCTGGGTAAATAACTTTTGACCCAATTCTCCTTGATTAAACTTGCGGACATCAAGGAGCAGTGTCTGTATTACATTACATTATCTGAAGTTTGCATGGGGAAACTGTTAACTAGTCTAAAGACACAATTTTATAAGTCATCGATTGGAGTTCTGACTTGTTTCTGCCAACAGACATCAAAATTGTTGTCCCGCTTAAACACATCTAGACTTTAAAACCTACTCATCATACTTATCACTGTCCTATCAACTGAAAAATCCTCCCTCTTTCTTCTAAGCCCTAACTGTTTTCGGACCGACTTACACAATCAACCTAATCAAAGTTCTTGCTGGGTTGTAATATATCAACCTTCTGGGGGTTGTTATGGAGCACTCCTAAAATATGTTCCGTTCTTGCTATAACAGCTTGCACCTCAGAAGGAAGTTTCAAACCTGTCTGGAGAGGTCTCAAGCAAGACCCTGTTACAGAAAGCCAGGCTCAGATGTTTCAGGTTGCAAGAACACCTGGTAAATTCATTGTCTTCTTTCACTATAAATCTCTGCCATCCGTCCTCTTCCATATGTAGATTTAAAAGAAAACAAAAGAGCACCAGACTCCTTCAACCAAGATATGGCCACCGACATGTCTCTCCCCCACAGTTACATATCAAGAAGTTTCAATAGCCAGAGGCTCTTCCCAGCAGAACCCAAAAGATATGTTAATCTCTTTTCCCCCATTTCACCTGAACCACAGAATAATACCCCACCCCCACAAGCCACTTTGCTAACTTTTTTTTTTAAAAAAAAGATAAACTCTTTCTGGCACCATCTTAAAACTTTTTTTAACCTGACTTAGAAACATAGCAATAGGTGTTACACAGAGAGATACTTTTGTTGAAACCTGGTCTTCTTTCTTTTCATATGTTAGAGAAGAAGAAGGGGAGTTTTTAATATTTAATGCTGTATTGTTTTTAACACTCGATTGGGAGCCACCCAGAGTGGCTGGGGAAACTCAGTCAGATGGGTGGGAGTATAAATAATAAATTATTATTATTATATTATTATTATAATTCTATCCCACCAACTACTCAGTTTTGCCTGTGGAGAGGCTATATTCACCATTAATGTATTAAGAATATGCTTGAAATGACACTACATACTCAGTGTATTTTTATTTTTTTTGGTGGGGTGGAGATTGTGTTACATAACCCAGCTATTGTTGTTCACAGTTTTATTTTATTTTTTGGGGGGATATTGGGAAATATTTTTTAAACACCCATTCACTATGAGGAAGATGGGATCTACGGCCTTTGTTTCTATGCTTATTTCTGAGTCCATCTCAAGCACAGGAGATGATTCTTTTCACCTGAGTACTTAGAAATCTTTGGGACATTGAAAGCATCTCATCTCCTTGCACAGGGCAACCTCCTCTGTTGACACCCCCTTCCTTCTCCCTTTTCCTTCTACAGTGGTACCTCGGGTTACAGACTCTTCAGGTTACAGACGCTTCAGGTTACAGACTCCGCTAACCCAGAAATAGTACCTCGGGTTAAGAACTTTGCTTCAGGATGAGAACAGAAATCGTGTGGTGGCAGCGGGAGGCCCCATTAGCTAAAGTGGTACCTCAGGTTAAGAACGGACCTCCAGAACGAATTAAGTTCTTAACCCAAGCTACCACTGTATATTACTTTCTGCTGGTGAAGAGGTGCTCTCACCTTTGTCCCATAACACCAAACCCCAGCTTCACAGATGAAGAACATAGGAAGAGCCTGCCGCATCAGGCCATTGGCCCATCTAGTCCAGCATCTTCTTCTCACAGTGACCAATAAGATGCCTCTTCTGGGAAATCCACAAGCAGGACCTGAGCACAAGTCTGCTCTTCCCTCCTGCTGTTGCCTCCTGCTGTTGCCTCTGGCTGTGGAGGCACAGCACAGCCATCATAACTATTGATAAGGAAAAGTATTAAACTCTCTCACACACATGGCAGCTGACCAAACCCTCATTCTCTCTGATTCCTTTCCCCTGCTGAGGGCAGAATGAGGTTGATGGGGCAATACCTCTTGCATTCCGATGGATCGGCCTTCGCCGCTTGGCTCTTTCCTACCAGTACTCAGAGACAATCATAGCTGTTTGCTAAACGATATTTGCAAGCTGCTTGAAATTGTTTGCATGGTTCCATCACATGAACTATCTGCGTGTTTACTTTACTGGAACATTTCACAAACAGCCTTATGGTTCTGAACCACTTTCCACCATATCAGATTTTCTCCACAGCCTCCTTTGTGCCAACTGCTGTTTTTGTGTGGGTGGAAGGGGAGGCTGAAGCAGATGGCTGCTGCAAACAGAGGATCACAGTGGGATTTCCCTTTCCGCAGCTGCTGAATGTTGGTGTGGAGAAAACCCTCAAAATGGATCCATCTCTGTTAAGTTGAAATGCCCGTCTTAAACCCCGGTCAAGATTAAAGATGGTGTGAGATTTAAAACTGGGCTTTTTTTGGGGGGGGAGCTCAAAATATGAACTCTTTCCTCCAACCCTGCTTGAAAAGGAACTGATCACAAATAATGGGACTTTGAGATGCCCCATTCTACCACTCTGATCCATCCAGCATCAAGTGCGGAAACACATTTATGGCCTGTGTTGTGCATAGCATGGGGGCCGACCGGTTCTAGCATCCTATTTAAGGGGCAGACTGTAGACAGCATCTTAAAAAGCAGAGACATCACCTTGCCAACAAAGGTCCGTATAGTTAAAGCTATGGTTTTCCCAGTAGTGATGTATGAAAGTGAGAGCTGGACCATAAAGAAGGCAGATCGCCAAAGAATTGATGCTTTGGAATTATGGTGTTGGAGGAGACTCTTGAGAATCCCATGGACTGCAAGAAGATCAAACCTATCCATTCTGAAGGAAATCAGCCCTGAGTGCTCACTGGAAGGGCAGATCCTGAAGCTGAGGATCCAATACTTTGGCCACCTCATGAGAAGAGAAGACTCCCTGGAAAAAACCCTGATGTTGGGAAAGATGGAGGGCACAAGGAGAAGGGGACGACAGAGGACGAAATGGTTGGACAGTGTTCTCGAAGCTACCAGCATGAGTTTGACCAAAGTGCGGGAGGCAGTGGATGACAGGAGTGCCTGGCATGCTCTGGTCCATGGAGTCACGAAGAGTCGGACACGACTAAACGACTAAACAACAACAACTGTCTGCTCCTTACTCTCTCTTCTTTGTGGTGGCAGCCACCCTCCCTCCCTGATTCACAGTGTGATTCACTTGGTTGCTTGGGGGCCAAGTACGAATTTTTGACCTATTCATTCACAATGTGTAAATAGGTTAAATTGGTTCTTTCAGTGGTTAGGTGTGGGAAGGTGAGCGTCCTACAGGCTTCCACTAGTTTCCCCATGAAAGATGGAGGAAAGTCCTTTTCTGGAATATTTCCGAGAGCCAGAAATACTTTGAAAACTCAGTCAATTTTGGGTGGGGAGGGGGCGTTCTTTGGCAAAGAATTATGCCATCAAATCAATTCCATTGTAATTGCAAGAAGTCCCTTAAGATCTCATCTGCAACAAACACACTTGAAGGTGAAAGCAGTGAGTCTGTGCAACCACTGTGCTCGAATGAAACAGATACCAAATTGTGCTAATTAGAAGAGGCAGAAATTAAAATAATTTAAGAGTGTATTTAATTTGTGGCAAATAGCTCTGAATGGAACAATTAGCTCATTATATTGACATCATATTGCAGGGGTTTCTCTGCTTCTACATGTACTGTGCTCAGCAGTGAGAATCAAGGGGTACATTTTTCTCCCCCAGCTTTTCCTTTTACTTTGCTTCCACTAGAGAAAATGCATTATTATCTACTTGACCCGAGACACGGCAATTAAGAATGCAGAGCTGAAATGTCTGTAGAGATTATAACAAAACCATTCAGTCAGCTGGAAACATTTAATTAACACACATATTGTAAAGTGTACACTGAATCCATTGGTGCCATCCAAAACCGTTTCGACATAGCGAGAGGTTTAGGATATAATTCCGTAGCAGGGTGTTCCCGGTGCTGCCCAGGATTTTTAAGAAACCAAAACGTATTGGTGATTTTTTTTAAAAAAAATGGATAGTGTAATTTGTGAGTTTGGGCCTATTGTGCCAAAAAAATGGGTAAAATCATGCCAAAGTCACATTTCAGTCCTCCATCTAGATTCAATAATATGGTGCCTGGCATCCAAACATCAATGAAGACCTCCACCTTGGGAACTCTCATGCCAAATTTGGTGGCAGTCAAACCTTGAACGGCAATCAAATCTGCGACAAAATACAGGTGAAGTTATGCCAAAGTCATGTTTCAGTGCACCATCCTGATTCAAAATGGCACTTGGCATCCAAACAGTGACCAAGACTGCCACCCTCCACCTTAGAAACCCTTGTGCCCAGTTCAAGGTGACATTCATGGTTCTGTTCCTCACCATTTGATCCTCACAACAACCCTACGATGTAGGCAGAGAAACTAAGACTGGCCTCAGGTCACCCTGTTTAGGGAAAAATTTTAATGTTTGATGTTTTATTGTGTTTTTAACATTCTGTTGGGAGTCGCCCAGAGTGGCTGGGGCAACCGATTATGATGGACGACATAAAGAAGGAGGAGGAGGAGGAGGAGGAGGAGGAGGAGGAGGAGGAGGAGGAGGAGGAGGAAGAGGAGGTCCTAGTCCAGCACTCTGGAGCCAGTGTGGTGTAGTGGTTAAGAGCGGTGGACTCGTAATCTGGTGAACCGGGTTTGCTTCCCTGCTCCTCCACATGCAGCTGCTGGGTGACCTTGAGCTAGTCACACTTCTTTGAAGTCTCTCAGCTCCACTCACCTCACAGAGTGTTTGTTGTGGGGGAGGAAGGGAAAGGAGAATGTTAGCCACTTTGAGACTCCTTCAGGTAGTGATAAAGCAGGATATCAAATCCAAACTCCTCCTCTTCTTCTTCTTCTAACCAATATTATGCTGGCTCTCTTAGGGTATAATTTTTTGTTTCTTGGATTTGTTGTCGACTCTGCTAAGTAATTCCTTGCCAATGAAGTCATCCTTTCACTATGTTCGCTCACATATCCTGGAGTCTCTGCAACTCTGACATATGGCTTTTCCTCCTCACTTGTTACTTTATTATTCTTACTTTTGGTGATGTTGCTTCTCAATCAAGTTGGGTTTTCTCTCCTTTTTCTGGGCCATGAGGATCTCAGCTTCCCTTTGCCACTCGCGACAGCTGCATGTGCAATTCTAAATTAAACTGTGATAAACCTGAAGATCTCATCCTGCCTGCAATTAACTTCCAAGCCAATTAAAAAATGGAGGAAAATTGACAAAAGAGGGACTTCTTCTTCTTCTTCTTCTTCTTCTTCTTCTTTTTTGAAGAAAAGATGGTATGCTGTTAAGGAAAGGTTTTGCACTGTTATATATATAAAAAGAAGATCTGCCAGTCCAAGCTGCAGTGGTACTAAATAACTCTTTCCAGTGATAGGGCATTATAGCCAGAGAAGGAAAAATAAAGATCTGAAGCTGAATGTTGGAAGATTCAGGGCAGAACAAAGAAACTACTTATTCACACAATGTATTGAATTTCATTCCACAGGAGGTGGTGGTAGACACCAACCTAGAGGGTTTTAAAATAGGGTGGGACAAATTCTTGGAGGAGAGGGTTATCAATGGCTATGGTCCGCAAATAATAACATCTTGGAGGTCCTGGGCCTCAAGGAGATTAGACTGGCCTTGACCAGAGCCAAGGCCTTTTCGGCCATGGCCCCAACCTGGTGGAATGCTCTGTCACAAAAGACAAGGGTCCTGCGGGATCTGACATCTTTCCACAGGGCCTGCAAGATGGAGCTGTTCTGCCAGGCCTTTGGTCGGGGTCCAGTCTGACTCCTCCCCTCTGTCCTTATAAGAACTTGTATGAAAGTGGCCCCCCAACTTTTTTCACAGGCTCATATAAGATCAGTACAAACAGTTAGGCCGGTGAGCATTTAAGGTCCCCAGCCCTAATCTGTGGGTTGCCATCTGATTGGATTTCACTTTGATTCAGATTTGAGTTTAGGATGTATTTTAATTGATTGCCTGATTTTATGTTAATATGTTATATATTTGATGTTAGCTGCTCTGAGCCCAGTTTTGGCTGGGGAGGGCAGGGTATAAATAAAATTTATTATTATTATTATTAGTCACAGTGGCTCGGCTCTGCCTCTATGGTTGGAAGAGATTAAGATCTCCCAGTCCCTGTCCCTTGGTAAGGCAGGTACCAGGAGCAATGGGAACTGTAATTTTCCCAGTGCTCCTTACAGATACAGTGGTACCTCAGGTTACATACACTTCAGGTTACAGACTCCGCTAACCCAGAAATAGTGCTTCAGGTTAAGAACTTTGCTTCAGGATGAGAACAGAAATCGTGCTCCAGTGGTGCGGCGGCAGCAGGAGGCCCCATTAGCTAAAGTGGTGCTTCAGGTTAAGAACAGTTTCAGGTTAAGTACGGACCTCTGGAATGAATTAACTATTTAACCTGAGGTACCACTGTACTTTTCCAGGTTGGATTCTAAAAACTGCATAAAGATGCCAGGAAAAACTCCCTATTTGGATCCAGAATAATTTAGTTCAGTATTCTCTCTTCTGTCCATCTAGACATTCTTATTAGCCCTTTTATTTTAGATTCCTTGTGGCTTTAAATGCCAAAGAACAAGCCAGAGACCTTCAAAATACCAAGGAGGAGCGCTTATGACCCATCCCATAATGCAGCATCACAAGATCTGCCATCGAAAGAGAGCCTTCTCCTCTGAAACAGCTGCAACAGCATCTCCTGCTAGTTCAGGCTTTTAGGATGAACTGAAGGTCAGCGGAGAGATGCTCAAAACACTTAGTTAATAGCCGAGCGGTGTCTAAAGAACAAGTAGGGGAGTCTGTTATGTTGTAAAGGAAAAGCTGACCCGAATCATTGCAGGTTAAAAGTCTGTGAATAAAAGCTGATTGCCAAGGAGGTTTTGGAGAGCAATACTCCAACCTGCTGAATCGAATTCTCATTGCATGGTATGACTTCATCTTCTAAATGAAACCAGCACGACTTCTTCTTTTTCTTGACCCTTGAAGCTAGCTAAACCACCTGGCTTTTGATATGACAGGCGCATTCCTGTCAGTCTATATCTAAAGACTATTGACTTCTTGAACGCTCCCCCAAAATATTCATAATGTATAGGCTATTGTTTACTACAAATTGTGCAGGCCATTTCTAGTACACAGTCACATGGAATCATGTTTTTTTATTCTTATTACTGTCTCATATTTGTCCCATATTTGCACATTCTCTACTAACTGTTGTCTCCTTGCATCCTCCTAAGAATAGTCTTGTGTAGACTATTGTAATCTACAAATCATGCATCACATTACTAGTTTGGGGTCACAGTGCAATATGGTTTTTTTGAGTCATGTTTTTTTCCTCCAGGTCTGTACTTTCCAAATTGTCTCCACAGTTGGGCAGGGATAGGAGCAGAGATGAAATGAAACATTAACAATTCAGTGAAACAGAACAATTCAGTTTTCATATCTTCATTGAAAAATCTGGAATACCCATTTTGAAGGTTGAAAATATGAGAACGTCTGCCCCCAAAATTCAGAATTCAAATGCTTTTCAGTTTGGCAGTCTTGACAACAGGAATCCAATAAGCTGTCAGTTTTAAATACTAATATATCACCATGTGTTATCTGTAAAATGCTATCCACTCTCATGCCAATCATCAAATACTATAAAATATGGAATTCAGTTGTTTTCAATTTTAATATACAATTAAATAGTGAGAAACTCAAGTCTTATCCAATCTGGTGTATTCCAGATGTTGTTGGACTAAAACTTTCATAATCCCTGATCCTTGGCCATGCTGCCTGGGTCCTAAACATCTGGATGATACTAGGTTAGGAAAGGCTGTCCTAGGCATCAAAACATTAAACAAACCCTTGCTTTTGGCGCCTTCTGCCCCTTCCATTAGGTCTTATATTACAGCATACCCTGTCTAGTACTGGTACAGTTCAATTTTGAGCAACTAGGAGATTTCTATAGGGAGAGAATGGCCACTGTGATGTGACCCCATAGCTTCAATGTCCACCAGACTTTAGCCAACAGTTCCATTGAATGAACAGTTCCATTGAATGAATGGCCCAGTGTTCTTCAACCTTGGGTCCCCAGATGTTGTTCCTAATCATCTCCAACCATTGACTAAGTTGGCTGGGGATGATGGGAGTTGTAGTCCAACAACATCTGGGGACCCAAAGTTAAAGAACATAGTCCATTTGACCACATGGGAACTATTTCAGTTTCCATTTCTGCATCTGTAAGCCAGGTTTTACGTTGGTTTCCTTAAGTCTCTCTCTCTCTAGCCCAGGCTCACTGTGCTGCCCTCCAGATATTTTGGATTCCCATAATCCCTAACCACTGCCCTTTCTGACTGAGGTTGATGGTAGTTGCTGAATACCAAAACATCTGCAGGACATAGCTCTTCTTATATTCTGGAGCTCCACAAATAGGGTGCTATTACTGAGAAGACTCTGTCTGAGGCTATTGCTATCTTCACCTCCTTTGGTGGTGGAACATACAGTAGGATTTCTGATTACTGTAATTGATAGACATGTTTGCGGACTGTCTCGCCAGAGTGGTGCATCCTCTAGTTATCTCCTGCTTGGACTACTGCAATGCGCTCTATGTGGGGCTACCTTTGAAGGTGACCCGGAAATTGCAATTAATCCAGAATGCGGCAACTAGACTGGTGACTGGGAGTGGCCGCTGGGACCACATAACACCGGTCCTGAGAGATCTGCATTGGCTCCCAGTATGTTTCCGAGCACAATTCAAACTGTTGGTGCTGGCCTTTAAAGCCCTAAACGGCCTTGGTCCTGTATACCTGAAGGGGTGTCTCCACCTCCATCTTTCAGCCCGGACACTGAGATCCAGCTTCTAGGGCCTTCTGGCTGTTCCCTCATTGTGAGAAGTGAGGTTACAGGGAACCAGACAGAGGGTCTTCTTGGTAGTGGCGCCCACCCTGTGAAACGCCCTCCCATCAGATGTCAAGGAAATAAGCAGCTATCTTATCTTTAAAAGACATCTGAAGGCAGCCCTGTTTAGGGAAGTTTTTAATATTTAATGCTGTATTCTTTTAACACTCTATTGGGAGCCACCCAGAGGGGCTGGAGAAACTCAGCCAGATGGGCGGGGTATAAATAATAAATTATTATTATTATTATTATTACAGTATTATTATTATTTTGGTGGTGGTAGCAGCCTTCAGATCAACAACAACAACAACAACAACAACACCTCGAATATAGTTAGTTTAGCATCAAGAGATTTGAGCTATATGTGAGAACCCAAAATGGTTTTATGCAGAAGTTGGAAGTATTGCAGAAATGCAAATCTCATGAGGATTCACCTCACTAACTAACCTGAAGCCGAGATGCCTCCCACATCTGCAAAAAAGGGTCTCCCCCCCAAAAAAAACCCCTGTGCCCTGCAAACAATTGCAAAGAAATAAATCAAAACTACATATATTCTTTAGCCAAGCAAAATTCAGCAAGCTAATCCTCTTGCTTCGAAAATGCACAAGAAATGTGATAATGTAGTAGCCTATGGGGCAAAATGACACACACCATAACACAATATATAGCAATAGCTCTGCTGAAGCGCTTGCAGGCAATTATGCATTGATCTGTGTGGGAAAGAGTTCCTAAATACTCAAGGACATGATAGATCTTAGCAATACCCAGAGGATTTCACCGAGTCCCTTTGGCCAATAATCCATGTTACCGTAGATTTACATGAAAAAGTACAAGCATTTTGCAGAGTCTAAACAGTCTATTAGGTCAACTGCTATAAAACCCAGCCGTGTGGGATTTATTTCACGTTCAGCATTTCTCACTTGCTTTTTGAATGTGCGTTCAGAGGATTTTCCTCCACCACTGTGCAGATGAGTATTTTCCTTTTCCTTTTAAAAAGCCGATGAAAATGCTCACAATTAGCTACAATCAAGGATTGCTCCCCGAGGACAATGTGAAAATCTTTACATATCAGTTTAGGAAAAGAGTTGATTTGAGGAGCAGGTGGTGGTGGCAGCAGAGGAGGAGCAGGTAGATCAGAGGTGGGGAATCTGAGGGACACCTTCCCTCCTGAAGGCCACATGTCAAGTGGTGGGTGGTGCCAGAGGTAAAAGAGAGCTGAACAACTCAGGTAAATTTCACCATTTTGTAGACGGCTAGCTACACATAATAATACACATAATAATTTATTACTTATACCCCACACATCTGGCTGGGCCTCCCCAGCCACTCTGGGTGGCTCCCAACATAATATTAAAGACACGATAAAACATCAAACATTAAAAGCTTCCCTAAATAGGGCTGCCTTCAGATGTCTTCTAAAAGTCTGGTAGTTGTTGTTCTCTTTGACATCTGGTGGGAGGGCATTCTAAAAGGTGGGTGCCAGTACCAAGAAGGCCCTTTGCCTGGTTCTCTGTAACCTTGCTTCTTGCAATGAGGGAACTGCCAGAAGGCCCTTGGAGCTGGACCTCCGTGTCCGGGCTGAACGATGGGGTGGAGACGCTCCTTCAGGTCTACTGGGCCGAGGCTGTTTTGGGCTTTAAAGGCCAGCACCAACACTTTGAATTGTGCTTGGAAACATACTGGGAGCCAATGATCTTTTAGGACCGGTATTATCTATCCTCCATTCAGAGAAGCAAGAGGCATTAGCAGAATTCAAGGACACATTCCAACCAGGCAAAAGCACTTGGGGTTGAAACAACAGAGTGTTTGGTGTTGAAAGAGGCATGAGGCATGCTCCTCCTGTCCCCCTTTTTCCTCCATCTAAATTCAAACCTCATAACAGTTACATATGTCATCAGGTCTTCATGCTGGACGTGCTGCTGAACATTGTGGGTTCCCTTTATTCAGACTTGATCCAGTCTTGAGAACATAAGGAGAGTCCTACTGGATGAAACCAATGGCCCGTCTCATCAGATGGTTCCTACTCCTTCTAATTAAGCATCCTGTTGCCCAAAGCAAGGAACCACGTGTCTCTGTAAAACTCGCACACAAGATATAAAAATACCCCAACATCTCCTGTCTGTGAGAGCAGTTGAGTCCACCAGCGCATCTCATACGCACATCTGAGGCCCATATCCAGATGAAAGAATGGCAGTTGATGAAACTCCCTGCATTAATATTGGCAGGTACCTGTTGATTTTAACCCTGGCTAAGATGCGGCTAGGGATGCGGGTGGCGCTGTGGCCTAGGACCACAGAGCCCAGGACTTGCTGATCAGAAGGTCGGCGGTTCGAATCCCTGCAACGGTGTGAGCTCCCGTTGCTCAGTCCCTGCTCCTGCCAACCTAGCAGTTTGAAAGCACGTCAAAGTGCAAGTAGATAAATAGGTACCACTCAGGCGGGAAGGTAAACAGCATTTTCATGCGCTGCTCTGGTTTGCCAGAAGTGGCTTAGTCATGCTGGCCCCATGACCCAGAAGCTGTACGCTGGCTCCCTCGGCCAATAAAACGAGATGAGCGCCGCAACCCCAGAGTCGGCCACGACTGGGCCTAATGGTCAGGGGTCCCTTTATGATTTCATCCAACTTTCTATTTTCGCTGTGGCCAACATGCCATTGCTAAGTCATTAGTTCTCTCCTTCCCTTGCACACAAGCTGTTGCCATTAAACAAGCAGAGAAGAGAAGAATGATGAATTTGTGAGGCTTGCCCAAATGACTCTCACTTCCAAATTTTATACTGCACTCCAATTTGGGCAAAATTAGAATGTCATTAGGTAGATGAGGGACTCCTTTAGAATGTACCCACCTCTCTTCCCATCGGTGAGTTTAAAGCCAACAAAAATGCAATATGATACAGAAGAGCTGTTTTAGAGAGTTGCCTGGAGACTCAAAATTGGAAATGTAAAATGGAACCAACACGAAAACTGCAGAATGCATAGAGAGAGGAAATGTAGACAACAAGGGTCCCAATTGATTTTAGAATAGGCCTGACTTTATTTTGATTTTAGAATAAATTTTGGAATAGGTGATTTGGTTTTAGAATAGCACCAGGCTCAATCTAGACTGCCGGCTATGTAAGAACATAGCTCAGGAGAACACAAGAAGAGCCTAGCATCCTGTTCTCACCATGGTCCTCTTGATGCCCAGTGGTTGCCCATAAGCAGGACCTGAGCTCAGCAGCGTTTTCCCACTTGTGATTCCCAGCAACTAGTAGAGTCGTACCTTGGTTTTCAAACTTAGTCCATTCCGGAAGTCCGTTCCAAAACCAAAGCATTCCCAAACCAGGGTGTGCTTTCCCATAGAGAATAATGCAAAATGGATTAATCTATTCCAGACTTTCAATAACAACCCCCAAAACAGCAATTTAATATGAATTTTACTATCTAACGAGACCACTGATCTATAAAATGAAAGCAATCAACGATGTACTGCAGTCAGTGGCAGATGTACTGATCAGTGGCAGAACTGGTTTTCAAACAGTCACCAAAAAAAGTGCTGCAAACACAAAAATGCAAAATAAATAGTAAAAGCAGACAGACCTCAGCGTAACACTCAAAACAGAGCACGTTTTGCTTCCGAAGAAAGTTCGCAAACCAGAACACTTACTTCTAGGTGTTTGGGTTCTAAGTTGTTTGAGTACCAAGGCGTTTGAGAACCAAGGTACCACTGTACTCAGAAACACACAGCCTCAGACAGTGGGGTACAACATATCCACCAGGGCCACTATTTTGTCTAACCGTCTTTGAAATCCAATGACGTCGGTGGTTATTATGTGTCCACCACATATGGCTAATAAATTGTAGCTACTTCCAGGAGGTTAGCTGCACCTAGGGTGTCCATTTATGGATTGGCAAAAACAAGGGAAAGTGTAAACAGGGGGTGGGGAGGGATGAGGAGTAGGTGACACCGATTTGCATAAAATCTGCACATGCTAATTTATATGTAGATATGCAGATTTAGAACTAATTACTGTAATTTAAGCAGAAATACAACACATTTAAGTGGGGGAAGACGGTGCTTGCCTCTGATGTGGTGAGAAACCTCCCCAAAGATTATGTGAATTGAAACACAGCCCCACTATGTTTCAGGGTATAATATAGACATTTTTGCATGCAAAATTAGGGGAAATGTGCACCAAAATGCTGGTGGTTGGAAAATTGGAAACATTGATAACAAAAATGACAGCTACTTCCATCCCTGGCTGTCACTGGCTGTGTGGAAAAGCAGGGGTCGGGAACCTCCAACCCATGGGCCAAATCTGGACTGCCTTGCCTCCTTATTTGACCTGCAATGACAATTTCCCCAAACCATGTCCACCTGCCCCACACCTGACTTCATATATGACATCAAGTGTGGAACAGGCAGACATCACGCAGGGTCCAGGTGTGTGAGAGATTTCCCTGCAGAAAACTCTTTTGCACACCTGAACTTCACAGAAAGTGGGACTGGACAACATGTGCACACGCTGTTGTGTGGGGAGTTGAATTAATAATAATAATAATAATAATAATAATAATATTTATACCCTGCCCATCTGGCTGGGTTTCCCCAGCCACTCTGGGCGGCTTCCAACAGAATATTAAAATACAATAACCTATTAAACATTAAAAGCTTCCCTAAACAGGGCTGCCTTCAGATGTCTTCTAAAAGTCTGGTGGTTGTTTTTTCTCTTTGACATCTGGTGGGAGGGCGTTCCACAGGGTGGGTGCCACTACCAAAAAGGCCCTCTGTCTGGTTCCCTGTAACTTGGCTTCTCGCAGCAAGGGAACCACCAGAAGGCCCTTGGCGCTGGACCTCTGTGTCTGGGCAGAACGATGGAGGTGGAGATGCTCCTTCAGGTATATTGAACTGAGGCTTGGTCATTATTTCTTGCCATGGCCCCACCTGTCAAAGTTGGCTCACAGGGTGAGGATAAAGATCTGGCCTTCCAGGCCAATAAAGATCGGGATTCCAGTATACGTTTGGCATAAAGGATGGTCTCCTTTAAAGTGGCTGCGGTCTTATTTTCTTTCAGAGTTCACCAGTAATCCTGTTATCCGCAGTATTTATTCCATCGCTATCCTGCTCTTCCTCCCAAAGGAGCCTGGAACGGCAAACAATAAAACAGGAAAACAATATTGAAATGTTTAAAATATATAAAAACAATCACGTGGTTTACAAAGATAGATTGGCGTCCAGTAGTCGGGATTTCTTGCTTCAACTCTGCTGAAACTGTGCCACTGCTCACTGAGACTTGAAGAGTAAAAGTATCCTGGATAAGAGTAGTTTTTCGGAGAGCTTTTAATGGGAGGGGAGGTCCAAGAGGATAGGGGAGAAGTTCTCTTGCACAAGCAGATGCTCCATCTGCATTTCCTTGAATCCTGCCCAAATTTTCCTCTTTTGGCATCCCGAAGAATAGACAACCTGGACTCCACCGAGTATGTTGAGAAATGTATGCCAGTGGTACCTCCCAGTAATGGGATGCTTTCGTTTTGCTGTTGTTCCGCTCGATGGTTCAAGCATCAACTGTTTTCCCAACTGTGTAATGTTTATGATATGCCTGCTATAAAATACCTTTGCATGAAATATCGCTTTGCCTGAACTCCCTTGTTCATCATTAAATCAGACCAGATGGCTGTTTGCTTACAGTAAAACAGTAAACACTTCATAGGTCAGTGAGTTTAATTCAAAGGGAATATCTTGAGAACTACTGCTCATCTTTCCCTTTCTAAAAGAGGAAAGGAGGAGGAGAACCCTGCTGGATCAGACCAGAGGTCCATCTAGTCTGATAGCCAACATCCAACAGAGACCAGCCAAGATGCTTCTGGGACGCTCAGGGCCGACCCAAGATGTTTTGCAGCATGAGGTGAAGGACAAAATGGCGCCCCCTCTGCATTCCATGGGCAGATGCTGACTGGACTGGTGGCTGAATCTTAATTATTATGGTGTATCAATTTTCTATCTCACCCTTCCACCCAAAGGAGCTTAGGGCAGCAAACAAGAATATAGCAAAACAATATAATTAGAAATAAAACAAGCACATTCAAAACAGTCACAACACATCACGGCCTGCAATTTCAAGGTTGCAGTATTGTTCAGCCATCAAGTGATTGGGTGAACAGGAACAGTTGTTGCAGCTAAGATTCCCAGGTCAGGAGCATCTCAGACTCAGTTTTCAGGGTCCAAAATTGAGACCTAGGGGTAGCCCCTGGTGATGTCACTGGGGGGAAAGCCCCTGATGATGTCATGGAGTCATTCCCCAGTGCTTTCATGGGGCAGGTCCTGAAGATGGAGGTTAATTGGGGAAAGGGAAAGTTGGACCCCCCCAAGTCCTAAATAGCTTGGGACCCAAGTACCAAAAATAGCACATCTCCCAATATCAACTATTTTGAGCAGCCAAGGAGGCCTTGTTGGTGGTGGCCCCACTGGACGCAGCACTGGTTGGTGCTGATGTGTAACAGGACCTTTCTTGGTGTCAGTTCCTCATGTGTGGAATGCCCTCCCTAGTGTGATGTGCCTGTCTCCCTCACTGGAAGGGGCCAGGCAAACCTAGAGACTTCATCTCAGACCTGGAGGTCTAGCAATCCTCTTTTCAACACGGGCAGGGGACGTGTGGCCCTCTAGATGTTGTTGGACTACAACTCCCATCAGCCAGCATGGTCAATGGTCAGGAATGATGGGAGTTGGAGTCCAGTAACATCTGGCCACAGATTCCTATTCAGAATGTGTAGAATACGCACCTTCCGCCGTGTATTCACCAAGCAACAGAGGCCTGGGGATTCCACAAATATCTGTAGGCTTCCACCCAGGTATCAAAGGAGAAGATTTCAAAGGGAAGCTCACACAATTCATTTTTGCAAATAAAGGTGTCAGAGAAAGAGCAGGTTTGCAAATAGCATTTTTAGATCAGCAGTCGGGGGAGAGTCGTTGGCAACTGAATGAACGAGCTATTGCACAGTTAAGGCCAATTTATGCATACAGTGCTCAACAATGCTGTATAATGCTGCTGGCTGAGCTGTTGAATGGAGAACATGATGTGCAATTAAGCCAATTGTGAGTGTAATGAGCAACAGCAAATTGGGCCTGGAGACGGGTAGCAACAGTTATGGCATGTGCCGATTGTGAAAATGGCATCTCCACTGGAGGTGAAATAAATTTGATCTCAATAGCCCCCCTCAAAATTGTCTTCTGAGAATGCTGCCAGTCCCCAGATAGTGTCTCAATTCTCAACTAACTGCCAAATATTTATTGCAAATTTACAACAGTGTAGTTGACCTTCTGCCATTGATAGTGAGCTGTTGTCGATGAGGACGATGTTGAAGTTAATTTTAATTTTATTGATTTTATTGTATTACTATATATCACCCTTCCTCTGAGGAGCTCTAGGTGGTATACCTGATTCCCTCTCTGTCCATAATGTCCTCACAATGTGATGTAGGTTAGGCTGAGAGCTGGTGGCTGAGCCAAGATCACCCAGCAAACTTCAGAACTTAGTGAAATTGAAACCCTTGTTTCAATGCCCTTGTAAGGCACTCTAACCACTGCACCACACTGCCTCTGCAAACTGATGCAGAATTCTGATGAACTGAATTTAAGATTTGAAAAATGAGAGACTGGAATTAACAGATTTGCCCACCCAGATTGCAGACTAGTCATAAGATACAATGTAGATCTCTGCTATGCTTAAGGTTAATACAATTGCGGCCCCAATTAACCCAATGACAAGTGACTCTTCTCTTTATTCTGGGTGTACACACTATTATTATTAGTGTTATACAATTTATATACTGCTGGCTTGTCCAAATGGAGGTTTAGAATTGTAAAACCAATTACCATATTTTTCGCTCTATAAGATGCACCAGATCATAAGACCTAGTTTTTGGAGGAGGAAAAAAAGAAAAAAAATATTCTGAATCTCAGAAGCCAGAACGACAAGAGGGATCGCTGCGCAGCGAAAGCAGCAATCCCTCTTGCTGTTCTGGCTTCTGGGATAGCAGCGCAACCTGCATTCACTCCATAAGACGCACGCACATTTCCCCTTACTTTTTAGGAGGGAAAAAGTGAGTCTTATAGAGCAAAAAATACGGTATATATATTTTTGAAAATGTACATAATTAAATTGCACAATAAGACAGTTTCATGAAAACTTTTTTAAAAAATCCATAAAAATGTACCATAAAATAAGCCTGCTAAAATAGTGTAGCAATTCAGTGTCCCACTCATAGGGTGAAGGACCACTGTGTCAGATGGAGTTAACATAATCAGAAAGGATGTAAGATGATGTCCTTCCTGAGCCAATGCGGTCATGGACAACCTCACCCCGCTACTTGTAACAGCAAGAGCTTACCCAGGTGTCCTGGAGAAAGGCCAGAAAGGATAATTGTATTATGCCAGCCATTCCCACCCCCTGAAGTTTCAATTAGATATGCTGTTCTGCACTTGCCACATTAACATGTCATGTTTTGTCAAGTACATGCTTCTCGGGACTATGAAGATCTGATCGCTATAAACTCCAAGGGCATAATTCAACCAAAGTTAAGAATTCTAAGGACTGCTGGTTTTTGTGGCAGAAGTAGGTTGAATCCTGACAAGACAGAAGTACAGTTTTGGGGGGAACAGGGGGCAGACGGGTGTGGGGGACTCCTGAATGTGGTCCTGAATGGGGCAACTGTGCCCCTGAAGGACCAGCTGCGCAGCCTGGGAGTCATTTTGGACTCACAGCTGTCCATGGAGGCACAGGTCAATTCTGTGTCCAGGGCAGCTGTCTACCAGCTCCACCTGATACACAGGATGAGACCCTACTTGCCTGCAAACTGTCTCGCCAGAGTGGTGCATGCTCTAGTTATCTCCCGCTTGGAACACTGCAATGCTCTCTAAGTGGGGCTACCTTTGAAAGTGACCTGGAAACTACAACTAATCCAGAATGCGGCAGCTTGACTGGTGACTGGGAGTAGCCCCCGAGACCATATAACACCGGTCCTGAAAGACCTACATTGCCTCCCAATAAGTTTCTGAGCACAATTCAAATTGTTGGTCCTCAGCTTTAAAGCCCTAAATGGCCTTGGCCCTGTATACCTGAAGGAGCATCTCCACCCCCATCGTTCAGCCTGGACACTGAGGTCCAGTGTCGAGGGCCTTCTGGCGGTTCCCTCACCGTGAGAAGTGAGGTTACAGGGAACCAGGCAGAGGGCCTTATCAGTAGTGGCACCCGCTCAACCCATCGTGGGGATTCAAACCACCGACCTTCTGATCGGCAAGCCCAAGAGGCTTGGTGGTTTAAACCACAGCCCCACCCGCATCCCCAAGGGTAGCCCCACATAGAGTGCATTGCAATAATCCAACCACTAGATAGGATGGTAGACTAGAGGACCTTGCTGTGATGCACCAGGGCTGTTTCTGGGCCCTTATGGTTGTACAAGATGCCACCCGCTCACACAACCATTGCAAACAACCCATAAATTATTCATCATGTTAATCAGTTTCAACAAAGAACAGAAAACTGATACCCCATAACCGTGAATGAAACCTTGCCTATTTTAACAGGAAATCCACATTTGCATAAAGATTAAATCAATGCAATAAAAAAAAGTACTTTGCTCGGCTGTAAAATGTTTTTAGCAGCCTAATAAATTATCAGGTAGACTTGAGGGTGAAATTAGCAAAAGATAATGAGTGAGTCTTGTGAAGCAACAGCTTCAATTTGCACCTAAGTGCAGGAGAGATTGGCGTTGAAAGTGATAGAAACGGCTTCCTGTTCTGACGGGGCTCCTTCGCCAGACCTTGTTAAACAATCCATTTCCACTCACTGAATCCTGAACTAATCGTTGTGGGGTTTATGGAGTTTATCTGTTTAAATGCACTCTAAATCTCCCATTTAGAAAAATGGGCATTTAGTTGGCGAAAAGATGGAAAATAAATCGTTGGAGAGATTCTCCGCGTTATCAAGAGAGGAGCCCAAGCGAACTAGATACTGGCCATATTAACGTTAACATCTCTTCGGGTGTTCATTTCTCTTCCACTAACCCACATTCACACAGTTTTATTGCTGAAACTCACTTTGGCATCTCTGGCATTGAAAAATCTGTTCATCCACTGAGTTTTCCCATTCAAACTATTCTAGACTTAGCTATTCTTCATGAACGGTGATCTCTGTGGTGGAGCCGGTGTGGTGTAGGCATTTGAGTGTCAGACTAGGACCTGGGAGGAAAAGGTAAAGGGACCCTTGACCATTAGGTCCAGTTGTGACCAACTCTGGGGTTGCACGCTCATCTCATTCTATAGGCCGAGGGAGCTGGCGTTTGTCCGCAGATAGCTTCCGGGTCATGTGGCCAGCATGACTAAGCCACTTCTGGCGAACCAGAGCAGCACATGGAAATGCCGTTTACCTTCCCACCAGAGTGGTACCTATTTATCTACTTGCACTTTGACGTGCTTTTGAACTGCTAGGTGGCAGGAGCAGGGACAGAGCAACGGGAGCTCACCCCGTCGCGGGGATTCAAACCACTGACCTTCTGATCGGCAAGTCCTAGGCACTGTAGTTTAACCCACAGCACCACCTGTGTCCCTAGGACCTGGGAGACCAGGGTTCAAATTTCCCCCTTGGCCATGAAGCTCTCTGGGAGAAGGGTTGTAGCTCTGTGATAGAGCATCTTCTTGCATGCAAAAGGTCCCAGGTTCAATGTCAAAGTAGGAATGGGAGAGACCTGTGTTTGAAACCCTGGAGAGATGCTGCCAGGCAATGTGGAAAATACTGATTGTAGATGGAGCAGTGACTCCATCTCAGTTTAAGGGAGCCAGTGTGGTGTAGTGGTTAAGAGCGGTGGACTCCTAATCTGGTGAACCGGGTTCGCTTCCCCGCTCCTCCACATGCAGCTGCTGGGTGACCTTGGGCTAGTCACACTTCTCTGAAGTCTCTCAGCCTCACTGACCTCACAGTGTTCATTGTGGGGGAGGAAGGGAAAGGAGATGGTTAGCCACTTGAAACTCCTTAAGGCAGTGTTTCTCAACCTGTGGGTCCACAAATGTTGGACTACAACTCCCATCATCCCTGACCACTGGTCATGCTGGCTAGGAATGATGGGAGTTGTAGTCCAACAACATCTGGGGACCCACAGGTTGAGAAACACTGCCCTAAGGGGAGTGAAAGGCAGAATATCAAATCCAAACTCTTCCTCTTAAGGAAGCTTTCTATGTTTCTCACCTTGGAGAACTGCTGCCACTACAGGCAACCCCTATTGTTCGGACATTGTGTTCCCTGTCATTGTGTGCAATAGCAGAGCGCACATAAGCCCGGTCTGCCCTGTTCCACTCCTCCCCCATTCCACCCCATTCTGCCCCCCCTTTCCAGTCACTTCTGTGTCACCACGATGTGTGCATGCACAGCCATGTGTCCCCACCCCACTCACCACTCCCCTCCCCACATTCTTCTTCTTTTTCTTCCTCTTCCTCTTCCTCTTCTTCCTAATTGTTTAAATCAATTCATAAACCAAGAACTTATACATTGACCACTAATAAGGAAACCTATGTTGTAGATATTCCCCCCCATTTATTATGCTATTTTTTTGTGATATACAAATGGCATGTGAAAACTTGGTATACTTATTTGTATAACATCATTCCTGTTTATAAAACCCAATAAAAAATTAAAAAATAAATAAAAAGTTTTTGAAAATAAAATAAAATAAAATAAATGGAAGCACATAAATTGGTCATTGCCTGTACTGCATTAGATAGTCTGATTATCTGACTCAGCATATATATATATATATATATATATATATATATATGCAGGTTTTGGTGTCCTCGGGTGTCTTCCCGTGTAAAAGTTGGGG
>JAXCMG010000038.1:2976324-2994067 GCA_034642415.1 Podarcis siculus
CCCCAACTTTTACACGGGAAGACACCCGAGGACACCAAAACCTGCATTCCTGTACCCGTGAAAATCTACGAAAGCATATATATATATATATATACAGAGAGAGAGAGAGAGAATTCCCCTTTTCCTTCTTTTTATATTATATTATAATTACACACACACACATACATACACTTTTCAAGTTTTTTACATTTCACTAATTCTATACATTTCACTAATTTTTACAATCATTTTGACATTTCAAAATTTGACTTCCTTCCCCCTCTTTCTGCGGTTCTTTAAATTTGTCTTTAATATCTTCTGCATATCCAAATTAACTTAATTTGCTCATTTATTCATCTCCTTTAAATATATACCCTTATAAAACTGCAGGTTATTACAATAATCCTGCCAATGTTTTGATATGTTTATAATTTATCTGTAAATAGTCAACAAACCATTTCCACTCTTTATTTTAAAATTTTTGAAATCTTGATTTCTTATTCTTCTGGTA
This sequence comes from Podarcis siculus, assembly GCA_034642415.1. Lineage (NCBI taxonomy): Eukaryota > Metazoa > Chordata > Lepidosauria > Squamata > Lacertidae > Podarcis > Podarcis siculus. The sequence goes on from JAXCMG010000038.1 coordinate 2,976,815, forward strand.
AGTTTCTCCATTTCTGCATATTCTGTAAGTTTTTGTATCCATTCTTCTCTTGCTGGGACTTCTGCTTCTTTCCATTTTTGGGCAAGGAACATTCTGCCTGCTGTAGTAGCATACATGAATAAGTTTCTATACATTTTAGGTAGTTCTGTCCCTATAATTTCCAAAAGAAAAGCTTCTGGGTTTGTTTTTGTTTGTTTGTTTGTTTGTTTTTACAAAGGTTTTTTTTAAACATCCTTTTCATTTCATTATATATCATTTCCCAGTATAAGGGAACTCAGAATAGCTTCCTCTGATTCTGTGCCTCCCCATACACTTCAGTCAGGAAGTGGGGCTTGGACCCTAGTCTTCGCTTTCTGGGATGAAAGACTGGCTGAAATGCAGGGCATGACTTGCTTTGCAGTGGCCTCCAACTATTAGGGCTCTGTTGAAGCTATTCAACCACATTTGCTTGCTGTAACAAACTGAAGGAATGGGTTTCTGTGCAGTCAGTTTAAAACTGACTCAACCCCCCCTTTTCTTCTTTCTCCAAGAGAGCACTCTAAAATGCATAAAACTTGAGCTGTTGAGCAAATGCATAACAAGAACACAGCTGCATAAACAAGGCTCTCTCCTTTATCAGTCTGTGACGATAAGGATGGCCTTGTCCACTCTAAAGTGGAACAGGGATGACACTCTAGGTCTTATCTTACCACAACCCTGATGCACAGACCTAAGTCCAGAAACAAAGCTAGAGTGTGTTCTCGGAGATGATGACCTCTTCCTCCAAGATAAGAGTAGGAAGAGGAAGATCCTTTTATGGTCAGAAGTACAGGAAGGAATAGCCTTTTATGGTTAAGAATACCAGAGCAGGAACATATGTGATGTCAACCTGCGTACATAGGCTGACGTGGTTGGATTCCTGGGGAATGAGGGAGAGGGTGCCTGGAGGATATATATACTGCATGAAACTTCTCATTTCTTTGGACTTGCTGTGGACTCACCACGCAAGTGCCTTCTGCTATCCGGAGAGCAGAATAAACTCTTTCTGGGAACCAACCTCGGTGTCATTTGACTTCCTTCCTCCTGTCCCAGAGCAATGCAGACCCAATTGGTGAACTCCAATAAAGCTACAGAACAAGAGTGCGCCTTAACAGGAGATACAGTGCTGCTGTTCTTTCCCCATAATTTAAAACAGTTTTTAATCTGCCAATAGACTGTTTTTGCATGGCTCGGCTTATTAAGTTCTTTAAACTATTTTATTGATTTCTGTAAGGTCCTTTGTGGGATTTGGTTAACAGAAAACAACAACCCAGCAATCCATTAAACAAACGAAGAGGCAGACAGGCAGAGAACTACTATGCAAGGTGATTTGGATACAGAGAGTGCATTAGTTGCAGAGGCACAGATCCATATTGGTACACATTTGTTCCTGAATTACATGGGTGAATTACCCTACTGGGTGGAGAACCTGGGACCTTCCTGTGGTCACTGGGCTACATCCCCCATCATCCCAGACCCAAGGCAATGCTGGCTGAGGCTTATGGGACTTAGGGACCAACAAGACCTTGAGGGCCATGTGACCCATGTAGGTAATTGCAGGACCCCAGGGTGCAATCCTGAGCCCAGCCAGATAAGAGTGGGGATCAAAGGAGTGGCAGAGCCACCCCCAAATCTACATCCACATCATTCACATCCATCCAAACGGCCTCGGCCCAGTATACCTGAAGGAGTGTCTCCACCCCCATCGTTCAGCCTGGACACTGAGGTCCAGCGCCGAGGGCCTTCTGGTGGTTCCCTCACTGAAAGAAGCCAGGTTACAGGGAACCAGGCAGAGGGCCTTCTTGGTAGTGGCACCTGCCCTGTGGAACACCCTCCCATCAGATGTCAAAGAAAAAAACAACTACCAGATTTTAAAAGACATCTGAAGGCAGCCCTGTTTAGGGAAGCTTCTCATGTTTAATAGGTTATTGTATTTTAATATTCTGTTGGAAGCTGCCCAGAGTGGCTGGGGAAACCCAGCCAGATGGGCGGGGTATAAATAATAAATTATTATTATTATTATTATTATTATTATTATTATTATTATTATTATCCAGGAACAGGCTGTTTTGCTACACCATCTCCAAGGCTAATGCAGCAAATGGACCCTGCTCAGGACTCCTGGTGCAATTTGTGGCTTGTTGAGCCAGCTTAGAGTCCAAAGGATCCTTAACTGCCTCAGCTTCATCTCCTTGCTGCTCTCCTCTCACCTCCCAAATGGCCCCTAGGGTGGCTTTCCCCCCTGTCTACCATATGTGGAGATACTTTCGGTAAGTGGAGCCACCCTTTTAGCACAGCCTGGTGCAGCTAGGCAGAGATGGATGGATGGCTCTCTGCATCAAAGAAACCCTCTCCAGTTATTGTATTCTAGTGTTCTGTTGGAAGCCGCCCAGAGTAGCTGGGGAAACCCAGCCAGATGGGCGGGGTATAAATGAAAATTATTATTATTATTATTATTATTATTATTATTATTATTACAGTGGTATCTCGGGTTACGTACGCTTCAGGTTACATACGCTTCAGGTTACAGACTCCGCTAACCCAGAGATAGTGCTTCAGGTTAAGAACTTTGCTTCAGGATGAGAACAGAAATCGTGCTCTGGCGGCGCGGCAGCAGCAGGAGGCCCCATTAGCTAATTTGAATTGTTTGAATTGTTTGGATTTGAATTGTTCTGGAAGTCACTAGAAATCTCTTGTTGGGGAGGTTGGCAACCATGTCCTAGATGAAACCAAAGTCACCCTCCCAAAAGTGAATTACAATGTATAGAGTCTGTATGGATCCTTCAAAACACACCCACCCTATTATTAAATCTCACACTTGAGATCTGTAAAGCTACTAACTGGATTCTGAATATTCTTCCATCCCAGTACAGTGGTTCCTCGGATTACAGACTCTTCAGGTTACAGACGCTTCAGGTTACAGACTCCACTAACCCAGAAATAGTACCTCAGGTTAAGAACTTTGCTTCAGGGTGAGAACAGAAATCACGCAGCAGTGGCAGCGGGAGGCCCCATTAGCTAAAGTGGTGCTTCAGGTTGAGAACAGTTTCTGGTTAAGAACAGACCTCCAGTTCTTAAGTTCTTAACACGAGGTACCACTGTACTGTATTTAAATGTGAATTTTTGTGCAGAGCTTTTTGGTTTTTTGCTTGTTGTTGTTTTGAAGGGCATATTGATTTAGAAACTGGATTGGAGAGTCCTATGCAAAAGTGATGTGGACCAGATTGATTTGTCTGTCAGTAGGCTTAGCTCTTCTTGTTATTGGGGTTCCCCGTTGTGGCTCATCTCAACATCGGAAAAAGCAAATAGTTTTGACAATGGTTAATTGGGTCCAATGACTGATCCCTTTCAGTAGGGACACTAGCACTTCCCTTTCCTTGGGAAACTATTGAAAAATTGGCTCCCCGTTAAGGAGCAGCCAATTATTCAACACTTCATTATGTAGGGAGGTAGATTGTCTCTGTGACCAAGCATTTATGCCGCCTTTATTCAACCGCTCCTGCAAAGTTTGTGCAAACTAATCTTATGCTAATTAGGATAATGATTTCAGTGAGGCTGGATCCTAATCCTTTAAAAGCTTATCCACATTAACTGAGCTTAGAGGTAGCTTGTTATTAATTGTCATTACAATGGAAAGGCCACTTATCCCTTCCTGATTTTCTGCCAGCCATTTCCTGGATGATTCAGATTGCTGAAGAATCACATTCTATAGCCCTGGTATGGAAGTTCTGATAAGCAAGCTTGATGATGTAGGTAAGCTTTCGACTATTATTATTTGGGGGTAAATATCAAAGCTCATTTCTCCTTGTTAAGGGCCACATTTCCATGACAAAGGCATGCAAATGATTTTTGGAATTAGATTGAAAATGCTGATAGAGAATTCAAAAGAGAGAATGCAACTTGCAGGATATGAGAAATGGCAGAATTATTATTATTATTATTATTTAAATGGATTGCTGCCTGCTCCATCCTGAAGGCTTAAAGGGGGTTATGTATTAGAATCTAGATCTAGACCTAAAACTAGATTTCACTGAGGGGCGAATAATAATTTTTACCTGAAGCTATCTGGTCTACCATCCAGAAAATAATAGGTGTTCTGCCCTGCCAGGATCAAATATAATAGTGGTTTGGGACCAGTTATGGACTTTGTATTGTTGTTGTTTAGTCGTTTAGTTGTGTCCGACTCTTCGTGACCCCGTGGACCAGAGCACGCCAGGCACTTCTGTCATCCACTGCCTCCCGCAGTTTGGTCAGACTCATGTTTGTAGCTTCGAGAACACTGTCCAGCCATCTCATCCTCTGTCGTCCCCTTCTCCTTGTGCCCTCCATCTTTCCCAACATCAGAGTCTTTTCCAGGGAGTCTTCTCTTCTCATGAGATGGCCAAAGTATTGGAGCCTCAGCTTCACGATCTGTCCTTCCAGTGAGCACTCAGGCCTGATTTCCTTCAGAATGGATCGGTTTGATCTTCTTGCAGTCCATGAGACTCTCAAGAGTCTCCTCCAGCACCATAATTCAAAAGCATCAATTCTTCGACGATCAGCCTTCTTTATGGTCCAGCTCTCACTTCCATACATCACTACTGGGAAAACCATGGCTTTAACTCTATGGACCTTTGTTGGCAAGGTGATGTCTCTGCTTTTTAAGATCCTGGGACTTTGTATAGCATTGTTGAAATGAATGGCCAAGACCCCCTCAAATTCAAGGATCAAAAAGCATGGGAACTATTAGATGAATTTTTATGGGTGGGGTGGCCTCCCTCATGGGGGTTTTGGAAGTGATGTTCCCAGTGACTTCCACCATTCCCCAACACATACGCTCTCAAGGCAAATGTTTAAAAAATGTGGTATAAACACTGACAACTGGGAAACACTGGCCTGCAAGCGTTCCAGTTGGAGAACAGCCTTTATCAAAGGTGTCATGGACTTTGAAGACGCTCGAACTCAGGATGAAAGGGAGAAATGAGTTAAGAGGAAGGCACGCTTGGCAAACCCTCACCATGATCAACTCCCACCCAGAAACCAATGTCCCCACTGTGGAAGTATGTGTGGGTCCAGAATTGGCCTCCACAGTCACTTAGGGACACACTGTAAAGACCATATTCATGGAAGACAATCTTATTCGGTTACGAGTGATTGCTAAAGAAGAAGAAGGGATTCTAGACTAGATGGGCGTGATCCATTAGGTTCTTACTGTGTTCTTCTGATGGCTCACTCTTCCCTCAACACAATGCAACAGCATTCTCATTCCATGCTCGGCGTTCCTGGAGTTTGCGGACCTGAAATCTGTCCTTTTATTTCTCTCATTCTTAGCATGAGAAGCTACAGGCAGTATATCTCCATGGCCATAAAAGCATCAGGCAACATCCCATGTGAATCCCATTGCTTGAACCTTAAAACCAGATGTGAACATATAATAAATGGATGGGATTTTTCTCCTCTCCCTTCTCCCCTACCAGGAAGCTATTGCTCTCATAAATTTCAAGCTTCTCAATTTACAGCAGACCATCTTCTCTTTGATATTTTTATTGTTGCCACTAAAAGTTGCTTCGCAGCTTTCTGACACTGGAGGGGGGACATAAATCACCCCATTTTCCTCCAGGTTTTGCCCATATTGAAAGCGGCTTCCATATTCTGAAGGGCACCGTTAAGCTTATGGATTATATAAAATGGTGCTTCTTAGATGATGGGACAGTCTTCCCTAGGTATGCTTAACCGTCCACTCCTTGCTTCAGAAACACAACAGTCTGATTTATAGTCTGATTTATACATTAGTCTATTGCAAGGATGGAGGGGGGCCTGTCCTTTGGTTGGAGAGTCCCTTAGGGCAATTTGTTGGAAGCAGGTAAGAAGCCAGAGAGACGTGGGTGGCGCTATGGGTAAAACCTCAGCGCTTAGGACTTGCCGATTGCATGGTCGGCGGTGCGCTCCCATCGTTCGGTCCCAGCACCTGCCAACATAGCAGTTCGAAAGCACCCCCAGGTGCAAGTAGATAAATAGGGACTGCTTACCAGCGGGAAGGTAAACAGCGTTTCCATGTGCTGTGCTGGCTCGCCAGATGCAGCTTGTCATGCTGGCCACGTGACCCAGAAGTGTCTGCGGACAGCGCTGGCTCCCGGCCTCTAGAGTGAGATGAGCACACAACCCTAGAGTCTGTCAAGACTGGCCCGTACGGGCAGGGGTACCTTTACCTTTACCTTTAAGAAGCCAGAGGGGTGAGCAGGCTGGGTCTCTCCCTCTCCCTCTCCCTCTCCCTCTCCCTCTCCCTCTCTCTCTCTCTCTCCAACAACCCCTTCTCTGTTTCTCTCCTCTCTTCCTCCCTGCCCAGTGATCTGCAGCAGAAGGAAGGGGCAGGCAGTCCTTGCCATAATTTCCTAACTGGCTTTCAGTAGTTGTGGGAAGAACTGGATAGCAGTGATGGCAAATCCCATTTTGATCCCAACATGAATTCATAGGAGTATAAGCTTAGCTCAGACTAGGATGAGAATTCTTTTGACCTGGGAGACTTTCTATTTCTAAGTCCCCCAAAGGATAATTACCATACTTTTCCATCTATAAGATGCCTCCATGCATCAGACACCCCCTATTTTTGGGGACTCAAATTTAAGAAAACGGGAGGGGGGGAGATGGCACACAGTTGCCCATAGGTTTTGAGCTTTTCAAAGAGGGGCTTGCCGAAAATCACTCACCCATGCACGTTGCTGAACCCACCTATCGTCTGTCACAGAAGCTGCCAATCACCCACCTAACTGCCAGAACGTCAGCCAATCAACACCACCCATTGACGCAGCAACCAATAACACGCACAATAGCCGCTGACGGCCTCGGCAGCAACCAATCAAATGTCCACCCTATGCACTACCCATGTATAAGACGACCCCCACTTTTTAGCATGATTTTTAAAGGAAAAAACATAGTCTTATACACAGAAAAGTGCGGTAGCCATTTTCCCCACCTCCCATTAGTAGGGTTCGCAGGTCCACCTGCTACCTACAGAGTCCCAACAACTCTACAGCTCAGGATGTGAAAATCTGGCTCCTGCATGTATTCTGCTTGAGGTGTTCTATTCCATTTCTAGTTTTTGAAGGCTGCTCTGTTGGGTCAACAGTGAAACTGTAGAACCTGACAATTTAGATTTCTCTCTCTCTCTCCTCTCACTTTTTGATCCCAGATTAAATCTTGCCTTGAATGAAAACTTTATTGAGAGTCAATTTCATCACCCGTGTCCAGTTACAGCTGCTGAAACTCAATAAGCCCTCCTCTGTCAATATCTTCCTATCTGCCTTCTTTCATTCCAGATAATTACACGTCCTCCCTCAGGAATGGCCCGGCTGATGTTCCTTTGTATATTTTGTGGACGGTGTCGAGTTTGTCTGAAGTGTGCTATTAAGCATTTTAAAACTTTGAAAGAACCTTTCAAGGGAGCTGGTCATATTGAACAGCAAACATAAAATCAGGGGTAGGAGCAGCTGGCTTGGTAACCTTACTGTTGGGGTTTTTTTAAATGGATATTGCAAGGAATTCTTGCTCACTGTACAAGTATTAGAGGGGACATTCAGAGCCCAATATTTTATGGTGCATTTTTATGGCGCTAATTTGTTCAAAGTCCAGTTGTTTCTTCCATTGCCCAAAGTAAAAATAAAATAAAATGACATTTTAAATCTTAGCCTAACCTACCTCACAGGGTTGCAGTGAAAGTGATATTGGATCATCCAAATATATGACAACTTGAGGAAGGGCAGGATGCACAAATGAGGGCTGGTAATTGCTTTACTTTTTGGAACAACTTGCCCCACGCCACCCTGCCCAAAGAAATAGAAAATGGAAGCCAATAAACAAATGCTTTTCTTATTTTTTTCCTACCTTTCCAAAGTGTCTTGTTTCAAAGTTCAGAATCAATGCCTGGGAAAGCCTAAAGGTCAGTAAAGGTTGTATGGAAATGACACTTTTGTACTGTATGTGAAGAGAAATGTAAAACAATGGAGCCACTGGTTTTCCTTTACATTATATCCAGTTCTTGAATGGTCCACATTTCCAGTGTTGTTTAAATTAATTGCATCCAGATGTAATGTATGTTTACACAGAGATCAATCTCACTAATTTCAATGGGGCTTACTCCCAAGTAAGTGCATCCGAGATTGCTGCCCTGTAGTATTGTGCTGCCTTAAGAATTACAGTGGTACCTACATGCTGTCATGTATATGAACTTGATAAGTGTATTTTGCATCACTTCCAGTTGTTGTTGTTTAGTCATCTTAGTCGTGTTCGACTCTCTGTGACCCCATGAACCAGAGCATGCCTCGGAAACTCTCACTTTCTTCTCAAAGCTTCTCCTTTTTTTATGTCCATGGAGTTTTCTTGGCAAAATACTGGAGTGGTTTCCCAGTTCCTTCTCCAAGTGGATCACATTTAGTCTAAACTCTCGGCTATGACCTGTCCATCTTGGGTGGCCCTGCATGGCACAGCTCATAGCTTCTTCGAGTTATTCAAGCCCCTTCGCCACAACAAGGCAGTGATCCACAAAGGAACCTTATGTAATTACTATGAAACAAAAAGAAGCGGGTGGCGCTGTGGTCTAGACCACTGAGCCTCTAGGGCTTGGAGTTGTTCAGCAACCACCCACTCAATCACCTTGCCCAAGAATGGTAGATTTGAGACTGGGCGATAGCTGGCCATATTGGACGGGTCTAAAGATGTTTTTTTAAGAAGCAGTTTAATGACCGCCTCTTTCAGCGCGTCTGGGAGCAGCTATCCTATCTTTAAAAGACATCTGAAGGCAGCCCTGTTCAGGGAAGTTTTCCATATTTAATGCTGTACTGTTTTTAATATTTGATTGGGAGCCGCCCAGAGTGGCTGGGGGAACTCAGCCAGATGGGCGGGGTATAAATAATAAATTATTATTATTATTATTATGAGTCAGGGGATCAAGAAGCAAAGATTCAAGGAGTCAAACACAGCAAGGCAGAGAACGTGTTGCTGTGGCAAAGAGCCAAAGGGAAAATGCTGACCTTATATCCCTTCCCGGCTCTTGCCACCAGGTGCTGTGAGTTACCAATCGGCCTCACCTGTGGGGCTGCACCTTGCCTCTTCAGAACAAACTTAGGAAGGCCCCAGTCCTGCAGAGTCCTATTGGTCACAGGGCCTGGCTCCTGCACGCACACCTGACACAGGGAATGAGAACGCTGGCATATAGAGAGAACAGATAAGAATGGATTGCGGAGGTGAGGGAGAAGCATCAGGGAGCAGCCTTGACGTTCTCTGGGCACAGGGATAACGGAAGGGAGAGCCAGAGTGAAAGAATGCAGCTTGTCAGCTCAGACAGTGACTCAGACCCAGGAATACCGGCAGTGCCCTCTCCAAAATCTCAGAGGATCACAAGACTTTACGAGAAGCGCGGAAAGGAAAGGAAGAGAAGGTGGGTGTCTTCCTGTTGGGGGGAAAGGGGGTGGAGCTTAGTTCCTGCAACTGTGCTATCTGAGGATGATGGAGATTAGCTGAACTCCAACCTGGTTTGTTTGTTTAAAACAATAAATCTGAAATGATTGACTGCCAGAGTTGTCTCACGTTTGTGGGAGACACCCAAGCCATTACAACTTGCTGCCAGCTCCCTAAACCATGGATAGGCAAACTAAGGCCCGGGGGCTGGATCCGGCCCAATCGCCTTATAAATCCGGCCCACAGACGGTCCAGGAATCAGCGTGTTTTTACATGGGTAGAATGTGTCCTTTTATTTAAAATGCATCTCTGGGTTATTTGTGGGGCCTGCCTGGTGTTTTTACATGAGGAGAATGTGTGCTTTTATTTAAAATGCATCTCTGGGTTATTTGTGGGGCATAGGAATTTGTTCATCCCCCCCAAAAAAATATAGTCTGGCCCCCCACAAGGGCTGAGGGACAGTGGACCGGCCCCCTGCTGAAAAAGTTTGCTGACCCCTGCCCTAAACACTTTGTGTCCTCCTGTGTTCACGCAGGACATCCAATGAAGGCCATCGGTAGGAATTCAGGAGGAACAATGCTACCCAGTTAAGGCTGGATATCCCAGTCAGTAGAGCACAAGGCTCTTACTCTCGGGGTCATGGGACTGAGCCCCACATTAGGCAAAAGATTCCTGCATTGCAGGGGGATTGGACTAGATGCCCCTCATGGTATGGACCAGCTCTATGATTCTATGAAATCACAGGGCATGGTGAATCCATGGAAGAGTACAAAGAAGACAGAATGGGGGGAACAGTTTCATATCTAGCTTCTGGTGTTTGTTTGATCTGCTGCAACTCATTCATATATCCCCCCACCATCACTTGATGCTGCAGTCATCAGTGATAAACGCAACATCTGTTCTCTTATATATTCATACGTAATAGAGGTGGAAGAGCTGGATATAATGCTTGGTTAGGTTTAAATCATTACTATTGAACATGAGGTCAATGGGTCAATAAATCCTACTATTCCTCTTCTTCCCCCCTCCTTTTCCTCCTCCACAATTTTTTCACTCATCACTGGTTAATAAATCCTGTTTTTTCCCCCATAATAGACCACTGTGCAACATGCTTTGTGAATCGCAATGGAAATGCAATGGGATATTATGATATTTTACTGTAGCCCACCCTAAGAAAGAATGCTGAGAACAAACAATAGGACAGTGTGTGTGTGTGGTGTGTGTGTGTGTGTGTGTGTGTGTGTGAGAGAGAGAGAGAGAGAGAGAGAGAGAGAGAGAGAATGGTAAAGATTCAGATGGATAATTGATGCCAGCTCTCTCATGGGTTTTTTCTGCTTTATAAAAGTAAAGGTAAAGGGACCCCTGACCATTAGGTCCAGTCATGACCGACTCTGGGGTTGCGGCGCTCATCTCGCTTTATTGGCCGAGGGAGCCGACGTACAGCTTCCAGGTCCAACCAACCTTCTGATCAGCAAGTCCTAGGCTCTGTGCTTTATAGCCATCTCTAAAAGAAGCAAATGGCCCCCTCTCCCTTTACATTAGTTTGTTGCTTTTTTAAAATAAATTTTTATTAATTTTCCAACATAGATTTTAAACATACACAGCACAATACATAAACAAACAAACATATAAAACACGTATAAATTCGTAACCTTCTTTTCATTTACCCTCTTTCACCGACTTCCCCATGCCTCCCTTTTCTGCATCTCTAATTGGTAATTTTTCCAGCAACCCCTCGCTTCTGCTAACTTTTAAACTTTTTTCTTTTCCTTCTTATTTTACCCAATCATTTACAGCTGTAATCTAGATTTTTACATTACCCTTGACATTTTAGCATTCATTAATCTTATAATAGTTTTTAAGATAAGTTTTAAATTTCTTCCAATCTTCATCCACCGTCTCTCTTCCTTGGTCACGGATTCTGCCAGTCATCTCGGCTAGTCCCATATAGTCAATCACCTTCGTCTGCCATTCTTCCAGTGTGGGTAGTTCTTGTGTCTTCCAATACTTTGCTATAAGAACTCTTGCTGCTGTTGTAGCATACATAAAAAAAGTCTTATCCTTCCTTAATACCATTTGGCCGAACATGCCCAAGAGAAAAGCCTCTGGTTTCTTGTGAAAGGTACATTTAAGGACCTTCTTGATTTCATTATAGATCATTTCCCAGAAGACATTAATCTTACATTAGTTTGTACTTGTCTAGAATTGCATGGGGGGAGGTAGAAAAGGGTTAATGCAACCATTTGCACACCTTCCTGGATTTCACAAGTGGAAACTGGGACACACTTGCCTGCATAGTCCCGTCCAGATATTGTTGGACTACAACTCCTATAATGACTGATAATAGATTGGCTGGGACTGATGGGAACTGGCGTTCAACAATGCCTGATGGGCTCCATGAAGGCCACCCCAACCTAGTTCATCACTCGGCTTCCTACACTGGCGAACCAGATGCCTCTGTAGTTGATCCCTAGCAACAGTGGTACGTTGCCTCCGGGACTAGAGTTTGCGTAAAGGTAAAGGTACCCCTGCCCGTACGGGTCAGTCGTGTCCGACTGTAGGGTTGTGCGCCCATCTCACTTAAGAGGCCGGGGGCCAGCGCTGTCCGGAGACACTTCCGGGTCACGTGGCTAGCGTGACGAAGCTGCTCTGGTGAGCCAGCACCAGCGCAGCACACGGAAAAGCCGTTTACCTTCCCGCTAGAAAGCGGTACCTATTTATCTACTTGCACTTAAGAGTGCTTTCGAACTGCTAGGTGGGCAGGAGCTGGGACCGAATGACGGGAGCTCACCCCGCCGCGGGGATTCGAACCACCATGCGATCAGCAAGCCCTAGGCGCTGAGGATTTACCCACAGCGCCACCCGCGTCCCACAGAGTTTGTATACAGCCCTTGTAATCAGCATTCACTTTCTTCTAAAAAGCCTATAGGGTAATCTCTGGAGTAAAGCTATCAGGAGTAGCATGTAAAATGGCAGGCTGTGAATGGCATGATGCCTTATTGTTCATAAACCTGCAGCCATATGCCTTGGATATCATTTAAAGGATTATTAGGGGATAAGGCTAGAATGTGACCCTATAGAACTACACATTGTCCACCAGACTGGATGTCAGGCCAAATAGATCAGTGATCTGAGCCAGTAGAAAGCAGCTACAGGTCAACAGAACTTTGGAGAAAGCCGTTGCTCAATGGTAGAGAACTTGCTGAAGGTTCTATGATGAACCGCAGACATCTTCATTTAAAAAACATATTGAGTAAACAGGTAGATATCAAGATGAAAGAACAGAGACTCAGGCAAAGTCCCGCTCTGAAAAAAAAAAAAACATTTCTCACCCTTCCAATCATCTTGAGGAGAGCCTAGGTGACTGGAGTCAGGCTGAAGAGGTCACAGCTCACTGGTAGAGCCTATGAATGCTGATGTTTCCAAGCTTTGTAGTAAACCACTTAGAGGTTCTACTTCACAATCAAGCAGTATACAAATTTCATTATAGCTAAAGGGACCCCTCACCATTAGGTTCAGTCGTGGCCGACTCTGGGGTTGTGGTGCTCATCTCTCTTTATTGGCCTAAGGAGCTGGTGTACAGCTTCCAGGTCATGTGGCCAGCATGACTAAGCCGCTTCTGGCGAACTAGAGCAGCGCACGGAAACACCGTTTACCTTCCCGCTGGAGAGGTACCTATTTATCTACTTGCACTTTGACATTTCATTATATAAGAGGAATAAATAGTTCAAACTCTGGTATCTCCAGTTTACAGGAGCAGATGGTAATGGAGATACACTTGAGACACTGAAAAGCTACAGCCAACCAAAGTAAACATTACTGGGCCAACAAATTGACTTGGGATAAAGACAGATTGCTTTCTTGGGATATTTATAGAGTTGCCATATTTCAGAAAGTAAAAATCGGCACACACCGAGCTTTTTTAAGGAAACCTCCAGAATTGTGAGCTTTTTTAAAACAAAAACAAATCGCAAAAAGGGCGATTTTTCAATCGACTTGAGAGGAGAGTGCAAAATATAGTCTGAAGCTCAACATCAAAAAAACGAAGATCATGGCCACTGGGCCCATCACCCAGGACTCCCTGGAAAAGACCCTGATGTTGGGAAAGATGGAGGGCACAAGCAGAAGGGGACGGCAGATGACGAGATGGTTGGACAGTGTTCTCGAAGCTACCAGCATGAGTTTGACCAAACTGCGGGAGGCAGTGAAAGACAGGAGTGCCTGGCGTGCTCTGGTCCATGGGGTCACGAAGAGTCAGACACGACTAAATGACTAAACAACAACAACAACAAGATCCAGGACAAACTGTCGGACGTATGGCAGCCCTATTTAACATGGCACTAGGGAAGGGTTTGGTGGTGCTGGGGGTTCCGACTGCTTTTGGTGCTACACCCCTGTTGCTGAAAGCTAGCCTAATACCCAAGAACTTACTGGGAATTTTGTTGAAAAGGCTTGTTGGACCATACAGCTCATTTACTGTAAGACTTTGGGGGCACTTCAAAGACAGTCTACCCAGGAATTTTGGCGCTTTGGAAGTCAGCGGGAATGTTGCCATCAACTTCAGTAGAAACTGAGATACTTTAGGACTCCCCATCCAAATCGTTTGGCTGGTGTCTCCTTCTATTTCTCATCTCCCTGCCCCTGCCCCAGGGTACCTTCCATCATCCAACTGGTGTTAAAGTAATGTTTCCATGGCTGTTATTAAGTGGTGTACCAGAATTCAGCAAGAGGCAGCCAAACCTTAGAAGAGCCACTTGGGTACGCTTGCTGATGTGGTACTGTCATCGTTTTTCATTAATTACCCATATGCTCCAAAAGGTTTCAATGCGCCTGTCAGTCCCATGATAATTATAGGCTTCTGCTGCGAGAGCTCATTTCTCATTGCTGGGATCATGCCATGTTTATAGGGCTTGATGAGTTGTTTGTTCAGGATTGATGCAGTGCAGTGTTGCTGCAAACTTTTGCATTTGAATTGCAAATGGCTTGACAAATATATATTTAAACCAGGCCTGGATGTTTCAGGTAGCACACGGTGGTAGCCTTGGAAACCAGTTTTGGCAAGGAAGAATGTAAGCCTCTGGCTGTAAATAAGAACAGGACAGGAAGGATTAACTCGTTCTTCAGTGGAATTAAGTGGTATGAGAACCAGCTTTGGTCCAACTGGATAACAGTGCTGGTCGCAGATGTGAGTTCATGACCCATCTCAGCCATGACCTCACTGGGTGGCCTGGTTCAAGTCTTATTATCTCATCTTCATAACAAAAATAATAGGAGCTCTACTGGATCAGACCAAAGGTCCATCTAGACAAGCCATCTTTGTTCACAGTGTCCCACAAGCAGGACACGGACACAACAGCACTCTCTGCAATTGATGCCCAGCTGCAACCACAGGTCAAATGTAATTAATAATGAGCAACATCAAAGATGTAGCATATACCAATGACTGATGATTCTTCTGTTGGGTAGATTGCTGGCCATATGCTACCTTCAGTAACATAGATAACATGCTTCTGAATACCAGTTGCTGGGGAACAAAGGTGGAAAGTGTGATGGCATTCGTGCTGTGCTTGTGACCTTCCTGTAGGCATCTGGTTGATCACAGTGGGAAACAGGAAACTGGAGAAGGGACGTCAAGGGTCAGATCCAGCAGGGCTCTTCTCATGTTTTTAGTTGGGAGCTTCTTTGTATTTTTAAATGAGATATCAAGAAAGAATTTGGAACTGGTGATGACCCTCTAGTTGATGAGAGGCAACAGATGCATGTGAGAAGCAGGAGCTGGTAATGAGAGGGGTGGATTGTGGTGGGGAGGGAGAGGGAGAGGGAGAGGGAGAGGGGGAGAGAGAGAGAGAGAGAGAGAGAGAGAGAGAGAGTCCATTGATTCAACTGAATCCTCAAGAGGGTGAGGGCAATGTCACCATCCATGGTCATTGTTCCGTAGTGGGCTTCTTTGCTCTACATGGATTTTTGGGTCTACAGTGGAGATTTCTCCAGTAACTTGAATACAGTGGTACCTCGGGTTACATATGCTTCAGGTTACATATGCTTCAGGTTACAGACTCCACTAACCCAGAAATAGTACCTCGGGTTAAGAACTTTGCTTCAGGATGAGAACAGAAATAGTGCTCCCGCGGCACAGTGGCAGCAGGAGGCCCCATTAGCTAAAGTGGTGCTTCAGGTTAAGAACAGACCTCCAGAACAAATTAAGTTCTTAACCCGAGGTACCACTGTATAGGAAAGCATGAACTGAAGCAAACAAACACAGTTTTTTATTCATCTCCCAAATCACTGTGATTGGAGTGCCCTGAGGAAATAAGTAACTGTGATTAAAAGCTAGACCTGTCCTGAAAAACAAATCTCCTCTAAATCACCTCCCACCTTGAGGCCAGGGTGTTTCCTCGAGCATCTTGGTTTTGTTCTTTGGGGTGGGAGGGAGAGGATGGCCATGTACATGTGACAGCCAAGGCCAGAGAAAGACTCAGAAGCTTAGGGAATCCAGCTCGAGAAATTTTATTTATGCTGCAATCTGACTTGGAATCATGAGAACCTTCCCAAAAGAAGCTGAACAATTTGGGGTACACACAAAGCTGATGCAGACCTGTAAAAAATAAAACAATACTTGAACTCCTCTTCCAAGTAATCACCAGGGGGCAAGTCTAGCTTTTACTTTGGGCCAGATTTTCACAATAACCACCAGTGTTGGTTACCAAAGGCTCTGTGTTCAAACATGTGAAAAAAATCACATTTTCTCAGATATAATTTCCATGAATTTGTGTGACATTGTATGAAGGTTAAGGGGAAAGGGGCAGGATGATGTTCTTTGGACCATACATCTCATTATGAGATCTGAATGAAGTTTACGGTGCCCTGCATTTTCACACAATTTGTCTGCTTATATTACACACATACACAAACACACACACACACACACACACAGAATTTTAAGTGTCAGCATGGCCCATCTTTCTTTCCTCGAATAGGATTAACCTTTCCTTCTAATTAGTTTCCAGGCTGAGCATCTTTCCTTTCTTTCTTCAGAGTTCCAGGGAGATTTTGACTCCCAGTTCCCAATTAACATTAATGGAACGGGGGAACATTGTAACTCCCATAACTAGCTTTGCAAGTCTCGGATGTGAGATGAAATAATGGATTTTTCAAGGATCCATATGGCACGTCCACATGGGGATTCACCTGTGGAAACTGGATTTTGGTCTCCTCCACGATACACTTTCCAATCTCTCCATCAAGAGATGACTGATGGCTTAGTACCACTACTGCCTAGAATGCACAACCATGGGCTGTATCTCAGGAAAGGTATCCATTAGGCGATAAGAGGCAAGTAAAACATGGCGAGTTGTTGCCGGAACCGTGTAAGTAAATTCCCCTCATTGCTTAGAAGAAGCCCAAGCTTTAATTTTGAGTGGATATGATGACTCACAGCAAAGAGGGTGAATGGTACAGCTAGGGATGCAAAGGATTTACCAGTTTCATTTCTCTGTTTCTTTTCTTTTCTTTTTGAAATATTTTTATTTTATTTTAGAAGTGTAAAGTCATAACAATACCAAACACAGATTCATATTTAGAGATTTCTCTGAGTCTCCAGACTTCCCACCATCCCTTCCATGGGTCCTATTGTCAACATTTTCAACTGCATATTATTTCATCATCCATGTTTTATATCTCTCCATATTGTCCATAGTATTTGTTACATTACAAGTGTTATTAGAATCCTGCTAATGTTTTCATTTGCTTACGGTGGTCTCCTAAATAAATTACAGTGGTACCTCTGGTTACTAACGGAATCCA
>JAXCMG010000038.1:3005375-3039830 GCA_034642415.1 Podarcis siculus
TTATTATTATTATTATTATTATTATTATTATTATTATTATTATTATTATTTATTGCATTCATATACCGCCCTATACCCACAGATCTTGGGGCAGTTCACAGGATAAAACCACAAAGTACATAATAAAAATAAAAATAAATAAATAACAACAACCCAATAACCCCCAAAACAAATTTTAAAGGGCATAGGTTGCCAAGTAAATCAACCAGAGGTATGGTGAAAGAGGAACACTTTTGCATGGCACCTAAAGGTATATCGTGAAGGTGCCAAGGAAACCTTCCTGGAGAGAGCATTCCACAGATGGGGAACCACTGCAGAAAAGGCCCTTTCAAAGGCATATATATGTCTATACATATCTATACATTTATTTATTGCGTTTTCTAATCCTACTTTCCCTCTAAGGAGCTCAAGTTGGCACTGTCAGGAGGCAGAGGAACCAACCCCCACAGCAGGTTGGCCAGCAATGGAGAAGACAAGGAAAAGTCCTTACCATCTGCTTTTATTCAATACAGTGGTACCTTGGGTTAAGAACTTAATTCGTTCTGGGGGCCCGTTCTTAACCTGAAACTGTTCTTAACCTAAGGTACCACTTCAGCTAATGGGGCCTCCCACTGCCGCCGCACCACTGCTGCGCGATTTGTGTTCTCATCCTGAAGCGTCTGTAACCCGAGGTACCACTGTATTCACAGTGAGCGGCTTGGGAATGCAGCCTCTCAGAATCATAGCTGTCAACTTTCCCCTTTTCTTGCGAGGAATCCTATTCGGAATAAGGGAATGTCCCTTAAAAAAGGGGAAAAGTTGACAGCTATGCTCAGAATAATGGTGTTGCCCCAAGTGAATCTCCACCCCCTCCCTCTTTCCAGTTTCCTACAGGTGCTGAAAAGTGCCCTCTGCTTTTGAGTTCTTTACTCTCCTACTTTCAAGGCTCGCCGGGTTCTCGGGTTGCTTTCTAAAGACACTGAGCCCATCAGCTGTCACACCCCTGGGGCTGCTTCTTCCCGCTCCTCCTCTCCTATTATTTCCCAGCTTTCCCCCTCATCTGCATCTGAGCTGCGACCTCCCTCAAACCCCTGTTGTAATTCTGAACTGCCTTCCTCTCCTTGAAGGGGCAGGCTGGGGAAGCAGTCTCCATCATTTCTCCTCTGCCCAGTCCCTGACAGGCACACATACTTTCCCCACTCCTCATTTTATCCTCACTGTGACCCTGGGAGATAGGCTAAGCTGAGACGGAGGAACTGGCCCAAGCTTTATGGCTGTGTAGGGATTTGAACCCTGGTTCCCCAGCTCCTAGTCTGATGCTATAACCACTTAACCATACTGTCAAAGTAACTCTATGTTCATGTCAAGCTCATTTGTGCCAGGAGCCTTTTAAGTATCTGGCAACGCCCTGCTGCCCATTGAAATGGCCGTTGTGATTGAGCCACATAGCAGCACCGTGGTCTGCTTTATTGCCAGAGTTAACTTCCCACTATTTGGAAATATGGGCATGACTATGGCCTTTAAGAAGATGGAGCACTGAGGAAAGTGCTGATGAAGGCCATAAAAGCCAATGAGGCTTATTGCTTCTTGACATTCGCGACACTTAGGGACGATTCCTCCGCGAACACACCAATAGCAAAGAGACTTTCTAAGATAAGTCCTTCCCCTCCCGCTAAAACCCCGCAAAAACAAAAGCACCCTCTGAAGCAGTCAGCAGGAATTCATTACCCAAGTGCCGCGTCTGCTCTGAAGGTTATGATCTCCGCTTGCTAAATGGGCGACGGGATGGGAACACGAAGGGCTGTTTCCTCATAACCTTTGCAGCCATTATTTGGATGATTAACAGAGAGGTCAGAGGTGTGTTAGCATTTCCAAGGATTCCTGCTTTCTTTCTTTTTTCCTTTCTCTCCTCTGCTTGATCAACACCTCAGAAGAGGAGTAGTTGTGTGAGCCTTTGTTTGGTGCAATGATTGTGCAAAGCACACCCACCCAAAAAAGGGGTTGAAAACTTTTCTAGGCCCCATTTGCACCATATATTTAAAGCACTATTGTATTGATTCTAAGGCCATATTCACACCACACATCTAAAACACTATGAAACCACTTTAAACAGGCATGGCTTCCCACAAAGGATTATGGGAGCATTAACAGTGCTGAGAGTTTTTGTTGTTTAGTCGTTTAGTCGTGTCCGACTCTTCGTGACCCCATGGACCAGAGCACACCAGGCACCTCTGTCCTCCACTGCCTCCCGCAGTTTGGTCAAACTCATGCTGGTAGCTTCGAGAACACTGTCCAACCATCTCATCCTCTGTCGTCCCCTTCTCCTTGTGCCCTCCATCTTTCCCAACATCAGGGTCTTTTCCAGGGAGTCTTCTCTTCTCATGAGGTGGCCAAGGTATTGGGGCCTCAGCTTCAGGATCTGTCCTTCCAGTGAGCACTCAGGGCTGATTTCCTTCAGAATGGATAGGTTTGATCTTCTTGCAGTCCATGGGACTCTCAAGAGTCTCCTCCAGCACCATAATTCAAAAGCATCAATTCTTTGGCAATCAGCCTTCTTTATGGTCCAGCTCTCACTTCCCATACATTGCTACTGGGAAAACCATAGCTTTAACTATACGGACCTTTGTTGGCAAGGTGATGTCTCTGCTTTTTAAGATGCTGTCTGGGTTTGTCATTGCTTTTTTCCCAAGAAGCAGGCATCTTTTAATTTTGTGACTGCTGTCACCATTTGCAGTGATCATGGAGCCCAAGAAAGTAAAATCTCTCACTGCTTCCATTTCTTCCCCTTCTATTTGCCAGGAGGTGATGGGACCAGCGGCTTAGGGAACCCCTATTCCCCTCAGAGTTACAGTTCCCGGATAATAATAATAGTAATAATAGTAGTTATAGTAGTAGTAGTAGTAATAATAATAATAATAATAATAATAATAATAATAATATATACCTCGCACATCTGACAGGGTTGCTCCAACTACTCCAACAAACTTCCAACATATATAAATATAATAAAATATTAAGCATTAAAAACTTCCCAGATGTCTTCTGAAGGTTGTATAGTTACTTATCTTCTGGCTCAGGGGTTGCATAACTCCATACCCTCCAACATTTCTCTGATGAAAATAGGGACGTCTTAAGTAAAAGCAGGACATTCCAGGATCAAATCCAAAACTGGGATGGCTTCTGTAAATCCATGACTGTCCCTGGAAAATAAGGGCACTTGGAGGGTCTGATTTATCAGTCAGTCCCACTTTGCAGGTGATTCTGATACTTGTAGCTCTGTGAGGGTAACTCTCAGTACCTTTAACAAACTACATCTCCCAGAATTCTTGGTGGGGGATGGAATCCTGCACTGCAACTTAATTAAATATATATATATATATTTACTTTATATCCCGCCCTCCCCAGCCAAAGCCAGGCTCAGAGCAGCAAACAAGAATAAAAGTAACACAATTTACATAAGATCCCACTCAATTAATCAAAATGCATTCTAAAATCAACTCATTCTAAAATCAATTCAAAATCAAATTAATGGCAACCATTGGGCTAGAGTTCTGTGAGGAACACAGACACAGATAGAAAAAAACGTTGTCTTTAGATTCAATTCCTGCTGCTTTTAATAATTTTACATTGGGTAAGATTTCCTCATGCCTTTTGTACAGATCTGATTATTTTATTACTTGGTGAGCTTCAGACTTCACTATTTTATTTTTAAATGTCTTTTCTTTTACCTGGACTAATTTTCTGTTTGGTTTTTTCCTGGATTCCTTATCTGGTCCACCTCTGAATTCTAGCAGTGTGCACTCACAGCTAACATGACTAGCAGCCATTGATAGTAGCTGGAATCGGCAAGGGTTAAGTTGTAGCTTATTCTGTTTTGCTCATCGTGTAATCATTCTTTGCATGTGCTACTCATTTTTTCTCCCTTTCCCCAAGACTCATTCGTGTATAATGCACCATTGAATTTGCTTGATATCAAATCTTTCCTAAACTGAAACACACACACTGGCCTTCTGCTCAAAACAAATCTTTTCTAATGAATTTTAGCCTCTCGAGCCCTTTCTGGTCAAAAGCCTTGTGCCCATTGGGGCAATTTAAGAACCTCATTTTCGCACCCTGCAGATTAGAGATGTTGGTGAGTTTAAGGGAAAAGGCTGTGGGTTTTCTCTCTTCAGCTGTGAGTGCAGTGAGGCTGGTAGACATATGTTCAGATACTCAGAAAGGTTCATCTGCCAAATCAGTATCATATTCAAAATATGGTTCTTCCAAGGATGTAAATTAATTCCCTATCCTGGAGCTAGGAAAAGGGCTGTGTGGATGAAAAGAGAAAGAGTTTAATTTCTTCCCTTCTGTTGGGTTTCTTGATCATGCCTGGCTGGCTGTTCATGAAAGAGGCATCTTCTGGCTCTGTTTTTTGCTTTGATGGATGCAGCATCTGCCTTAGCATATGACCTGGATGCGTTTCGGTCACTTGTTCAGCATGCCTCCTATTCAGCTACCGAACCACCTGAGCAGCTGGATCCCGAGGCAGAGGAGTATAATTCAGATGCTTTCCTGGCCAAGTGAGAAGAACATATCATTCAAGGGCAGCTCTCCAACTCCAACGGAAACATTCCCCGTGTACAAATTACAATGGTATGAGTTTGGTGACAGAATGACAGAAGGGGCTAGAGCAGGGGTCGGCAAAGTTTTTGTGGCTTGGGCTAGTTCACGGTCCCACAGAATTAATTTTAAACTGGTTTTAATGCTGGATTTTAAATTGTTGTAACCCACCATGAGACCTTAGATTAAAAAGTGGGTAACAACAACAACAAGGGATGCGGGTGGCGCTGTGGGCTAAACCACAGAGCCTAGGGCTTGCCAATCAGAAGGTGGGCGGTTCGAATCCCCACGACGGGGTGAGCTCCCGTTGCTCGGTCCATGCTCCTGCCAACCTAGCAGTTTGAAAGCACGTCAAAGTGCAAATAGGTAGATAAATAGATAAATGGGTATCGCTCCAGCGGGAAGGTAAACGGCGTTTCCGTGCACTGCTCTGGTTCGCCAGAAGCTGCTTAGTTATGCTGGCCACATGACCCGGAATCTGTACGCCAGCTCCCTTGGCCAGTAAAGGGAGATGAGCGCCGCAACCCCAGAGTCGTCCGCGACTGGACCTAATGGTCAAGGGTCCCTTTACCTTAACAACAACAACAACAACAACAACAACAACTGCATAGCAGGGGGTTGGACTTGATGATCCTCAAGGTCCCTTCCAACTCTACAATTCTATGATCTTTTGATTCTATGAGTCAAGACAGCTTACAGGTAAATGTGCAGCAGCTGCTCCAGTTGCCAGGTCACGGTGCCAGATTTACGTACAGTCATACCTCGGGTTGAAGTAGCTTTGGGATAAGTATTTTCGGGTTGCATGCTGCTGTGAACCAGAAGTAACAGAGCACGTTACTTCTGGGTTTCACCGTTCACGCATGCGCAGACGGTCAAAATGACGTCGTGCGCATGCACAGAAGCGTCAAATTGCGACCCTCGGATGCGGGTTGCATTTGCTTCTGGATGCAAACGGGGCTTTGGAACGGATCCTGTTCGCATCCAGAGGTACCACTGTATAAGCTAAACAAGCTATAGCTTAGGGCCCCACTCTCTTGCCCCCCCCCCAAAAAAAATTAAAGGAAAAAACCTGGATGTACATTTCCAAAATATAAGATACAAAACAAATAAAACAAAACCTGCATACAGCAACAGTGTTTTGTGTTGTGTAGGCTCCTATGATGTAAGTCATGGGCCCCACCTACTAGCCTGCTCCCTAAAATATCACTGGTTTGCTCCTTTCTATATATATATAGTGCCTACGTTCTGCATGTGCAAATGGCTTGAGAGGTCCATAAATCACCATATAGCATATATTCAACACAAAAAAACAGTGACAATTTGTTGTTGACAAAGGACAGCTGGACATTTAAAGGGCCCCATTACCTTCAGTAGCTTAGGGCTTCATCAAACCTAAATCCGGCCCTGTGCCAGGACCTCTAAAATAAAGGAAGAACAAGAAATGGATCAGCCATTGGACTGTCACATAATGGAACTGAGAAGAATTGCATATTTCAAAGTCTAATCTGTCTGGAGGTGCTGATTAGGCGAGTCCGCTTTTGCAATTTGAACTCCCCCAAATTCTTCCCTGAAATCTATTTACGTGGGTTTTGCGCCTTCTTCCACAGATGTGAGATGTCTCTCACCCCAAGCACCGTGATGCCTAGAATGCTTTGCTAGTTTCCAGACTTAATAATATTGACCACTTGCTCACCTCATTATGTCAACTGCTTTCTGAATATTGAATGCTAAAATGAGGTTGCAGAGTATAAGTGGTTTGGAAAGTGGAAACTCAATACTCAAGGATGAGAAAACAGTACTTACTAATTGAGTGAAACAGGCCGGAACAGAAACAAAGCAATGGTGCAGCATTAATAATGTCATAATAAAATGGTGGGTGGATAGGAAACACCGGAAAATGGTGGGGCTATGCTGACACCTTCAAATAAAGTCGTATTAACTAGGGATAACAGATCTATCCATTTTGGCTACTCTCCATTTCTCAATTTTACAAACTTTTGAGTGTGTCTATGTGTATCTCCTCATGAAAATTAATTGTCTTTTAATTTAATTGCAAAATTAATTCACATTTTCCTGTGAATTTCTCCTAAATTATAGATGCTTGTGTGCAATTTTGCCTAAAATACACATTATTATTTTTTTGCAAGTAATTATCCCAGCGCTCGGGGACGCGGGTGGCACTGTGGGTTAAACCACAGAGCCTAGGACTTGCCAAACAGAAGGTCAGCGGTTTGAATCCCTGCGACGGGGTGAGCTCCCATTGCCAACCTAGCAGTTCGAAAGCACGTCAAGTGCAAGTAGATAAATAGGTACCGCTCCAGCGGGAAGGTAAGCGGTGTTTCCGTGCGCTGCTCTGGTTCGGCAGAAGTTGCTTAGTCATGCTGGCCCCATGACCCGGAAGCTGTACGCCGGCTCCCTCGGCCAATAAAGCGAGATGAGCGCCGCAACCCCAGAGTCGGCCACAACTGGACCTAAGGGTCAGGGGTCCCTTTACCTTTACCTATCCTAGTGCTCAGCTGAGCAAGCCCCCTTCTGCCACTCCAGCTTTTCTCCTTCTAGAAAAAAAAGCCCTGGTTGTCACAGATGGATGGAGCAAGCTTGTTTTCTGCTGCTCCAGAAGGTAGGACCCGGACCAATGGATTCAAAATAGAAGAAAGGGGATTCCGACTAAACATCAGGAATAACTTTCTGATGGTGAGTTCTTGCTTGACAGTGGAAGGTGATGAACTCTTCTTCTTTGGAGGTTTTCCAACACATAATAGATGACCATCTGTCAGGGATTCTTTAGTTGCGATTCCTGCGCAATATGTTGGACTAGATCGGGCATGGACAAACTCGACCATCCAGATGTTTTGGGACTACAACTCCCATCGTCCCTAGCCAACAGGACCAGTGGTCAAGGATGATGGGAACTGTAGTCTCAAAACATCTGGAGGGCCGAGTTTGCCTATGCCTGGACTAGATTACCCTTGGGATCCTTTCCTACACCACAGTTCTGCAATTCTATTGCATCAAAGAGAGGAGGAGAACCATCTTATGCTAATAACACTGTTATATGGGGGGAGTCTCCCCAGAGGTGTTCTTAAAATACTCTTTCGGCAATCAAGCACTATATCTTCCCGAGTCTCACCTTCCTTTAATAACATACCCATCTTCCTCCCCCATTCATCCCTACGAGTTTCCTTGCTTCATTTTATGGGTTGGAAAAAAACAACTGCCTGTATAAAGCTTTGTCATCTGACTTATTAGCTATGACCTGATTGTTCCGCCGAGTGCTGTGGCCTGGCCGTGTCTCGCCTCTGCCCCAGAAAACCCTTAAGTTGCTGTTCTTGACGTGATTCAGCACGGGCTGTCTAGCAGCATAAAATGTCACCATCTCCCCTGGGTTAAGCGGGTCACCAAGGTCTATTGCTCTGACTGATGCAATTAGAGATTTTGCTTCCAGGTGCGATGTACAATCACTACCGTTTGGGCGCAGGACCAGGAGCCCGCCAGGGAGATCCTCCGTCACTATAACAACCTGGAGAACATGAATAATTCAGCCCATTTTAAAATGCTTGTTTATTTATGGAATACCTTAATTACAGCAAAGGAAAATTTCACAGTTACTGAAACAGTTTCCCTTCAGAGATAACTTGCTCTTATTGCTTATCAATTATTGAAACCTGGCAGTGTTGGGAGAGAGAGAGAGAGAGAGAGAGAGAGAGAGAGAGAGAGAGAAAGCAGGAAGGAACAGAAGATGGAGAAGAAATCAGCCTGGGTAGAAGGGTTTTGTGGAGCCCTGTAATAAGAATGAACAATAGAATCATAGAATTGCAGAGTGGGAAGTGTCATCTATTCCAACCCCCTGCAATATAGGAATCAGAGCTAAAGCATCTTAGACAGATGCCAATCTAACCTCTAAAAAATCTCCACCTTTCATGACAGTCCATTCCACTGTCGTACAGCTCTTACCATCAGAAAGTTCTTCCTGATGTTTAATCAGAATTTCCTTTTTTGTAATTCGAATCCATTGGTCCTGGTCCTACCATCTGGAGCAACAGAAATTAATGAACTTTTGTGAAAGAAATCACCTTTTATCGTTCAGTGACATACGGAGGGCCATAGGTTAGCTATCCCCAAATTAGTGCAGCTATCTTAGATGACGCTGAGATTGAAGAGTCTTGGGCTCCTATCGACTGAGCTATTCCTTGGTTGAACATTTCCCGTGGATCATCCCATATGTTCAGTAAACACATCTGCGGTGAAGTTGGAATGGCATATTTGAGAGCTTTGGCCACTTCTTAACAAAATGCATTCTAACATTAAGAGAAAGGGTAAGAACATTTGCAGGATCCATGTAGTAAAACGTCATCTGCCATAGGCCCTCAAGCTCAGGCATTTTAATAGCCGATAGCCTGATTTATGGTGCTGGAGGAGACTCTTGAGAGTCCCATGGACTGCAATAAGATTCAACCTATCCATTCTGAAGGAAATCAGCCCTGAGTGCTCCCTGGAAGGACAGATCCTGAAGCTGAGGCTCCAATACTTTGGCCACCTCATGAGAAGAGTGTCGGACACGACTAAACGACTAAACAACACAGGCTGATGCAATGAGGCAATGGAGAGAAGTTATGGAGAAAAAACCTGCCTAGTCTTTCTTCCTTGGACACCTTCACTGCTGCTGGCTCTGACTTAATGGAAAGGAAGGGGAAGCATACTTGGTGATGGAAGAGTGAGCTGGGTGGAACAGTCTCCCAAATACAGTGGTACCTCGTGTTAAGAACTTAATTCATTCTAGAGGTCCATTCTCAACCTGAAACTGTTCTTAACCTGAAGCACCACTTTAGCTAATGGGGCCTCCCTCTGCCGCCACGCCACCGCAGCACGATTTCTGTTCTCATCCTGAAGCAAAGTTCTTAACCCGAGGTACTATTTCTGGGTTGGCGGAGTCTGTAACCTGAAGCATCTGTAACCTGAAGCATCTGTAACCCGAGGTACCACTGTAGACTGTTTTACCAAAAGAATTTCAGAGAGCTTGCTGGCCTCAATTTTGAGCTCTTCTACTAGAATGTGAACCAAGCATTCAGCAAGACCTACCTTTGTGAAAATTAGACTTCTTTTGGGGGATAAATGCACTAAATGCTTGTTGTCACTTTTGGAGAGGTGGAAATATTGGCGGTGATAACAGAACATGCCTTTTCAACATCCCCAGTAATCTCTGCTCAGGGAAGGAGAATATTCTGGAAAAGACACCCAGAGGCTTCCGCTGGATGTCCTTGAGGATGCAAATCCGAGAAGGATTTCATCAGTGAGTGTTCAGATTACTTGTGCACACAGCATTTACATAAATCTCATCTATGGTATTGTGTATGGATCGGCAGCTGGGATTTTGCATAGCACCGTCCTGTGTTTCATCGAAATTGCTTTCCTGGGTTTTGTGGGGAGAATTGGGAAGAGAATGCTGTTCGAGGAGAAAGCTGTTATCTAAGCTTTTCATTTCGAGAAATCTTTTTAGGGCAGCAGAATCTCATAACTCAGCAAGCAAAAAAGCTGGCTGGGGCGACTGCGATAATTTATCAGGCGCGCTAGAAAAACTCATTTTAAGCTAAGCAAACAAAATAGAACAGGGTAAGACAGTCAAGCGCTGGTTGCTTTTGAGCTGTTCGTCACGTTATGTTCCCTGTCTGTTTCTTGAGGACGTGGGTTGGGAAGGGTCTGGAGGATTGGAGAGGCAAAACTTAGTAGTGCTGCTTTGCATGTAAAACGTCCTAAATTCAGTTAGAAGACTCCAAATAGCAGGGTCAGGAGAAAACTCTTATCTTGGAGATCTTGGAGAGTTGCTTTCAGGCAGAGATGATGTGAACAGATCCAATTAAGGCACTATGATAGGTAAAGGTAAAGGACCCCTGGATGGTTAAGTCCAGTCAAAGATGACTATGGGGTTGCAGCACTCATTTTGCTTTTCAGGTGTGCGTTTGCCCACAGACAGTTTTCCAGGCCATGTGGCCAGCATGACTAGACCGCTACTGGTGTACGGAGGACCGTGATGAGTGCCAGAGCACATGAAAACACAATTTACCTTCCCACTGCACTGGTACCTATTTATCTACTTGCGCTGGCGTGCTTTCAAACTGCTAGGTTGGCAAAAGCTGGGACAGAGCAACGGGAGCTCATCTCATCGTGGGGATTCGAACTGTCAACCTTCCGATCAGAAAGCCCAAGAAGCTCAGTGTTTTAGACCGTAGCACCACTCACATCCCCCAAAGCACTATGATGCCACTGTAAGCAGTTCTAGGTTTCCCCAAAGAATTCTGGCAGCTGTAGTTTGTTAAGGGTGCTGCAAGTTGTTTGGAGACCCCTGTTCCCCTCACAGAGCTACAATTCCCAGAGTTTCCTGTGATAATATATTGATTGTTAAACCGCTCTATAACTGTAGCTCTATAACTTTGTATTATAAACCACCCTGTGATCCCCAGATGAAGGGTAGCATAGAAATTCAATACACATACTATACATTAGTGATTTAAATGCAGCATGTGAATGTGGTCTAGATCAGGGCAGCCCTACCAATTGGCACAGTGAAACAACTGCTGGGCAGCTGATGCTGTAGGTCAACAATAGTAACCTCTCAGCTGTTCCTCCTGAGCTACTTGCCTCTCTTGAGGACACAGCTGTGTATGTACATGACCTGTTCTTGAGCCACTAAGTGAACCTGCTACCCCCAGGTGTAGTGAAGGGTGTGATTTTATCATCAGGCTTTTGTGGAATGGGGAGGGGTGCCATCTTGTTCTCCACCTCAGGCAACAAAATATAAGCTTATTAAATTTGTAAATGGCTGACTCTTGAAATAAGAGTCCTAAAGTGATTTGCAAGCAAGTAAAAATAATAATACAAAAATGAAACTTTGTTGTTGTTTAGTCATTTAGTTGTTTCTGACTCCTCGTGACCCCATGGACCAGAGCACGCCAGGCACTCCTGTCTTCCACTGCCTTCTGCAGTTTGGTCAAACTCATGCTGCTAGCTTCGAGAACACTGTCCCACCATCTCGTCCTCTGCCGTCCCCTTCTCCTTGTGCCCTCAGTCTTTCCCAACATCAGGGTCTTTTCCAAGGAGTCTTCTCTTCTCATGAGGTGGCCAAAGTATTGGAGCCTCAGCTTCAGGATCTGTCCTTCCAGTGAGCACTCAGGGCTGATTTCCTTCAGAATGGATAGGTTTGATCTTCTTGCAGTCCATGGGACTCTCAAGAGTCTCCTCCAGCACCATAATTCCAAAGCATCAATTCTTCGGCGATCAGCCTTCTTTATGGTCCAGCTCTCACTTCCATACATCACTACTGGGAAAACCATAGCTTTAACTATACGGACCTTTGTCAGCAAGGTGATGTCTCTGCTTTGAGCAGGAACCGGCAAGCCACTCCAGTATCCCTGCCAAGAAAACTCCACGGACAAAGACAACAGTCATATAATGAAACTTACAGCATGTATATTAAAAAACAGATTTAGCAATAGAATAGAATATTGTTGATTCTGCCCACATACCTGGGAAAACAAAAACACCTTTTCCTGATGCTGCAATGATGGCAAGGCCGGGTGGACATTTCTGGGAAGACCATTCCATAAAACAGAGATGATATTAAGATAGATTAAGGGCTGGGTGATCATCTGAACAGGTGTGCCTGGCTATGTGAACAGGGCCCAATTATATCATTTTCCCTCCCAATATGGGGACCTCTCAGGTCTGACTCCTCAAATCCACATGCTTCTAATGATCCTTGCAATATGCTTGGCAGTCAGGATGACAGAAGGAGACCACTCTTTGATGTCCACATTTACTTGACAGTAGGTACACAGCGGCATGGAAAAGACCATGCAAATGTCGCAAACAGGATGTTGACCTGCCCAGTCCATATTTATGCTTCTAGCAAAACAATCCTAGCTTAAATAAATTTCTGCAGCATATCTAGCCCTCTCTTGGATAAAAGACAGAGAGCTGCATGGCATCTTAGCCACACACACCGTCTGCTGTCCAAGGTACAGGAAGTCTCTCATCAGCTTCTGTTTGTCCGCAAATCGAGGAGAGATGTTGGGATCAGCTTTTCTTCATTTTTTCTCTCTCATTGTCATCACAACTATGGTTGTCATCGGCTTGTTGGGAAATGGATTCATCACCATTGCAAGTGGCCTCGAATGGTCCAGAAACAAAACGCTCTCTTCCTCCGACATGATCCTGTTGGTGCTGAGTGTGTCCCGCCTTCTTTTCCTGGGGCTAACTTTGGGCATCCATTACTCAGTTTTTACTGACATCAGCAATCCAAAACATATGCCAAAATCCGTCGTTTTCCTCTGGGCATTTTTCAATGCTGTTACTCTGTGGACAGCCACGTGGCTTGCTGCCTTTTACTGCATGAAAATTCTCACCTTTACCCAGCCTCTCCTCGTGAAAATTAAGATGGGGATCTCCAGGATGGTTCCACACCTGCTCCTAGGATCAGTGTTGGGTTCCTTACTTGTCTCCCTTCCTTTCAACTGGTTTGAAGATTGCTACCAGTGCTGCAATGGAACAAATCTCCCTTTGGGTAACAGTACTGGGAGGTGTTATGTTCAGACCACCGGGATGCTATTTTCTTCTCTTCTGTACATTGCAGGGACATTCCCATCCTTTATTATATGCTTAGCTTCTTCTGTCTTCTTGATTCACTCCCTTCTGCACCATGTTAAGAGGATGCAACAGAACAGAGAAGGTTTTAGAGATCAGAGGATGGACGTTCAATTGAGAGCGGTCAAGATGGTGGCATCATTCCTTCTCCTCTACACTGTAGCCTTTGCAGCTGAGATTTCACTCATGTTGTTCATCAATCCCTTGACAGTGGTATTGTCCATTGTTATGGTGGCCGGATATCATTCAGGACATGCCATCAGTTTGATTATCACAAATTCCAAACTCAGGCAGATGTTCCTCATGACTTTGTGGGATCCTCTGCACCAGAGACTGTGGGCAACTATATCACCTTCCTATCCCAAGACTCCCAAAGGAACGAGTCAGTCTTAGGGATGTTTGAAGCATCTTGTGAAATTTTACTAGTAGTCAAGCCTCTTTTTTTCTCAAACCTCCCTAAAAATTACTCAGACATTTCTTTGAGCAGAAGCCAAACAGCCTTTGGCAACATCTCTGTATCTCCATTGGCAGAGTCTGGAGGAAATGATCTTATTCTTCTATCATGTGGCTTGAAGGAAAGATCATTTGCTACAACAGAAAAAGCTGAGAAACAGCATCCGGCTCCTCGTTTGAACAATATTGTCATGTTTCAATAAATAGCTCGTGCTGATTCATGCTGTGGTCTTCAGATGCAGGTGCTGAGGGTGTGTTCCATTGGATTCATGAGCTCTGGAAGAGGAAGTGTGTTGACAATTGTAGCTTTAATTGTGAATGGCAGGGTGGACAAATCAAGGCACATTGTTGCCACTACAGAAAGAAGGAGCCATGCCAATCTCCCATATGTTCATTCATAAATCCATTTGTCTTGTTCCCACATTGATTTGTAATATATACATGGGGGATTTGCACTTTAAATACTTTTAAAGTATGCATGTTATCACAAAATACATATTTAAATACACATTTTATGTGTATTTTCAAATGCATTTTTTAAACCCAAAATGCGGGAATTGTTCATTCATTTTGGTACTTTTTTGAAAATTGTATCACATAAATTTTGGAGAAGTGCGAAATCTGAAAAATGATTATGTTCTGATCTGTGTATTAGTTTGGAATGTGTCAATTAGCTTGGTTCAGTTAAAAATGCAGAGCAATTGAAATTCCATCCATCCCTAGTTGCTGCTGGTAATTTAAGTAGTGGACCTGGGAACTGGACCCTAAGGGCAGATGTGTAAATAGGAAGTGGGATAAAGAACATAGAGAAAGCACTGTTGCATAATGCCTCTTGCTTGCCGGCTAAAGGATAGAGAGGGGGATGTGAGTGTGAGTGCAAACTAGCAAAAATTATATTCATTGCTCCACCCACTTTTCCTCTGGCTCCACCCACCACTGCAATGTGGCCCTACAGGCTTAGGCTGAAAACGTTTCACCACCCATTATCTATTCTGGAGGTTAGACTACAAACAATGGCTAATTGTCACTGATGGCTTTTCTCTGCAGGTGGCCCTAAGAATAAAATACCTGGCTAGATTCTCAATTTCAGAGAATGCATGTCCTCTATTCTATGCATCAGTGGGATGGATTCCACCCTCCCTGATAACGTCTGCCTACCAGGAGTTGATAAGAAATATCTCCCACGGCACTCCTTTTGTTTCCATCTTCTCAAGTTGGAAAAACAACAGTGGCTCATTTTCCTCTGTGTACTTGCTGGAATGACATGCACCAAATACACATCACCTGGTCACACCTGAGAAGTGGATTCTCTTCCCTCTGCCAGCCCTCTCCCCTGAGTCTCCAGGGATGAAAATGAGGCTTATGTGTGAGTCTCCAGGGATGAAAATGAGGCTTATCATGTGACATCCATTCTTATCCGCTTGCCACCACTTTGTCAGCTCAGAATGTCATGGACGATGCGTGTAAGCTTCAGCATCTATGTTCAGTTGTCTGGTATAGGATATTTAGAGAAGAAACTCTTTTGTTTCTTTGCCTTTATCCTTCCTCTTAATAAAGCTTCAGAACTGGAACCTGGGGGTAGACTATATTTTGGAAAGTCCAGTGATCTTTCTTGCTGTGTTCTAAACCTCTCATTCATGTCATGCCATTTAAAAAGGGGGAAATAAAGGGAAAGGTGGCTTAAAAAATGCTCAGCAGTGACTTGGGGCAGGGGGTTAAGCAATAGTTGGCCCATCCCAGGATGTGTGTGTGTGTGCGCGCGCATGCAGATCTTGAAAATGCCGTCACTCAAGGTTTAGGTTTGGATGGAAGGGAGTAGGAAGAAGCTGAACTGCCCCCAGGGCAGGGGGGCAGGTTTTCAACTCCACAACAGCCATGAATTTGCCTAACACCTTTTTGAAGCCACCATCTCATCTTGTGACAGTGAGTCCAATAGTTTTAATTGTGCTCTGTGTGAAAAGTACTTGTTCTCCTCCCTTATATGCCATGAATGATTCTCCCCACTCCATTCTCTCTCTCGTCATCCTCTTGACTTTTGCCAGTCTTGCTTTCCCCAGGGAATGAATGCATGAGACATTAATGGAGCTGAGGCCACAACTTCCATTAAATCCAAGGATCTGCAAGGAACTCAAAAGCCACCCAACATGTGTCACTGTCCAGGTTGTAGGTGGCCGCCATCCAGACCTGACACACCAGGACCAAGGTATGGATGATAACAATGGTAGCAGTTCAATGGAGGATGGAAACTCGATGAGGAACAGGAACAGGAACAGGAACAGGAACAGGAACAGGAACAGGAACAGGAACAGGAACAGGAACAGGAACAGGAACAGGAACAGGACAGTATAAACCACATTGCTGTGGCAAAGAACCAGGGCAAAACGCTGGCCTTATATACTCCTCTTGGGCTTGCTTCCAGGTGCTGCACATCTCCTGATCTGGCCACACCCAACTCCCCCAAGACAAACACAGCAAGGGCCTGGTTCTGCAACTCCTCACTGTGCTCAGGGCCTGGCCCAGGCAAATACTCATGGTACTCCTTGCAACATGTGTGAGCAGCATGACTTGGTGAAAGTGACCGGAGGCATTCACCCACTTGCACATGGGTGATGACACCAACAGGGCTCGGGATAGCAGATGGGAGCATTCATTGATTTGTTCCCATCTTCACCCCTTCACCTAGATGGCTTTGAAAGAGGGTGAGACAAAGTACCGGGGGAGAGGGCTATCCATGGTTACTAGCCATGATGATCATGCTCTGTCTCCACAGTTGAGTTGGAGGAAGCAATGCTTCCGAATACAAGTTGCTGGGAACTGCAGGTGGAGAGAGTGTTGTTCTTGTGCTCATGTTCTGCTCCCTGGTTTCCCACAGGCATTTGGTTGGCCACTCTGAGAACTGGATGCTGGACCAGGTGGGCCTTTGGCCTGCTCTAGTAGGGCTTTTCTTAAGTTCCGAGTGCAACAGCACTCTCACAATGTCTGATTCCTATCAACTGGTGTTCAGAGGTATATTGCCTCTGAAACTGGAGGTATAACACAACCATCATGCCTGTTTGCCTACATCAGTGGTGGCCAAACTTGGCCCTCCAGCTATTTTTGGACTACAACCCCCATCATCCCTAGCTAACAGGACCAGTGGTCAGGGATGATGGGAATTGTAGTCCCAAAACAGCTGGAGGGCCATGTTTGGCCACCACTGGCCTACATAGTCCCTTCTGGCAGGCAGATGATGATGATAATTGTTGTTGTTTAGTCATTTAGCCGTGTCTGACTCTTCGTGACCCCATGGACCAGAGCACGCCAGGCACTCCCGTCTTCCACTGCCTCCCACAGTTTGGTCAAACTCATGCTGGTAGCTTCGAGAACACTGTCCAACCATCTCGTCCTCTGTCGTCCCCTTCTCCTTGTGCCCTCCATCTTTCCCAGCATCAGGGTCTTTTCCAGGGAGTCTTCTCTTCTCATGAGGTGGCCAAAGTATTGGAGCACTATAATAATAATAATATATTATTTGTACCCCGCCCATCTGGCTGGGTCTCCCCAGTCACTCTGG
Organism: Podarcis siculus; assembly: GCA_034642415.1. Classification (NCBI taxonomy): domain Eukaryota; kingdom Metazoa; phylum Chordata; class Lepidosauria; order Squamata; family Lacertidae; genus Podarcis; species Podarcis siculus. The sequence goes on from JAXCMG010000038.1 coordinate 3,022,594, forward strand.
GCGGCTTCCAACAAAGATTAAAAATACATTAACATGTCACACATTAAAAACTTCCCTGAACAGGGCTGCCTTCAGATGTCTTCTAAATGTCAGGTAGTTGTTTATCTCTTTGACATCTGATGGGAGGGCGTTCCACAGGGCAGGCACCACTACCGAGAAGGCCCTCTGCCTGGTTCCCTGGGTCAAAGCAGCCCCCGCAGTAACACCAGAGCTCAATTTTATCTCCACCACTAGATCTGGCCAAACGTTTGAATGTATGGGCTGGTTTATTTTTTATTTTTTTATTTTTTGCATGGGCAGGAGGGTACAAAACTCCCTCTTCCCTTTCAAGAACTGTAAATATTTTTGGAGGGAAGGGACTAGAGCCTGATATTTACCAGATTTTCCTTGCATCTCTGATGGGTTCACCATATCTCCTCATCCCCCAATGGCCCAAATGATATTTTGGAGGAAAAGTTGGTCAGGGTAAAGAAAGGATGTTCCCCAGGAACAGAGCACCGGGGGGAGGGGGGATAGATCAGTCACCAGCCCAAAGGAATTCCTCTGATAAGTTTCCTCCCTATAATCATACACCCACTGACCCTGAAAACAGCCCAACACACACACACACCAATTTTTGATGGGCTGCAAATGGGATCATGAACAAGGAGTATTCTCAATCCTTCCTATTTTATAGCATAAGAAAAAACACACACACATAGTTTGTAGCCCTGAAGATCTTAGAATCTAAAGTATGATTATAGGAAGAGAATGGACAGCAGGAAGGGGTGAAAGTAACAAGAGATGTGTTTGAGCAGATGCATTTTGCAAATGTATGCTCAGGAGAAAGGCTGGGATTAAAGCCAAATTGGAAATCACACCAATCATTTGCATGCCCTGAAACAACACCAGCATAAAACACACAGTATAGATTTCAGGCGACTTCCTGGACCAGGAGAATGAGAATTTTTGTGTGGACAATGCATGTGCTGTGGCCTGATCCCAAAAGAATGGAAGGCTGTAGGACTGATGGAACCAGGTAATACCAATACTTGACATTGCCCTGTCTACTGTTTCTGAACATGATCAGAGCTACATGCTACCCCTGAAGATCCTTGACAGGATTGTCCAAATCGCAGATTGTCTGTGGATATATCACCAAGGCAAGAAGCACAGGCAAGAGTGAGTGCAAGGATGTCAGATTCTGTTCATAAAACCTTCCAAGTCATAATTGTGAGCCAGGGCGCTGTGGGCATGGCTGCCAGTGCGTTCATTGTGGCCGTTGGCTACACAGACTGGGCGAAAAGGAAAAAGCTGCCCACTTGTGACTTGATCCTGGTCTGCCTCTGCTCATCTCGGCTTCTTCTCCAGGGAACCGTCCTGCACTCTGCTCTCTTACCGAAGATGTACCAGTGGGAAGTGATCAGAGTCCACTATGTCCTCCTGGTTTTGGCCAGCACAGCTTGCCTCTGGTTTGCTGCGTGTCTCAGCATGTTCTACTGTGCCAAGATCAGCACTTTCACCCAGCAGTACTTTCTGATAATCAAGCTGAGAGTCGTCAGGATGGTTCCGCAGATTCTGCTGGGTTCGGTGCTGGTCTCTTTGATCTCTTCCCTCCCTTTCATCTGGATGGATTATAGTGGCCACCTCTGCAACTCAACCAGGAGCTTTCTGAGAAACGCCACCTTTGACAGCCCCGTCGGGACCATCTCCTACTTCAAGGGTTTCATCATGTTCCTGACATTGGCAGTCATCCCGCTTCTGTTCTTTGTAGTATCATCCACCTTGCTCATTGCATCTCTGTGGAGACACACCAAGGAGATGAGACACGGTGCGGCGGACAACAAGGACCTGAGGACTGACGCTCACATCACCGCCATTAAATCTCTGATCTCTTTCCTGATGCTCTACATCTGCAGCTTTGTGGCCGAGATGCTTGTGGGAATGCCTTCCTGCCAAGCGAGGAGCAGATGGAAAGATTATATCTGTTCACTGGTGATTGCTGTGTGTCCTTCGATCCATTCCATTCTTTTGATTCTCCTGAATGTTAGACTGAAGCTGGCATTCAAAAACATGCTATTTTACATGAAATGCTGTTAGGTGATCCATAAAGACAGAATCAGTTGCTTTGGTGGGAACTGGGACCAAAATGAATTTGAAGAAGGAAAACTGCTTCTTTTTAAGTGTGCCTACAAATGTGCAGTCGTATAGTCTTTTATTTTTATTTTTCTTTTGCATTTATATCCCACCTGTTCTGCAACAAGCTCAAGGTTGTGTTTCTAGTTTTATCCTCATAGCAACCTGTGAGTTAGGTTAGGCTCAGAGGCAGTGACTGGCCCTCGGTTACCCAGTGAGCTTCATGGCTGAGTGGGGAATTTGAACCCTGGTCTCCCAGCTCCTAATTTGACACTCCAACCACTACACCACATTGGTTCTCATTCACGTTTTTTAAAAGTAGGTTCATTTCCCCCCAAAAGCAATATTGACCAATAAGGGATGCTTTGGATAGAGGGCTTTTTAGGAAAAGGTAAAGGGACCCCTGACCATTAGGTCCAGTCATGACCGACTCTGGGGTTGCGGCGCTCATCTTGCTTTATTGGCTGAGGGAGCCGGCATACAGCTTCCAGGTCTTGTGGCCAGCATGACTAAGCCTCTTCTGGTGAACCAGAGCAGCACACGGAAGCGCCATTTACCTTCCCGCCAGAGCGGCACCTATTTATCTACTTGCACTTTGACATGCTTTCGAACTGCTAGGTGGGCAGGAGCAGGGACCGAGCAATGAGAGCTCACCCCGTCACGGGGATTCGAACCACCGACCTTCTGATCGGCAAGTCCTAGGCTCTGTGGTTTAACCCACAGTGCCACCCGCATCCCTAGAGGGCTTTTTATAAAAACACAAAATCGTTTATTGTATTTAGAGAGTGAAAATTATTTATATCACCTAGATATATTAAATGGTTGCTGCTGTTATTGTAAGCAAAACCAGGACTCTGATCTAAATAACTAGCCTGTGCATTTTTTAAAAAATGATTTTAAGTCTAAATAAAAAAAAATCCAAGGAAGCTGTCTTATACAAGTCTGACCACAGTACTGTCTACACTGATTGGCTACCATTCTTTTGAAGGCTTTAGCGGGAGATGCCAGGGGAATTTTAATGCAAGGCTCTACATGAAGAGCAGATGCTCTGCTATGCAGATACAGTCTTCCACCATAACCCTGAATTTTGCTGACAAAAGTGAACTGGCTGAAAGTGGACTGAGATTGTTGGGGCAGAGCCAGCCTTAACTGGCAGCATGTAAGCAGATCAAACAGAAGTTGAGCTCCTGGACATATTACTATGGAGCGATTAGTCAAATGTTGTTACTGTTGGGTTGAAGAAGGATGCTACAATTTGTCTAAGGCAGGGTGTGGATTCCAGAGTGAAGTGCTCCCCAGATTTGCATCTGAAGAGACCGCAATATTATTTCGAGGCTGCTTCCTGTTCTTAGATAAATTGCAGGTGCATAGCTATAGCTTTGCCAGGTGCATCAGTTTATGGGTTACTTGAAGGGTGGCCTCCTTCCACCTGTAGCTACAGAGGCTATGGACTGGCTGAGCAACTAATCCCACACTGTTTCCATTTCACCGGAGTTCATTCACAGGTCTGTTTCATCCTGGTCTGTGCAGATGAAAAGTCCACAATTAGAGATTTTGTATGGATTTCCAACTCTACGGTAGTATGACTCTATGACTTCATTCATGAAAATAGATCCTTGTGAAAAGCAAAATATGCATTCCCAGCGCATTTGTCAGCAATATATGCATTTTATATATATATAGAAAAATCTAGTTACAAAGGTAAAGGACCCCTGGATGGTTAAGTCCAGTCAAAGGCGACTATGGAATTGTGGTGCTCATCTCGCTTTCAGGCCGAGGAAGCCAGCATTTGTCCACAGACAGCTTTCCGGGTCATGTGGCCAGCAGGACTAAACCGCTTCTGGTGCAACGGGACACTGTGACGGAAACCAGAGCGCAAGCCCAAGAGGCTCGGTGGTTTAGACCACAGTGGCATCCACATCCCCCAAAGCACTATGATACCACTGTAATTTTTTTCCCTAAAAAAATCTGGCAGCTGTAGTTTGTTAAGGGTGCAGTTTGTTAAGAGACACTGCGACAAGTGCCAGAGCACACAGAAATGCCGTTTACCTTCCCGCCACAGTGGTACCTATTTATCTACTTGCACTCGTGTGCTTTCGAACTGCGAGGTTGGCAGGAACTGGGACAGAGCAATGGGAGCTCACCCCATCATTTGGATTCAAACTCCCGACCTTCTGATTGGCAAACCCAAGAGGCTGTGGTTTAGACCACAGCGCCACCTGCGTCCCTTGTATAAATCTAAACTGCGTATTTTTGTACACACTTTTTGCTCACTAAAACTGCTTCACAAACCGCTTTGAAAAATGGACCAAATTCCTTGCTCATTCCTCACCCAGACCCCGAGTCCTGGGTTATATCTGTTGCTGGGAATCAAAAGCAGGGAGAGAGAGCTGTCACTCATACAGTGCTAGCAGGCTTCCCATCCACATCTGCCTGATCACTGTCATAAGGTAAAGGTAAAGGGACTCCTGACCATTAGGTCCAGTCGTGACCGACTCTGGGGTTGCAGCGCTCATCTCGCATTACTGGCCAAGGGAGCCGGCATACAGCTTCCGGGTCATGTCGCCAAGATTGACTAAGCTGCTTATGGCGAACCAGAGCAGTGCATAGAAACTCCCTTTAACTTCCTGCCAGAGCGGTACCTATTTATCTACTTGCACTTTGTCGTGCTTTCGAACTGCTAGGTTGGCAGGAGCAGGGACCGAGCAACGGGAGCTCACCCCGTCACGGGGATTCGAACCGCCGACCTTCTGATCGGCAAGTCCTAGGCTCTGTGATTTAACCCACAGCGCCACCCGTGTCCCTGTCGATCACTGTCATAATAGGATGCTGGACTAGGTGAGACTTTGGCCTCATCCAACAGGACACATTTATATCATATATGTGTGTGTGTTGAAGCTTCGAGAAACACCTTTGTACTGTCACATGGCCCAGTCATCTTAGCATTGTCTCACCAACGCTTCTTTTTGTAAGGGGTGGGGAGGTGCCTACATAATGAAAAGCCGAAAGTGAACGGGGACAAAAACAACACATTTCATTAGATGCGATTACATACTTAATTACCTTACCATTAGGAATTATATTAGTATAATCAAATACAAAAGACACATACACGCAAAAAGGAAATTAGTAGAGAGAGGTGTGTTGTAATAATAACTAAGAGAGAGTGTATAAGATACAGGACAACATAGAAGCAGGGGAAGGGGAGGGGAAATGAAAGTGGGAAAGAAGAGAGAAGGAAAAAGAGAAGAAAAAAAGAAGAGAAAGAGAAAGAGAAAAACGTGTGTGTGTGTAATATATGAATATGCAGAGGAGAGGTATTCAGAAGTCATTTGAAAATAGATTGTAAGTTATTATTTAAATAGTTTTTCAATTTTACTGTTTTTATATTTGCAATGGTGTTCTGTATGTTTTTCTTGTATTGTGAAGACGCTCCATGGGAAATGAATAATAATAATGTATGTGCAGAAACCTCTGACTTTTATATGAAGGGGATCAAGCGGAAGGATTTGGGGCGGGGGAGATATTCTGAAATGTGTGGCAGGAAAGGATAATGTGTATTTTTGATTGATTGATTGATTGATTGATTGATTGACTGACTGTGTTTATGTCCCACACTTTCCCAAGGAGCTCAAGATGGCACCATGGTTCTCCCCCTCCTCATTTAATCCCCACAACAAGCCTGTCATGTAAATTATTCTCCAACACAGTGACCGGCCCACGGGCACCCAGCCAGCTTCATTGCTGCGTGGAGACTTGAACCCTGGTCTCCCAGTTCCTAGACCAACACTCTAACCACTCTACCAAACTGACTGGCTCATTTTATATATTTACATAGGAATCCAACCAATTGAAATCAATGGGACTTACTTATGAGTAGACACATGTAGGCTTGCACTGTAAAACAGGGGTGGGGGCAATTGGCTGCACACCTGAAGCTGTTTTGCAACGTTCAGATAGAACATTTTGATATAATGTATTCTAATTTATTACCTCCTCTTCACTCTAAGGTTCCATGGCAGATTGGAACAATTTAAAACGCAACATTAAAAACAGTTTTTAAAAAAGTTGTGCGGGTCCTAAAATTCTACATGAGGGTAAAGAGCACTATCTATTTTGTATTATTTTATTGTACTATCTATTTTGAACTCGCCTACTTTGGTGCGGTTGAGGCACACCGGGTTGCTTCATTTGTCACTATCTTGAAAGACTCTTGACAATATGAGCAGCCGCTGAATATAATTCATCTGGAGCACCTTTTCATGCTAATATTTCCATCTCCAACCCATGCATTAATTTTGCAATATCAGTTTAAGTTTCTCTTCGGAGAGAGTCAAGGGGATGCTAATCAAACCAAGTTAGTTAGAGACAATGATACGGTTGGCTGACGCACTGGCCTTCTCAAAAAATTCAAGTGGTCATTAGTTAAGGTGCTGCTGGAGGGATTATTTGACATATCGTCCCAGGTATCATGAGTTTCTCATTAGAGTAGGATGGTGCAGCCACTCAAGGCTGCCGCGAGCCAAATATATCTGATCAAATGAGGTCAGCACAAGGGAACTTTCCTGGTGCTGTAAAGTTGCATTTGTAACGAAATCAGGACAAATGCTTTTCCTGGGCAAGAGCATATAGGACAGTGGTTGCAAGCACAGAAGTGTGGGCCAAACCGTGGGTGTCAGATGCATCCCCCCCATCCCCCCCCGTTCCACCAGCATGTTTTGTGTGGTTAAAAATAAAATAAAAAGTCTGTACCATAGAAGACCAAGCTGTGGGCAAGAAGTACCTGTGGGGTGCAGGTTACATACTTCTCAACAAGTGATGTGGGGGAAGTTTCCGAGAGACTAGGCATGTTGTTGTTTAGTCGTTTAGTCGTGTCCGACTCTTCGTGACCCCCTGGACCAGAGCACGCCAGGCACTTCTGTCTTCCACTGCCTCCCACAGTTTAGTCAAACTCATGCTGGTAGCTTCGAGAACACTGTCCAACCATCTCGTCCTCTGTCGTCCCCTTCTCCTTGTGCCCTCCATCTTTCCCAACATCAGGGTCTTTTCCAGGGAGTCTTCTTTTCTCATGAGGTGGCCAAAGTATTGGAGCCTCAGCTTCACGATCTGTCCTTCCAGTGAGCACTCAGGGCTGATTTCCTTAAGAATGGAGAGGTTTGATATACTTGCAGTCCATGGGACTCTCAAGAGTCTCCTCCAGCACCAAGAGACTAGGCATACTGACTGGAGAAAGTGCATATTGCCTGGAGAAGGCACGAAATGCAGTTGAGATATTCCAGGCAAAGGCAAACTCGGCCCTCCAGATGTTTTAGGACTACGACTCCCATCATCCCTGACCACTGGTCCTGTTAGCTAGGGATGATGGGAGTTGTAGTCCCAAAACATCTGGAGGCCTGAGTTTGCCTGTGCCTGACATATGCACGTTACCCTAAACCTGTTGGAGATTATGCATAAAGTCCAGGGAATGTGCAAAAGAAACAAATTCCCAAGGTCTGTTGGAGATTTATTTTAAAGATATATGTTTTTTTATATATATAGCCAAAAGACATCCGTCTGTCTCCAGTGGTGTAGGAAGAGGTGTGTGGGCCACCCCGGGTGTCATCACTAAGAGGGGTAACAAAATGACAAAAATATTAGGTTTTTTTCTCCAAAAAACCTCACGAAAGCTCACGAAACCTTTCTGTGGGGCCTGCACCATGCCTGAGCCACACGTCTCTCCTGGGAGTTGACGTGGCAGCTTGGGCACCTGCAGGCTTCGTGCTGCCTGAAATGGCAGCGTGGGACTTGCATCTGCCCACAGCCTCACCCTCAGCTGCCCTACAGCTGAGGGGGAGGTGGCGGAGAGGCTCCACGCAGTGCGCCCCACCCCCATAGGTGGCTTGCGCCGCACCCGGCACCCGAGGTGCTAGCTACGCTGCTGTCTGTCTCAAGCTGTCACCCCGCTTCTGGGGGTGATGCCAAACCATTGCATTAGCAACACCAATCAACCTGCGCAGGCCTGGGCAGTGTGTATAGAGGTCCTGGGAAGGAAAGCAGAGCAATACATTTGGCACCAGCTTGGCTGCAGGAGTTGCTGGAAGGAGGCATACAAGGCGCCATCCAACCGCCTTAGGGACTCCAATGTGGAATTTGTGTAGGGTTCACTCCTTAGCCTTTTCTTCTTCCGAAGATATCCCGCAAGGCATCAAAGGTTTAGGATCAGGGTTTTCCATTACAACTCCCCACTTATAACAATTCAGGTCAATGAATATTAATATCCTTCTCTTTCACTTTACAATACAGTGGTACCTCAGGTTAAGAACTTAATTCATTCTGGAGGTCCGTTCTTAACCTGAAACTGTTCTTAACCTGAAGTACCACTTTAGTTAATGGGGCCTCCTGCTGCTGCCGCGCCTTCAGAGCACGATTTCTGTTCTCACCCTGAAGCAAAGTTCTTAACCCGAGGTACTATTTCTGGGTTAGCTGAGTCTGTAACCTGAAGTGTCTGTAACCTGAAGCATCTGTAACCTGAAGCGTCTGTAACCCGAGGTACCACTGTATTACTATCTCAACCAGAATGTCCACATAGCAATCCATGGTTAGTTAATATAATATCCTGAGAAACGTGAACTAGGACAATAGTTTATTTTGTGGCAGGATTAGGATTGCAATGCATTTTCCATAAGCATCGCTGTAGGGATATTTTTTTTAATAAAATGCTCCCATAATTCTGCAAAAGGACTCCATGGCACAGAATAATAGCTTCTCCCAGCCCACTCTAACAGATGGTGTGTTGGACTTTGCCCTGAACTCATGGTCTTACTCAACTATGTTTTCATCTCATAGCTTTGGGGAAATATCTGTTTCCCAAGCTCATGTATTACATGATGATAGGAGAGAGGTGGCATTGTGATCTAGGACTTGCCCAGCAAGGAGTCTTCCTCCTCATCGATCTATTACTTGCTGCTCCCTCTGCTGGCTGAGAAAAGCTAATTTCCTGCGTCACACTTTTAATAAGAACTTTGACTTGAGTACAACTTTGAGGGTAGAACTCAAGTAGCATTTACTCAGAGCAGGTTCACTGAAATTTATTGCCACTACTAAGTTGAGTCCAATAATTTCAATGGATCTGCGCTGAGTAGAAGTTAGTTGGATACAATCCTGAGGGTGGGTGTGGTGCATTTTTTTTCATCCATAGAACTCAAAATTGTTTGCTAGATATCAAATACACTGTGTTTGATTTATACAATCAAGAACATTTATGCAATCAAGAACATATACATTTACTTTGGGTTGTATAGAGCTGAGGTGCTCGCAAAATCATTTCGCTCCATCCAAATTTCTTCCCGGATCTTCCCGGAGTTCAGGACCACCTGGCCTTGTTTGCAAAACAGAACCAATGCTTTAGAAACTTTAGAAACTTTCCATAGTCACTTTTTTAAAAAAATACCCAATATTTATATAGCGTGCTGTTCATTCGTGGATTGTAGCAACTTTCAATTTGTACAGTTCATTCACGACTCTCTTCCCCTCTGTGTTACTGATGCAGACATGCTCGTGGATAAAACACTGTGAAAAAGTAATCCTGGTGTGATTCTTTCTGTGCAGTGTTTTATTACAGTGATACCTTGGTTCTCAAACTTAATCCGTTCTGGAAGTCTGTTCCAAAACCAAAGCGTTCCAAAACCAAGGTGCGTTTTCCCATAGAAAGTCATGCAAAATGGATTAATCCATTCCAGACTTTTAAAAACAACCCCTAAAACAGCAATTTAACATGAATCTTACTCTCTGACGAGACCATTGATCCATAAAATGAAAGCAATAAACAATGTACTGCAGTCACACAATCAATCAGGAGCTGAACTGGGTTCCATACAGTCACAAAAACAAAAAAAGAGAGCCACAAAAACAGACAGACCTCAGCGTCACACTCAAAACGGAAGTGTGGCACTCAAATCAGAAGCATAACATTCAAAATGGAGTCTGTTTGGCTTCCAAAAATGGTTCACAAACTGGAACACTTACTTCCATGTTTTCAGTGTTTGGGTTCCAAGTTGTTTGAGTACCAAGGCATTTGCACCTTTATTATTATTATTATTATTAGTAGTAGTAGTAGTAGTAGTAGTAGTATTCTAGAATCAGCTCAACAAGTGTGGGGGAGCAGCTATGTTGGCTTTCCAGTTGGTGAATCATCGTTGCTTACTGGGATGGAGAGGCAGAGGAAAGTTCAGGACTATGCAAACAGACTGGCAGAGTTAATTCAGGACTCCTGATGGTACTTTTGCATGGCACTGATCTCCATGCTGATGCCCCCTTCTGGCTTCTAGAAGGCAACAGTCATCTGTGTTGTTTAGTCGTTTAGTCGTGTCTGACTCTTCGTGACCCCCTGGACCAGAGCACGCCAGGCACTCCTGTTTTCCACTGCCCCCCTCAGTTTGGTCAAACCCATGCTGGTAGCTTCTAAAACACTGTCCCACCATCTCGTCCTCTGTCGTCCCCTTCTCCTTGTGCCCTCCATCTTTCCCAACATCAGGGTCTTTTCCAGGGAGTCTTCTCTTCTCATGAGGTGGCCAAAGTATTGGAGCCTCAGCTTCACGATCTGTCCTTCCAGTGAGCACTCAGGGCTGATTTCCTTCAGAATGGATAGGTTTGACCTTCTTTCGGTCCATGGGACTCTCAAGAGTCTCCTCCAGCTCCATAATTCAAAAGCATCAATCCTTTGGCGATCAGCCTTCTTTATGGTCCAGTTCTCACTTCCATACATTGCTACTGGGAAAACCATAGCTTTAACTATATGGACCTTTGTTGGCAAGGTGATGTCTCTGCTTTTTAAGATGCTGTCTACCTGCCAAGAATTAGTGCAGCAACTCCTCCCCAGGTTTTCAGCAGCTTATGTCTTTCTCCGAACACAGGTCACCATACAAAGTAGCTGGGTGATTACAGCAAACCTACATTGGTTTGCACTGCATGGCCAGCGGTGGGCGGGGCGATGACTCAGTGTCCAGTCTCTTCCTTGCATTTACAATTTTGTTAAGTTCTAACTTGTTCTCTCTTTGCAGTCTTCTTTCTAAAATGGCAGTCAAACGAAATGTGAGCCAATCAAAGCAAAGCAAATTCTCCCTTCCTTGCGTTGTTCCTTATACTTCAAATGGTTATAAGTGTTTGCTCATCTCCAAAACTCATTCTACATGAGATTATAAGGGGTGGACCTTTCGGGTCATTTATTTTCAAATTTGATGGCATTTTCTCAATGAAAATTGCAAGAAACATGGTCCTTTACTCTGGCCTTTCAACACAACTTACTGAATGGGGGTGGGGGAGAGAACTCACAGGAATGTGGCATCAACTGGTTGTCTGAATCTGCAAAATATTGGAGACAGTATTAAGATGTCCCTAGCATATTGCAAAGCTGAGGGTCAGGCTATAGGTCTTGAACACAACATGAGAACATGCTTGCCCTCTGCTTCCCTGTCAACCTCACAGTCTCAGGACAGTCTCAGATTTATAATAATTTAACCACTGAACAATTATGACAGGTGATGAATTGAGCGCAAGGAGCTAGTTCTCAGTGTGCTATTAATCATGAGGCCACCATGCAGGGAGAGAACAAGCAATCTATATCAGTTACGAATGTTGTAAGGCACACATTACTCAGACAGCGTGAAAAGGTCATTGTGCTGCTGAAAAGCAGGATGAGTAGATTTAGCTGGATTGATGAGAGACTCTGATTTTGTGTATTTATTTTCAAGGGAAAAAACATCATTAAATCTGCACAAACACCATAAATAACTGACTTAAGCAGGGGGAGGAGATCAAGTTTCACATCAGAGTTCCACGTTTTTAGCAGCTTATGATATACTTCCCATGCAGCTAACTTTGCTTCTTTATATTTAGCCTGCTCTCCTGACCCAGAGACATGTAGGAATAAAGTATGGGGGCTTGCACACTCACACACATGTGAATCAACAATGCCAAAGGCCCAGCGCTGTGCCTATGCTTCCATGGAAAAAGTGTATATGGGCATGAGCGCACTAAAGGTTGTTTCAAATATCTTGATTTTCCATTCAGTGAGGTTGATGTTGGCGGCTTTCCAGAAAAAAAGACAACAATTTTCTGAATATTGTTGTCAGAACTATGGCTGGCAAAGAAACAGCCAGTGGGTTAACCGAACCTGCTGCTTTTGTTCAATGAACCCAGTTGCACATATGATGAGGCTACAGCCGTTCAGATCTGCACCATTCTCTGGGCCACTGGATTGAGAACATAGAATCATAAAGCTGGAATGGACCACAAGTGTCATCCCTGCAATGCAGGAATCTTTTGCCCAGTGTAGGACTTGAACCCATGACTCTGAGATTAAAAGTCTCATGGTCTACTGACTGAGCACGGCACACAAATGGATATTGTACGTGATTCAGGCATTTTCACCTGGGCACATGATGAATCCCAGTGATTTGGCAGCCACAGAAACTGCAGAGCATGATTATTCTTTACATTTTTATGCATGAGTCCAGAGTTCAATCTATTTTATGTGCTTCATCTCTTTATTCCTGGGTTTGACCACAAGCATGGCTATCCCTCTAGAAATTACCAGGATCTAAAAAGGTTGCTGTCCATGTGCAGCTTGCTCTTTAATTCTTTCCATTCATTCACCTATGGCTTACATACATATATATATATTATATGTAATATATATATATATATATGTGTGTGTGTGTGTGTGTGTGTGTTTCCTTTGTGGATAATCCATGCACACAAGAAACTGTGAGCATTAAAGGACAGCATTTTTAAACGTTAATGGAAAGTGCAGCAATTACATCTGTGTTCCTTAACTGTCCTTGAAAAATTCCCTGCTGCGAGAAATGCCAACAGGGAAGTGGAGGGAGAACAAATCTCCTGGAGAGCAATTTAATCAATGCTAGAAAAAGCCAGGCGGACTGGCTTCGTGGTTTCACCCTGATCTAGATAAGGAGATCAGCACTGAATGGGACAGCAAGCCCTACTGTGACACACTTATAAGAGCATTCAGTTTGGACCATTCAAAATCATAAAAAGATGTAGCGCTAAGTAGGGCTAAAGAGGTTTGGGATCTGAGTTTTCCTTCTCCTAGATGGCTTACCTTCCCAGGTTGATGCGAAGCATCAGTCCCGTGGAAGTTGTAGTCCAACGATAACTAGAGGGCACCACGTGACTATAGACTAGCACATTTGAAGAAGGGTAACGGTAAAGGTAAAAGGACCCCTGATCATTAGGTCCAGTCATGGCCAACTCTGGGGTTGCGGCGCTCATCTCGCTGTATTGGCCGAGGGAGCCGGCGTACAGCTTCTGGGTCATGTGGCCAGCATGACTAAGCCACTTCTGCCGAACCAGAGCAGCGCGTGGAAATGCTGTTTAACTTCCCGCTGGAGTGGTACCTATTTATCTACTTGCACTTTGACGTGCTTTCGAACTGCTAGGTTGGCAGGAGCATGGACCGAGCAACGGGAGCTCACCCCGTTGAAGAAGTGTAATAGCTGGTAATAACAGGGATGCGGGTGGCACTGTGGGTTAAACCCCAGAGCCTAGGGCTTGCCAATCGGAAGGTCGGCGGTTCGAATCCCCGCGACAGAGTGAGCTCCTGTTGCTCTGTCCCAGCTCCTGCCAACCTAGCAGTTTGAAACCACATCAAAATGCTAGTAGATAAATAGGTACCGCTTCGGTGGGAAGGTAAAAGGCATTTCCTTGCATTTCTCTGGTTTGCCAGAAGCGGCTTAGTCATGCTGGCCACATGACCCGGAAGCTGTACGCCGGCTCCCTCGGCCAATAAAGTGAGATGAGCGCCACAATCCCAGAGTTAGGTCCCGCTACTGGACCTAATGGTCATGGGTCACTTTACCTTTACCTAATAGCTAGGGAAGGGCCATAGCTCAATGGCAGAACCTCTGATTTGCATACAGAAGGTCCCACGATCAATTCCCAGCATTTCCAGCTGAGAGAAGCTTCCACACTTGAAGCTTCCAGAGGTGAGCCTCTGCCACTCTGTATAGACCATACTGAGCTAGATGACCCAATGGCTTGACTTAATATTAGGCAGCTAGCTTCCTATGTTCCTACGTGGCATTTCCCCATCAAGTTGCTCCCTGTGTTCAGCTGTAGGAGATGGGGGAAAATAAATTCTACTCCCCTCTTGTGTTGAGTGAATCTCACACCACTGCATCCATGGGACATGTGGGGCTTTTGATGCAGTTTGCTTTCTTGCCTGTTCCATCATGATTGGCTTAGTGGGTCTACTTCATATTATAGAATAGCAAATAGCGGCCATTAACTGTAGCTATGTTATATGCATGCCTTCCGCCATGAAATAAAACAGTTGGGAGCATGCCTCTTGGGCCATATCCTCTTAGTACACAATTAATTTATTTTGCTGCTTCAACCTCCACACAAACAAAACAGGTAAGGAAAGAGCAGAGCGTTGCTCCCTTCTGCTTTATTTATTAGCAGCAAAAAGTTCTGACTCCTGCCTTTATTGCAAGTGATGTGTTAGGCAGGCATCACACCGAGTGCTCTCAATGTGGTGGCAATTACAGACGTCTCGGCTGTGACTAGCACACCAGTTTTATAAGCTTGTTAGCGCAGCAGAATGAAGAGGGTATCCAAAGACGTCATCTTACAAGCGCTTTTTGTTTGAGAGAGGCTTTTCAGTTCCTTAAGTTACGTTGTTCTCCATTCTCCTTGCTTTGTGAAAAAGCCCGCATGAAAAATCCATGCATGGCATATAATGTATTTAATTTGTTGTTGTGTTCATCGGTGTCAGCTGCCATAAGTCTCAATCTGGAAAAAGATGTGATCGAAATAATAATAATAATAATAATAATGATAATAATAATAATAATAATAATAATGCTTGATCTTGAGTCAGCACGTTGGAATGTGCTTTGACCTGGGGTGTAAAACCTATTGCAACTTGAGGGCCACATTCCAGTTGGGGCAAGCTTTCACAGGCCACATGCAATTGGTGGGTGGGTCCTGAGACAATGTCTGATGGAACAATTTTTTTATTTTTTTTTACCTTTGTACGGTAGGCTGGTTTCTATATACAGTGGTACCTCAGGTTACATACGCTTCAGGTTACATACTGAAATATACTCGGAGTTGAGAGTGGATTTCATGCTCTTTATTCAGCTCATAGTGGTGAGGAGGAATGGAAGTTCCCCCACAATATCTGCTTTATATACATTATTTACACAACGGGCTGCACGTGATTGGCTAATTCCGGGATTCTCCTGTAGGCCAATCAGGTTGTGGATTCACTTCCACCTGGAGCTGGATTGGGTGGTTCCTGCGGACCAATCATACTGCTGAATTGTTCGCATTGTTCTAGGACCAATCAGACTGCTGCATTTTGGATCCTATTGTTCTAGGACCAATCAAACTGCTGCATTTTGGATCCTATTCAACTCAGTACATAACACATACGCTTCAGGTTACAGACTCCGCTAAGCCAGAAATAGTGCTTCAAGTTAAGAACTTTGCTTCAGGATGAGAACAGAAATCCTGCTCCGGCAGTGCAGCAGCAGCAGGAGGCCCCATTAGCTAAAGTGGTGCTTCAGGTTAAGAACAGTTTCAGGTTAAGAACGGACCTCCGGAACGAATTAAGTACTTAACCCGAGGTACCACTGTACACTCATACATCCCTCTTTGTTCTCCATTTAGGTGAGTGAGAGACATTGATCCAATCTGCACAATAATTTCAAAGCAGAATCATACCCTGTTACACAGTTATGCCTTCCCCAAAGCATCCCAGAAATGGTGTCAATTGAGTCCACCCTGATGCTCATTGCTGAGTTTGAAGACCTTTCCGGCTAAAAAGTTTGTTGTTTGCATATCTGCTTCTGTATCTCCTTGAAGGCAATGCTGATTCCCTTTCAGCAAGACTTACATCAGCTCTGCCCTTCCCCAACCTTAACCACATGTGAGCATCTTTAAAAAACTAGCTATGATTCAGGAACCAATATGGGAGAACATGGAACAGAGGCCTATTTAAAACACTTTGCATATACTACCTTGTTAGTCTAGAGCAACCCCACTGTTCCCCATGGAATAAATGTCACCATGGGTATATTTGCATCACAGTGTATATGTTCTGGTGCCCTCTAGCTATCTTTCAGGGTAAATCCTTTATGTCTCAGATAGAATCTATCTTAAGAAATGCAATGCATCTTGTTAACCAACTGGTGGGAAATTGGACAGGGAGAGGTATTTTAAGAACATTCATTCAGCATTGTCTATGGCTTGGTCTGAGACCAAGCTCTGTTAGTGGGATCAAGCTAATCATCCTTTATAATGGTGTGAATTAAGGGTATGCTGAAATAATGCTCCCATCACAATGCTCCATAAGCAAAAAATTCAGAGTTAACAAAACTGAGGGTTCATGAGTGACACCTTACAGCATCACAGCATCTCTTTAGTATGCACCAGCTGGTGTCTGCATTTTTTTAGTGCTGTACCAATAGATAGATATATAGATAGATAGAGATGATAGATAGATGATAGATGATAGATAGATAGATAGATAGATGATAGATGATAGATGATAGATAGATAGATAGATAGATGATAGATAGATAGATAGATAGATAGATAGATAGATAGTAGATAGATGATAGATGATAGATAAAGATAGATAGATAGATAGATGATAGATAGAAAGATGGATAGATATAGAGAGATAGATAGATATAGATAGATAGATGATAGATAGATAGATAGATAGATAGATAGATAGATGATAGATAGGTGATAGATAGATGATGATGATAGAGATAGATAGATGATAGATAGATAGATAGATGATAGATATATGATAGATAGATAGATAAATAGATAGATAGATAGATGATAGATAGATAGATAGATAGATAGATAGATAGATAGATGATAGATAGATAGATAGATAGTAGATAGATGATAGATGATAGATGATAGATGATAGATGATAGATGATAGATAGATAGATATAGATAGATGATAGATAGATAGATAGATAGATAGATATAGATAGATAGATAGATAGATAGATAGATAGATAGATAGATAGATAGATGATAGATAGATAGAAGATGATAGATAGATAGATAGATAGATAGATAGATAGATAGATAGAT